>CAWUFW010014157.1:0-428961 GCA_963921515.1 Calotriton arnoldi
TACTTCGTTCAGTTGCATTACTATGCTAGCAAGACCCCCACACTGCCACAAACACCACTGCCCTAAACCCTGAAACACCACCCCTACACTACACAAACACCACTGCACTACCCTAAACCCTAAAACACTACCCCAACACCACTGCACTAACCTAAATCCTAAAACACTACCCCCAGCACGACCCCCTACACTACCCAAACACCACTGCACTACCCTAAAACATGAGCCCCTACACTACACAAACACCACTGCACTACCCTAAACCCTAAAACACTACCCCCAGCACGACGCCCTACACTACACAAGCACCATTGCACTACCCTAAACCCTAAAACACTGCCCCCAGCACGACCCCCTACACTACACAAACACCACTGCACTACCTTAAACCCTAAAACACTACCCCCAGCACGACCCCTACACTGCCCGAACACCACTGCACTGCCCTAAACCCTGAAACACATACCCTAGCACGACCCCCTACACTGCCCGAACACCACTGCACTGCTCTAAACCCTGAAACACCACCCCCTTCACGACCCCCTACACTGCCCGAACACCACTGCACTGCCCTAAACCCTGAAACACCACCCCCAGCATGACCCCTACACTGCCCGAACACGACTGCACTGCCCTAAACCCTGAAACACTACCCCCAGCAAGACCTCCTACACTGCCCTAAACCCTGAAACATCACCCCCAGCAAGACCCCCTACACTGCCCGAACACCACTGCCCTAAACCCTGAAACACCACCCCCAGCACGACCCCTACACTGCCCGAACACCACTGCACTGCCCTAAACCCTGAAACACCACCCCTGCATGACCCCCTACACTGCCCGAACACCACTGCACTGCCCTAAACCCTGAAACACCACCCCCAGCACGACCCCCTACACTGCCCGCACACCACTGCACTGCCCTAAACCCTGAAACACCACCCCTGCACGATCCCCTACACTGTCCGAACACTACTGCACTGCCCTAAACCCTGAAACACCACCCCCAGCACGACCCCCTACACTGCACGAACACCACTGCACTGCCCTAAACCCCGAAACACTACCCCCAGCAAGACCCCCTACACTGTCCGAAAACCACTGCCCTAAACCCTGAAACACCACCCCCAGCAAGACCCCCTACACTGCCCGTACACCACTGCACTGCCCTAAACCCTGAAACACCACCCCCAGCATGACCCCCTACACTGCCCGAACACCACTGCACTGCCCTAAACCCTGAAACACCACCCCCAGCACGACCCCCTACACTGCCCGAACACCACTGCACTGCCCTAAACCATGAAACACCAGCCCCAGCACGACCCCCTACACTGCCCGAACACCACTGCATTGCCCTAAACCCTGAAACACCACCCCCAGCACGACCCCCTACACTGCCCGAACACCACTGCACTGCCCTAAACCCTGAAACACCAGCTCCAGCACAACCCCGTACACTGCCCGAACACCACAGCACTGCCCTAAACCCTGAAACACCAGCCCCAGCACGACCGCCTACACTGCCCGAACACCACTGCACTGCCCTAAACCCTGAAACACCAGCCCCAGCACGACCCCCTACACTGCCCGAACACCACTGCACTACCCTAAACCCTCAAACACCAGCCCCAGCACGACCCCCTACACTGCCCGAACACCACTGCACTGCCCTAAACCCTGAAACACCAGCCCCAGCAAGACCCCTACACTGCCTGAACACCACTGCACTGCCCTAAACCCTGGAACACCACCCCCAGCAAGACCCCCTACACTGCCCGAACACCACTGCACTAAAGCCTGAAACACCACCCCCAGCAAGGCCACCTACACTGGCCCGAACACCACTGCACTGTCCTAAACCCTGAAACACCAGCCCCAGCACGCCCCCTACACTGCCCGAACACCACTGCACTGCCCTAAACCCTGAAACACCAGCCCCTGCACGACCCCCTACACTGCCCGAACACCACTGCACTGCCCTAAACCCTGAAACACCACCCCTGCAGCACCCCCTACACTGCCCGAACACCACTGCACTGCCCTAAACCCTGAAACACCACCCCTGCACCGCCCCCTACACTGCCCGAACACCACTGCACTGCCCTAAACCCTGAAACACCACCCCCAGCATGACCCCCTTTACTGCTCGAACACCACTGCACTGCCCCAAACCCTGAAACACCACCCCCAGCACGACCCCCTACACTGCCCAAACACCACTGCCCTAAACCCTGAAACTCCACCCCTGCACGACCCCCTACACTGCCCGAACACCACTGCACTGCCCTAAACCCTGAAACACCACCCCCTACACTGCCGGAACACCACTGCACTGCCCTAAACCCTGAAACACCACCCCCAGCACGACCCCTACACTGCCCGAACACCACTGCACTGCCCTAAACCCTATAACACCACCCCCAGCATTACCCCCTACACTGCCCAAACACCACTGTACTGCCCTAAACCCTAGAACACTACCCCCAGCACGACCCCCTACACTACCCGAACACCACTGCACTACCCTAAACCCTAAAATACTACCCCCAGCACAACCCCCTACACTACCCGAACACGACTGCACTGCCCTAAACCCTCAAACACTCCCCCAGCATGACCCCCTACACTACCCGAACACCACTGCACTGCCCTAAACCCTAAAACACTCCCCCAGCACGACCCCCTACACTACCCGAACACCACTGCACTGCCCTAAACCCTAAAACACTCCCCCCAGCACGACCCCCTACACTACCCAAACACCACTGCACTGCCCTAAACCCTAAAACACTACCCCCAGCATGACCCCCTACACTACCCAAACACCAATGCACTACCCTAATCCCTAAAACACTACCCCCCGCATGACCCCCTACACTAGCCTACACCCTAAAACACTACCCCCGCACGACTCCCTACACTACCCAAAGACCACTGCGCCACCCTAAACCCTAAAACACGACCTCCTACACTACACAAACACCACTGCACTACCCTAAACCCTAAAACACTACCCCTACACTACACAAACACCACTGCACTACCCTAAACCCTAAAACACTACCCACAGCAGTACCCCTACACTACCCAAACACCACTGCACTAACCTAAACCCTAAAACACTACCCCCAGCAATACCCCTACACTACCCAAACACCACTGCACTACCCTAAATCACTACCCCCAGCACGACCCCCTACACTACCCAAACACCACTGCACTACCCTAAACCCTAAAACACTACCCCCAGCACGACCCCCTACACTACCCAAACACCACTGCACTACCCTAAACCCTAAAACACTCCCCCAGCACGACTCCCTACACTACCCAAACACCACTGCACTACCCTAAACCCTAAATCTACCCCCAGCATGACCCCCTACACTACACAAACACCACTGCACTACCCTAAACCCTAAAACACTACCCCCAGCACGACCCTCTTCACTACCTAAACACAACTGCACAATTTGTTACAGGCGTTGCAACGCATGCCTGTGGTGCTTACTGGAAGTACCTAGTGGGCTAGTTGGGCCCCAGGGACCCTCAGGATTCAAGGTGACCTAATCCCCCAACTTAAAACGCACCCCGGGGCGCGTTTGCACAGTGGTGAAGGGAGGGGCGGGGCCTCAGGTGACATGTGCGCAAACACGCCCTGTGGTGCGTTTTAAGTTGGGGAATTAATTCCCTTTGAATCCTGAGGGACCCTGGGGGCCAACTAGCCCACCAGGTACCTTCAGTAAGCACAACAGAGTTGCGTTGCAGAGAGGTGAAAAAAGGTGCGTGGCCTCGGAACGCCTCTCTGCAACTCAGCTCTGTGGTCCTAACTGTAGGTACCTGGGGGGCTAGTTGGGCCCCAGGGACCCTCAGAATTCAAGGGGACTTAATCCCGCAACTTAAAACGCGCCACGGGGTGCGTTTGCACACATGTCACCTCAGGCCCCCTCCCTTCACCACTGTGCAAACGCGCCCTGTAGCGCGTTTTAAGTGGTAGTTTTAATCCCCTGCCCTATTATGTACTAGGGACTTGCAGAGGAGGTCATGCTAATCACAGGGGTACCCCAACGCATAGTGTTCCCTAGTGTATGTAGGTGTTTTCACTGTATTCTAAGTGTCTTTTAGCATAGCACTGGCTCTGGTTAGTCAGAGTCAGTTACCATCAGTACCCGTCTGAAAAAGTTGTGGGCACAGGATGATTTTGCAACAAGGCCTCTTTCTGCTCCTCTGTTGGTTCTTTCTGCACATCTTTTGCTTCTTTCTGTGCGTTTTTTCTTCTTTCTTCACATGTCCTACCTCTGTAGGCATAGTTAGAAACTAGCATTTAAAAAAACCTTTGAAATTCACTTAAAAAATCATAGGTTTCAGGCACGTTATAGTTAGAAATTAGCATTTAAAAAACCTTTGAAATTCACTGAAAAAACCATAGGTTTCAGACACGTTATAGTTAGAAATTAGCATTTAAAAAACCTTTGAAATTCACTGAAAAAACCATAGGTTTTAGGGACAGTTATAGTTAGTTGGACATTTCACTCGTACAAAACCATAGAAATTCCCCGTTATAGTTAGTTCAGCTAACTATAACTCGCGCCCGTAATGCACTGCTGATGACGTCACATATTACATCACTCATGACATGGTCAGTGACATCACTGATGACATCTCAAATGACATCACTGATGACATCATCCATGTGATAATTTCATGCATCTTCTCACACCCTAATATAACTTTTGATACACCCACTCTAAATTACAGACTGCCATTCTCAAAACCATAGACACTCCAACACCAAAAACTACATACCCACTCACTGATTCTTAGGTCTACACACACATCCACTCACTCACCCGTACAGCCACTCATACTTAGTCACTCAGTACAGGACTATCATATGCACTCATACACCTATATAAACACTTACACACCGCCACTCATCCATAGAGGTACTCACACACCTAGTCAGTCATGCAAAAAACTTAATCACACACCCATTTACTCACCTATACAGTTATACACACACCAGCTCACTTACTCATACAAATACTAGCACATTCTTACACTCTTATACAATCACTGATACAAGTACACACTCATCCATACAGCCACTCTCACAATCACACACTCTCACTTATAGCCATTTATATACTCCAACACACATATATACTGCCTTTCACATATGTAGTTACTCACACATGTACCACTGAGATATACATTCAAACACTAACACACCCATACACACACTCACCCACCCATACAGTCCATCACAGATGCACTCTTGAAACCATGCACCCAGTGAATCACCAACTCACACATCTATGCACAGAGTCACACACACCCACCCACACAAACACTCAGGCACCCATACAGATACTCAGACAATCAATCAATAACCCATGTAGACACTCATGTAGCTATTCAGAAAGCCATGCAGCCGCTTACAAACCAACAGACAGACGGATACAGACATTCACACAGTTTAGTCACCAACCCATGCATTCAGTAAGATACATTTAATCACTCACTTGTAGAGTCAGTCACTCACGTACTAAATCATCCATTCAGACACTTATACACCCACTCATTCTTCAATACGCCTTTCCCTATATATATTAAACATATTTAAACTTTACAGAAACACACAGTCACTGGATGATGTCATCAGTGATGTCATTTGAGATGTCATCAGTGATGTCATCAGTGATGTCACTGACCATGTCATGAGTGATGTAATATGTGACGTCATCAGCAGTGCATTGCGGGGCGCGAGTTATAGTTAGCTGAACTAACTATAACGGGGAATTTCTATGGTTTTGTACGAGTGAAATGTCCAACTAACTATAACTCTCCTAAAACCTATGGTTTTTCAGTGAATATATATATATATTCACTGAAAAACCATAGGTTTTAGGGACAGTTATAGTTAGTTGGACATTTCACTGTACAAAACCCGTGAAATTCCCCGTTATAGTTAGTTCAGCTAACTATAACTCGCGCCCCGCAATGCACTGCTGATGACGTCACATATTACATCACTCATGACATGGTCAGTGACATCACTGATGACATCACTGATGACATCTCAAATGACATCACTGATGACATCATGCAGTGACTGTGTGTTTCTCTAAAGTTTAAATATTTTTAATATATATCGGAAAAGACGTATTGAAGAATGAGTGGGTGTATAAGTGTCTGTATGGATGATTTAGTAGGTGCGTGACTGACTCTATAAGTGAGTGATTTAACGTATCTTACTGAATGCATGGGTTAGTGACTAAACTGGGTGAATGTCTGTATCCGTCTGTCTGTTGCTGTGTAAGTGGCTGCATGTGTTTGTGAATAGCTACATGAGTGTCTATATGAGTTATTGAATGGTTGTCTGAGTATCTGTATGGGTGCCTGAGTGTTTGTGTGGGAGGGGTGTGTGCGACTCTGTGCATAGATGTGTGAGTGGGTGATTCACTGGGTGGATGGTTTCAAGAGTGCATCTGTGATAGACTGTATGGGTGGGTAAGTGTGTGTAAGAGTGTGTTAGTGAGTGAATGTATGTCCCAGTGGTACATGTGTGACTAACTACATATGTGAAAGGCAGTAAATATGTGTGTTGGAGTATATAAATAGCTATAAGCGAGAGTGAGTGATTGTGATAGTGGCTGTATGGATGAGTGTGTGCTTGTATCAGTGATTGTATAAGAGCGTAACAATGTGCTAGTATTTGTATGATTAAGTGAGCTGGTGTGTGTATAACTGTATAGGTGAGTAAATGGCAGTGTGTTTAATTATTTGCATGACTGACTAGGTGTGTGAGTACCTCTATGGATGAGTGGCGGTGTTTGAGTGTCTATATAGGAGTAAGAGTGCATATGATAGTCCTGTACTGAGTGACCATAAGTATGAGTGACTGTACGGGTGAGTGAGTGGATGTGTGTGTGTAGACCTAAGAATCAGTGAGTGGGTATGTAGTTATTGGTGTTGGAGTGTCTATGGTTTTGCGAATGGCAGTCTGTAATTTAGAGTGGGTGTATCAAAGGTTATATTAGGGTGTGAGGAGGTGCATCAGATTATCACGTGGATGATGTCATCAGTGATGTCATCAGTGATGTCATTTGAGATGTCATCAGTGATGTCATCAGTGATGTCACTGACCATGTCATGAGTGATGTAATATGTGACGTCATCAGCAGTGCATTGCGGGGCGCGAGTTATAGTTAGCTGAACTAACTATAACGGGGAATTTCACGGGTTTTGTGCGAGTGAAATGTCCAACTAACTATAACTGTCCCTAAAACCTATGGTTTTTTCAGTGAATTTCAAAGGTTTTTAAATGCTAATTTCTAACTATAACGTGTCTGAAACCTATGGTTTTTCTGTGAATTTCAAAGTTTTTTAAATGCTAATTTCTAACTATAACGTGCCTGAAACCTATGGTTTTTTCAGTGAATTTCAAAGGTTTTTTAAATGCTAATTTCTAATTATAACGCCCCTAAAACCTATGGTTTTTTCAGTGAATTTCAAAGGTTTTGTAAATGACAATTTTTAAATGTATTAATTGTTATATTTATTTTTTTGATACTGATTTACTACATTTTTTAAAACTATTTATTTTTAGATATTTTATTTATTAAATTACATTGTAATTACATTATACATTACATTACAAAATATACTTTCTCAGAATGAATTACTTTAGTTTAAATAGTTTGCAAATAGGCAATAGAGTTTTAAGTACAGTAGTTACAGTTGTTGCAATGGGCAACACAATTTCAAACACAATGCAACATTGACCTCAATGTGAATTTCTAGTTAAATGCAATTAGTTACTTTATGGATTACTTTTCTAACCACAGGACTGGATCCTAGATTCAGTCCTGGGACATCTCCTGTAAACAGTTGAGTAAAAGCGTTTTGGTTACAGTAGTGATTTTTAAGGAATATTATTGTATTTTAAAAGTTGACACTTAGAAACTTTTTCACATAGAATCACCAATGTTATCCTATGGGAGGAAATTCACTTAGCAGGTAAGTAGTGTTATCGTTACTTTTTCTTACTCAGTGTTGGATCCTGGATCCAGCACTGGCGCATCTCCTGTAAACAGTTGAAAGAATGCGTTTAAGTCATACAGGCGATTTTTAAGGAATATTTGTAATTTGTGAAAATCGACACTTTGAAACTTTTCTGCTGAAAACCAGACAATGGATTCCTATGGAAGGAAATATAAGTTACTGGTAAGTACGGTTAGAATTACTTTTCAGGGTCAGTGCTGGGCTAAAAGATGCAGCACTGGGTTCTCTCCTGATAACAGGTGAGTAAATCGGAATTCGTAGTTCGGTTGATTTTAGAGGAATATTATAAAGTTCCAAAACTCCACACTTAGAAGAATTTCCAAGTGAAACCAGTCAATGTTAGCCTATGGAAGGAAATTCAAGTTGCTGGTAAGTACGGTTAAAATTACTTTTCAGGATCAGTACTGGGCTGAAAGATGCAGCACTGAGGTCTCTCCTGATAACAGGTGAGTAAATCGGAATCCGTATTTCGGCTGATTTTAGAGGAATATTATAAAGTTCCAAATCTGCACACTTAGAAGAATTTCCAAGTGAAACCAGTCAATGTTAGCCTATGGAAGGAAATTCAAGTTACTGGTAAGTACGGTTAGAATTACTTTTCAGGACCAATACTGGGCTGAAAGATGCAGCACTGAGGTCTCTCCTGATAACAGGTGAGTAAATCGGAATTCGTATTTCGGCTGATTTTAGAGGAATATTTGCACAATGGTGAAGGGAGGGGGCGGGGCCTGAGGTGACATCTGTGCAAACGCGCCCCGTGGCGCGTTTTAAGTTGGGGGATTAAGTCCCCTTGAATCATGAGGGTCCCTGGGGGCCAACTAGCCCACCAGGAACCTCCAGTATGCGCCAGGGGCTGCGTTGCAGAGACGTGTACAGAGGCCACACCCCTTTTACACCTCTCTGCAACGCAGCTCTGTGGCGCTTTCTGGATGTACCTGTTGGGCTAGTTGGCCCCCAGGGACCCTCAGGATTGAAGTGGATTTAATTCCCCATCTTAAAACACGCCACGGGGCCTGTTTGCACACATGTCACCTGAAGCCCCGCCCCTCCCTTCACCACTGTGCAAACGCGCCCCGTGGCGCGTTTTAAGTTGGGGGATTAAGTCCCCTTGAATCCTGAGGGTCCCTGGAGTCCAACTAGCCCACCATGTACTTCCAAAGCGCCACAGAGCTGCGTTGCAGAGAGGTGTAAAAGGGGCGTGGCCTCTGTACACCTCTCTGCAACGCAGCCCCTGGCGCATACTGGAGGTTCCTGGTGGGCTAGTTTGCCCCAGGGACCCCCAGTATTCAAGGGGAATTACTTCCCTTCTCAAAACGCACCAGGGGCGCGTTTGCAGAGTGCTGCAGGGAGGGGCGGGGCCACCGGCACGATGCCGGTCTTTTTTTTTTTTGATTGGGAGGGGGGCTGCGTGGCCCCCCTTCCCTCAGCCACTTTTTGCCCCGGGGACCCCATCCCCCGGGGCCTGAGGATTTTTTTTTTTAAATAAAATTTAAAAAACCGGGAAGGGGGCCGCGTGGCCCCCCTTCCCTGGGCCTGTATTGGCCCCGAAGACCCCATCCCCGGGGCAAGCCCTCTTTTTTTTTATTAAAAATGTGGAGGGGGCTGCGTGGCCCCCTCCTCAGGCCATTTAAGGCCCCGGGGACCCCATCCCCGGGGCCGGCCTTTAAATATTTTTTTATTTTTTTTTAGGGGAGGGGGGCTGCGTGGCCCCCTCCCTGGCCACTTATGGCCCCGGGGACCCCATCCCCCAGGGCCTGGCCTCTCGTTGGGGACTGTGGGGGTCCCCAAACCCCCACAGTCCCGCCGGCTCCCCGTGTCCTACGGGAGCCGGCATTGCTTTCCACATGGGGAGCAGCTAAGATGCTGCTCCCCATGTGGAAAAGCAATTTGCTTTGGATATTGGAAGCGAGAGCAGGTTTCCTGCTCTCGCTTCCAATATCCAAAGCAAGTTTGCAATGACAGGACGGGAGCTGCGAGGCTCCCGTCCTGTCATTGCAAACAGCAGTGTCCCGGGGGTAGGCACCCCGGGACACTGCAGGAGCTGGCCCTGGGGGGTGCCGGTCCCCAGGGCCACCACAGGCTCCAAGAGGGGGGGCCGCGGGGCCCCCCTCCCCACATTTAGAAAGCCCCGGGGAGGTGGTGGTCCCCGGGGCTCCAAAACGGACCCCCATTTTAAATTTCTTAGTGCCCCGGGGAGGTGGCGGTCCCTGGGGCATGTGGGGGGGCTGGAGCCCCCACACAGGTTAAAACATTTAAAAAAGAAGCCCCGGGAGGTGGCGGTCCCCGGGGCAGCGGGAGGGCAAAGAGCCCTCCCGCACCATTATTTTTTTAAGCCCCGGGGGTGACGGTCCCCGGGGCTTTGGGGGGCCTTAGAGGCCCCCCCACATATTAAAAAGAAACCCCTGCATGCCCCCGGGACTTGGCCCGTTTTTTTTTTTCTCGGCGGGATCCGCACACCCTGAGCGCATCCCGCCGATTTTTTTTTTTTTTTTTAAATGCTTTTTTCTGCCATGGGGGTCCTTGTGGGACCCCCTGAGCAGACCTAGGGGGTCAGGGTGTTTCTACCCTGCCCCCTTTGTGCATTTTGCGCACTTGTTTCTTCTGGGTTTTTTTTCTAATTGGCAGGATCCGCGCACCCTGAGCGCATCCTGCCAATTTTTTTTTTTTTTTTAAATGCTTTTTTCTGCCCAGGGGGTCCTTGTGGGACCCCCTGAGCAGACCTAGGGGGTCAGGGTGTTTCTACCCTGCCCCCTTTTTGTTTCTGTCCCTCGGTTCTACCGAGGGACAAAATGGCTGCCAACACTTCCTGATTTGGAGTGTTGACAGCCACTTGACAGCCAATTAGCATGCAGCTCGTGGTCGGGAGGGTACGCGGATCCTACTCGGCCATAGAGATATATATGTGACTTAACTTTTGATTTTCTCAGGAACTACTGAACGGATTTACACCATTTAACAAAAAGGGTTCTTTCTGAACCAAGAACTACCTCTTTGCCAAATTTGGTGTAATTCCGTTCAGCAGTTCGGGCTGTAGCCGTGTCTAAAGTTTCCTATGGGAAAATGAATGGGGAAAACACGTTTTGGGACCCCCCTTTTTTCTCGGCCCCCGCTTGACGAATCACCCTGAGACTTTCAGGGTAGGAGCGGACCGGAGTGGGCCATAAAGTTTGAAAATTTCGCGAAGATTCGTCAACCGACGCAAGAGTTATTTCAAATAGAATGTCGCGGATTTCCTATGGAAAATAGGTCCTAACTATAACTATCTACTGGCGACCGCCAGTAGATAATATATATATATACATCTATATATATATATGCACACAAGTAAAAACAACAACAACATAAAAAGATTAAAACAATTCAACACAAAATATATTACTTAATTTAACCAAGATTCAAAATAGTAAAATATTAGAACCTCAAATAACACATTCTACTAAAAACCATATAAATATTTTAAAAAAGTAAAAACAAACAATAATAAATATTAAAAAAATTAAGAAATAATAATACAAATTCTATTTCACCAATAAAAGGAAAACTCTTAGACCCTGGAAAAATGATAGTATTCCCATTCCAGTTTAAGCAACAGTAGGGAAAGTGTGGGAATCTGGAGGGGTTACATTTACTATTCCCATTCCAGTCTAAGCAACTATATGGAAAGTGCTGGACTCCGGAGGGGGTTAGATTTATTATTCCCACTTCAGTCTAAACAGTAGTAGGGAAAGCTTTAGACTTAGGAGGTGTTACATTTGCTATTCCCACTCCATTGTAAGCACCAATAGGGACAGTGTAGGACTTCGGAGGGGTTAGATTTACTATTCCCACTCCATTTTAAACAAAGTAGGGAAAGCGTTGGACTTCGGAGGAGTCAAAGTTACTGTTCCCACTCCAGTTTAAGCAACAGTATGGAAAGCGTTGGGCATCGGAGGGGATACATTTACTATTTCAACTCCACTCTAAGGAACAGTAGGGAAAGTGTTGAATGTCAGAGGGGTTAGATTTACTATTCCCACTCCAGACTAAAGAACAGTAGGGAAAGTGTTGGACTTCGGAGGAGTTGGATTTACTATTCCCACTCTAGTCTAGGAAAAAGTAGGGAAAGCATTGGTCTTCAGAGGGGTTAGATTTACTATTCCTACTACAGTTACAACAACAGTAGGGAGAGCGTTGGACTTCGGAGGGGTTAAAATTACTATTCCCACTCCAGTCTAAACACCACTGGGGAATGTGTTGGACTTTGGAGGGGTTAAATTTAATACTCCCACTCCAGGCTAAGCAACAGTAGGGAAAGTGTTGGACATCAGAGGGGTTAGATTTACTATTCTGACTCCAGTCTAAGAAACTGTAGGGAAAGAGTTGGACTTCAGAGGGGTTAGATTTACTATTCCCACTCCAGTCTAAGCAGAAGTTGGGAAAGTGTTGGACTTCGGACGGGTTACATTTACTATTCCCACTCCACTCTGGAGGAGGATACATTTCCTATCCCTACTCCATTCTAAGTAACAATTGGAAAAATTTTGGACTTTAGAGGAGTTAAATTTACTATTCCTATTCCCGTCTTCGCCACAGCAGGGCAAGCGTTGGGATTCAGAGGGGTTAAATTTACTATTCTTACTCCAGTCTAAGGAAAAGTGTTAGACTTTGGAGGGGTTACATTTACTATTCCCACTCCAGTCTAAGCAACAGTAGGGAAAATGTTTGACTACAAAAGCATTACATATATGAATGGTTGTATTAATTTAGTAAAAAACCTCAAGCACTTAATATAAAATATTATTAAATTACAGTATGTAGAAATAAGTATAAACATGTGTTGAAAAAAGAAAAATTTAATATATAAATTTAAAAAGAAACAAAATAATAAAATTACATATGCTATTATAAACTTCTCTAACCACCAAAATAATAACAAAATCATTAAATCAATACTGAACTATTTCAATTAATAGTCAAAAAGAAACACACTTTAAGTGACATTTATCATTGCACAAACACAATTTTACAAGCACTTACCATTAAAAAAATTAAACATTTTTAACAAAAAAGAAAAGAAAAGAAAATAAACAGAATTACCAAATAATAAATTACATATAAATATCAATTACTTTAAAAATATAACATATTTATTTTCCACCAAACCAACTTAAGCAAATAACACAGCATTAAAGAATCCACGTGTAATAAACATATAAAAACTAAAATACATATGAAAATAAATAAAACATTACTGCAATTACACAATCATTAATAAATGAAGCCATCTACATAATTTGTAATGAAATAATAAATAATTATTTACAAAGTTAACATTAAATTAAATTACATTTCATTTTATTTAACCTTCCACCTAATCCCCTACAAACCCAGCAACCTGCAAATTAAATAAATCAGTTTTAAACCATTAATGTAATTAACAATCAGTTAAATAAATAATTAACAAAAAAAATCTAAATAACAATAATTTTCATTTAGCAGCTAAGATACAAGGTAAAACGTTCAATTTTATAAATTATTATGGCCCTGTCTCAGATGATATTACATCCCTGGTCCAAATCAATGATTTATTACTAGGAGTTCCCGGGCAGGTGATATTTGGTGGGGATTTTAATTTTATACAGAATATAAGGAAAGACACCTCGAATAAAAACAAAAAACAATTAAAACCAAATACAAAAAAAATAATGGGAGCCCTTATATTAGAACTTCAATTGGTGAATCCTTGGCGGGAAATCAATTTAAATAAGGAATTTTATACTTGTTATTCACACCGTTTTCGGACAGCATCTCGAATAGATTTCTTTTTGACCTCTAGATCCCTTCAGATTTATGATGCTATTATAGGTTGTAATCCTTTTTCAGATCATGCCTATGTCGGGCTTGATATGGAGCTTGGGGAGGAGGTTGGGAACGTCCCAGGTGGCAGCTGGATCGTCTCCTTCTACAAAATGAGGATTGGGTTGAGAAGTTTAAGGAGTGGATTCGGGAATACTTTCGGATTAATGAGAATACAGCAGCTCCCTTCGCGGTCTGGGAAGGGTTTAAGGCAACAGCTCGTGGTCAGATAATAGCCTATACAGCTGCTCAGTCTAATTCTCGGAGGACAAAGATAGCGCAAATGCAAGCTGAAGTAAATCAAGAATATGCTCTCCAGCTTCAACTCCTCCCAAACCAATATGAGCAGGCAAGATCTGTACTGAAGGATTTTTTTATTTTAGAGGAAGTGTGTAGTTCACAAACCTTCCAACAGAGGGTCTACGAGGAAAGCCAGTTAATCGGCAAATTCCTGGCAAATTCTACTAGGAAAAAACAGGAATCAGCAATAATATCTAAGATTCGGGACCCTCAGACAGATCAAGTAGTAGTTAATGGCAGTACCATTTCCAAGACCTTTATTGATTACTACTGCCAGTTGTATTCTACTGAATATGCAGTGGAGGAGGAATCAATCCAAAATTATTTTTTAACATGAATGTTCCCAAACTTTCTGAGGAACGGATTGATAAACTGGCAATGGAGGTTGGAGAAATTGAGATTTCAGAGGCCATTAAATCTACAGCCGGGGCGAAAGCTTGTGGACAAGATGGCTTTCCAATTGAGTTTTATAAAGTGTTTTTAAAGGAACTTTTGATCCCATTGAGAAATTTATTTAACTTTATAAAAAGGGCGGGGCCTTTTTGTAGCCTTTAAAGAAGCAATAATTGTTTCTTTCGTAAAAAAGATAAAAATCCAGAGGATGTGAATTCATACAGGCCCAAAAGCCTTTTGAATTCTGATTATAAAATTCTGATGAAGGTATGGGCAGAACGTTTTTACCTGCCGCTCAAGAAACAATCCATGTAGATCAAACGGGTTTTATAGCAGGCAGATCAATGGCGGCCAACACCCAGTTTTTAATACACGCTCTGGATTATTTTAATACAAATCCCGGCGAGTATTTTAATGGTCGATGCGGAGAAAGCCTTTGACCTTGTGAACTGGAGCACCTTATTCATCACTTTAGGTCGATTCGGGTTTCCTGCACAGGTGATTAGTATGTTACGAAATATCTACCAGGGAGCTACAGCCCAGGTTATAATAAACTCAAATCGTGCAGGCACCATAAAGATTAACCGCGGAACCAGGCAAGGCTGCCCGCTTTCGCCATTGCTTTTACTTTTTTATAGAGCCCTTGGTTTTAAAAATTCGAAATAATGCTGCTATCCAACCCCCGATCCCTGGCATGGCTAAGCTGAAACTCTTTGCAGACGATATTATTTTATACTTGATCCCTACTAGAAAAAACCTTGAAACAGTTTTGATGGAATTTAAGGAGTTTGAACAAATAGGAGGGTATAAAATGAATACTAATAAAACCGAAGTTTTAGCTCTTAATACCGACTTGAACTCTTTTCCACCTAGTTTAAGGACACATGCTGCAAAAACTGACCATATAAGATATCTGGGGGTATATGTTTCTAAACAGTACCAGCAGCTATTTGAATTAAATTATCTAAGACTGAAGGGAAAGATTAAAAAACTGTTGGAACAATGGACATGACTTCCCCTATCAATAGTGGGTAGAGTTTCACTGATTAAAATGTCCATACTCCCGCTATTTATGTTTCTATTTACTAATGTCCCGATCAAAATAAATCAGTCATATTTTAGGGAAATTGATATCTTATTAAGGGAGTTCATCTGGAGTAAGAAAGTTCCAAGAGTCAAATTGAATGTGATACAATTACCAACAGCCCTTGGGGGCTAGCGCTGCCTCAGTTAAGAACATATTACGAGGCCGCTTTCTTAGATTTAGTGTCCAGCCTGATAGGATCTAATTGTTCTAGAGACAGCTTCTTTATAGATGAAATGACTCATGAAATCGGATCTTCAACCCCAGTGTTCTTAAAGACCTCCAAATTTCCCCAAAAAACGCGTTATAAGATTTTAAAAGACTATTCTTTTAGACTTCAGTTCTTTTTAAAAGCACTGGCTCGTCAGGTTTTCAGTATTTAAAATTGAGAGAATGTTCGAGCTTTGGTCTTCAACTGCAATTAAGACATATAAAAACCTGGGAAGATTGTGGATTTTCTGATCTAAGGCATTTTATAGTTCAAAATAGACCAATTTCTTGGCAAGAGGTAATGATGAGAGCAGAGACCTATCGAAAGCCAACGTTCCTCGAATATTTACGGGTTATTTATCTTCTAAAAAATATCAGCAGTATTTTAAATACTCCCAACCAACTGGTGGTAGCCCTTTATGGGGCTAAGGTCAAAGGGTAGGTAACTGGTATAGGTTGCTATATAAATCAAGACAAGCTACCCTGATAGAAAACCATTTGGATAAGATAACCCGGGAGACTGGAAGTAGACTGGCCGAGACGGAATGGGAGTCCATCTGCTATTTAGGAAGCAAATCATCGCGTGCCGCAAATTTTAAAAGGATGACCTTCCTAGCGAGATGGCTTTCGTATTTGACTCCGGCCGCCTTAAATAAAAGATTTCCTGGAACTGAAAACAGATGTTTTCGCTGCCAGATGGATGGTGAAGGTGGGTGGCTCCATACTTTTTATGCATGTCCAGGACTTAGCCTTTTTGGGAGGCAGTCTTTACGGATATTAAGCAGGCAATCGGAAGGAGCATTGTGCTCGAAGCCGAAGCGGCGTTGTTTGGAATCTGTAGAGATGAAACAAGGTTATCCGAACCCGAAAAAGCCTTTATATTTATCTCTTGCACAGTTGCTCGCTCACTAATCTTACAAAATTGGAAATCTAGGGAAGTTCCTTCGCATTTGAAATGGTTTAAAAAGATGAAAAGAACACAAAAATTTGAAGAAATCTATGCTAAGAGGGTAGGAGCGACTAGAAAATTTGGGAAAAACTGAGGTTTTTTAATGAACTAGAAAATTTTAAAGAAAGTTCGTAACATTGGGGAAGGTAATTCAACAAAATAGTTTTTATCAAATGTATTAGCACTTTTTTCTATTGCATTTTAGTAGCACTCGCACTTTCCAAGATCTATTTAATTGAATTTCTTGTAATTTGGTTAAAGTTGAAAATGAATCGTTAAAGCACTAGCACTTTATTGGCACTTTATTGGCACTTTTATTGCACTTTACTGCTGCTATTTCTAAAAATGAACTGGTAGTCTGCCTTGTGAATGACTATATGATGAGTTGCTGCTATAAGTTTTAGTTCATTTTTATAATGAGAGGCTGTCATAATGATCTATTGTAGAAACTGTTTTTTATAATGTTTTCTATATTGTGTATTTCTTGAACCTAATGCTCCGCTCAATAAAAAAAATTAAAATAAAAAAAAAACAACAATAATTTTCATTATTTATTTCCTAATTAACTACTGGCAATGTACCCTTACAAGCCCAAACAGCTACTAAAATATAACATACTATCACTAATAATTAAAATTAAATTAAAATTTCAATCTAATATAGCACTCAAAATATTTACATAATTAATGATTGATCAAAAATTAGTTAACAATAGAAAAAAATATATTAATATTTCTAATTTAAATAACATACCACCCTGTTCCCCTACAAACCTGATAACCCGCTACAATAAAATAAATTACTAATTACAATTAAAAAAATACTAAGTCACTTCAAATTACAAACTATAGGGCATATTAGCAAGACCCACGTTAAAATTAGCGCCGTTTACCGGCAGGAAACTGCCGCTAAAACGGCGATAATGGGCTTGCTAATATGCGTTATGGAATTCAATAGAAGCCCAGGTTAGATGTCCTGCACATCTAACCTGGGCTTCTATTGGAATTCCATAACGCATATTAGCAAGCCCATTATCGCCGTTTTAGCGGCAGTTTCCTGCCGCTAAAACGGCGATAATTTTAACGTGGGTCTTGCTAATATGCCCTCTATTTTAAAGAATAACAATTATACCAACAATACTACCACATAATAATATATTAAATAAAACTCATTAAAATAATTTAAAAACAATATTTTTTACAACTATATTACAAAAAACGGGTTGTATGACAGAGGCAGGCATACCTAAACCACGCGAGCTACTGCTACGCTGCCTAAACAACAAACGCGTCTGAACAACGCATTGCTTTACCACACATGCCTTTACAGCGCATGCCTTTACCATGCAATTTCGTGATAAAGGCATGTCTGGTAAAGGGATGTGTATAATCCTGGCGCACTGCTGTTTGGGGGATGAAGTCCACTTTAGTCCTGAGGTCCTCAGGACACGAGGTGACCTCATCGCCCCACCAGCATTGCGCCAAGAGACGCGTATGCAGAGTGGTGTAAAAAGGGGCGTGGCCTCCGACCACCTCTCAGCAATACCACTGTGTGGGGATTACTGGAGGTAACAGGTGGGCTAGTTGGCCCCTAAGGACCCTCAGCATCAAAGGGGACTTCATCCCCCAACCAGGAGGTGCGTTTGCAGAGTAGTGGAGAAAGGGGGTGGGGCCTCTGGCGAGTTGCTAGCTTTCTTTCTTTTTTTTTGGGGAGGAAGGGGGGCCACGTGGCCCTCTTTCCCTGGGCCAGTTTTGCCCCGGGGACCCTATCCCCCAGGCCCTGCCCTGTGTTTTATTTTTAATTTTTTGGAGGGGGGTCGCGTGGCCCCCCTCCTGAGGCCGATTTCGGCCGCGGGGACCCCATCCCACGGGGCCAGGCTTTATGGTATAAATAAATAAATAAATAATAAAAAGGGGTAGGGGGAACTCCACCGCCCCCCTACATATGCCGATCGGCATGGCCACAATGTTGGGGACCGTGGGGGGAGCCTCAAGGCCTCTGTGGTCCGAGCTGCAAACAGGCAGCTCCCTCTGCCCAAAAGCAATTCTGCTTCGCTTCATCGAAGCGAGAGCATTTTTCCTGCTCTCGCTTCAATGAAGCGAAGCAGTGTTTGCTATGGCATGGCATAGCAAACTGCAATGTCCCAGGAGTGGGCACCCCGGGACATTGCTGGAGATGGCCTTGGGGGTGGTGGTTCCCAGGGCCATTTACGGCTCCAGGAGGGGGGGCCGCACGGCCCCCCTCCAATTTGCAAAATAGCCTTAGGGAGGTGGTGGCCCCTGGCGCTGTGTGGGGGGGGTTTGAGCCCCCACACACATTATTTTGAGCATAGCCCCGGGGAGGTGGCGATCCCTGGGGCTGCATGGGGGCAGGAGCCCCCCTACGCCTAATTAGTAAATAGCCCCAGGGAGGTGGTGGTCCCCGGGGCTCTGGGAGGCCGCGTGGCCCCCGCATTTAACATAAATAGCCCCGGGAGGTGGCGGTCCCCAGGGCTGCGTGGGGGGTCAGGATCCTCCCACGCATTTTATTTTTTAAAAAGCCCCAGGGAGGTGGCAGTCCCTGGAGCTGCGAGGGGGCCCGCATGGCCCCCTGCAGTTAATAAACATAGCCCCGGGGAGGTTGCGGTCCCCGGGGATGCATGGGGGGGCAATGTGGCCCCCCTGCAACTCAATGAATATGCCCCGGGGAGGTGGCGGCCCTAGGGGCTTATAATTGCCCCCGGGACCCGGCCCACCTGGGGGCTTGAAGGAAACGAAGCGCAGGAGATTGCACTTTGTTTTTTTTGGTTTTTTCAGCGGGATTCGCGGACCGTACGCGACTCTCGCCGAAAATTTTTAAAAATGCTTTTTTTGGCCCTGAGCAGGCCTATGGGGTCAGGGTGTTTCTACCCTTCCCCCTTTTCTTGATTTTTAACCTTTTTTCACCTTTTATCTTGTGACTCGGTTCAACCGAGTCACAAGATGGCTGCCAACACTTCCTGGTTTGAAGTGTTGGCAGCCTATCAGATCGCAGGCTCGAGATATATGGATATCTGAGAAATGTTTACATTTCTCAGGAACTACTGAACAGATTTACATCATTAAACAAAAAGAGTGTTTTCTGAACCAAGAGCTACTTTTAGCCAAATTTGGTGTAATTCCGTTTAGCACTTCGGGCTGTAGCCGTGTCTAAAGTTTCCTATGGAAATTAACATGGAGAAAACACATTTTGGGACCGCCCCTCTTTCTCGGTCCCTGCTTGATGAATCACTCTGAAACTTTCAACAGAACAGCTGAAGTGAGTGGCCGTTAGTTTTGAAAATTTCGCAAAGATTCATCAAACAGCGCCAAAGATATTGGCAAAACAAAAAACAGTTTTTGAATAGAAACAAGGAACTAACTATAACTACCTACTGGCGACCGCCAGTAGGTCATATATTTACATATATATATATATATATATATATATATATATATATATATATATATATATATATATTTATATATATAATAAAGCCCATCTGTGATTTCTTTGTTATGTATGACAGAGAGCCTTTAGCGTGAATGTCACATTCTAAACGTGATAGTTCCCTGCTGTAACATAGCAATGGTGCATTACAGATCTCATAACCCACTGTTGATGCATCATAAAGGAATTCCAGGCTGCTCTGACTGGGCTCTGTTAGAGCCTGTCAGAGCAGCACTGGAAAGCAAGAAGCACAGCTTCTAAAGGAGAGGAAAGGTAAGGTACAGAGAGTGGTGGGGTGGGTGAGAAGAAGTCAGGTTATGTTATGTATGGCTCCCCATTTCACCTTTGCCATACATAACATGAAGTTTTAGATGGGTAAAAAGCAAATTACTGGGATGTCTTTCACCTCGGGGTTCTGAGTGACATCATAAACAACTCGAGCTTCACTCTCATTGTCTACTTCATGTCACTCAGAACCCCTCAGTGAAAAACATCCCCCAAATTCATTGTTATCCATCTATGATTCTATGTATAATACATGGGGCGATTCAATCCCTGTATAAAAACCCATCTTCAATTGCTTTTTAATAGGTGACCCAGTGACCCATAATAAAGAAATGACATCAGAAGTCAACTGTAACAACTTATTACAGTTGAGTTCTGAAATCACAATGCCTTCTGCCAGAGCCAGCAGCCAGTGAAAGGGCAGGTCAGGTCACGGAGCATAATTATAGCAACGTTTTAAAGAACAAAAATTAAACCTTGCTTTATTTCTTCTGCTCTGTTTTTCTAGCTGTAATGTGACAAGCAGAAAGATATATTTCTGGCAACATAGTTATTTTTTGCACTCCTTGGGAAAATATAGAAAAGTTTGACTCTTTCTGTATGTTTCTTCACCTTTTGAGTTACTGTCCCTTTTTGTTCTTTAGTGACATGTATTAAACTGATTCTAATATCTTCTTGTAACAAACAAGAGCTTTCTTGATGTGTTTCATTTTGCTCTAGAGGTTCTATTTTTAGTATTCCTGTTTGCAAATATGCTCTCTCGTTCACCTGAAAAAACAATGCACCAAGGATTTAGGTGGTTTTTTGGAAAGGTTGTGGTGGGACCATGTATTATAAAGTACCTCCTGCTGTACATGATAAGGAGATTGCATGTCACCTTCAGCCTCGTTCCTCTACATGGTCATGAAGCTGCTCTATGATTTGCAATATGCACATAATGTATGGCAGGCGGTAATTGATTATTGAATTTTAAAATTCAAGATTAATGCTATATATATATATATATATGTGTGTGTGTATTCACTGAAACAAACAAAGGTTATAGTACCGTTATAGTGAGGTGAAAGGTTCAGTAACAATGTAACGTTTTAAACTCTAAAAACCATAGAAAGTCACCAGCCATAGCTTTCTCAAGTAACTCTAACTCGTGCTCTAAAGTAACTATAACTCATGCAGGCGCCAACCAGGGGCACCCCATTGTGCGTCTCTCATTGGGGGCTGCAGGGGGAGGCCCAGGGCCCCCGCAGCCCCACCGGCTTCCCTGCTTGCACCCATTGCGGGTGCAGCAGGAGCCGGCATTGCTCCAACCACGCGGTATCAGTTTTCTTTTGCTTCCGCTGGGTTGGAGCAATTAAATGCATTTCTCTGCCCAAGAGGGTGAACAGGGAAATTATTTGTTTTCCCACTGGGTGGGAGCAGCTTTGTGCTCCCACCTGGTAGGAGAAGATTTGCACTTGCTCCGATGGGGGGCAGGGTAATAAATTGTGTCCTGGGGATTGGGTACCCTGGGACATCATCACTGAGCCCTCCCCGGGAATGGGGTCACTGGGGCCTCTCCTGACTTTGGGAGAGGACATGCAATGTAAATGTCCAGTATTTGTAAAGCGCGAACAATTACCCGAAGGTGTCAAGGTGCTGGGGGCCCTCGGGAAGATTAAGCAAGCTATTGCCCAGAGTCACATGGTGCTGGGCTGATCTGCTGCCGGCGCCGAGTTCCGGAGTCAGTCGCCCTGGCTGCTGCGCCACACCTCTTCCACCACATGGAGCCCCCTCCCCTTTATTTAAATCATCGGCCCCAGGGATGTGGTCCCCCAAGCCTCTTGGAGGCTTAGAGAGGGGAGCCACATGCCCCTTTACCCCTAAAATATATGCCGTGCCTCCCCCCGGGCCCTGGCCCAAACCAGGGGGGGGGGGGTGGTTAATAGAAAAGGTCAGAAGCATGAGCTTTTTAAAATAAAATGTACCACAGATTCTCTTTGAATTTGCAGCAAAAGTTAAAAAGAAGTTTTGGCTCCATCTAAGGTCCCTCTGGGGCCGCTCCACCAGGCCTAGGGAATCAGGGTATTCCTACCCTGACCCTTCATGTCTTTTTTACATTTTTTGGGACTCAGGACTTTCACTGCAGCTCCTTCATGGAAAGTTTTGGGGCAATCCATTAAGCAGGGCCCGAGAAAAAGAGGTGGTCCCAAACACTTTCTTTCCCATGCATTTTCAATAGCTCAAATTAGACAGCGAAACAGTAAAAATGGCTGAACAGAATTACTCCAGATTTTGCAGAAAGATAGATATTTATCCCAAAAGCTCGTTTTTTGTTTTGGTGTAAATCTGTTTCACTAAATTTGAGACATTAAGGTATAAAAATCGCTATCTCTATTGCTGCACGACTCTAGCGGGAAAAAAAATAGCATTCTGATTGGCTGATGCCATGGGACCGAATTATGTGTTTTTGTGGCCACAACATGAAGAAAAATGTTGTGCCGGCATTACATGACATGGAGACCACGAAAAAAAAACATACAAGGGTTAGGGTGAGTATACCATTACGCCATAGAACCACCCCATATCCTCCTTCCACCAGAGCCAGAAAAAAGCTAAAATATATATATATTTTACCTGTGATGTAATGATCATCCCAATGTACTTCCCTGCAATGTAGCATCCCTCAAAATATTGTCTCCAATATAACGGTGACATACTATATAGAATGCTGAGCCGGGCAATAGCTAGAGACACCATGTCATTGCCGAGCTGGTGGTTTGAAGCAATGATTGTAATACTGGATCACTGATATAATATCAATGCATACAATATCAAAACACACAAATATTGAAAAATAAATATTATTAACAAAAATATCGCCTACCTATACTTAACTGATAAAACCACAAATATCGAGAACACAAATATCGTTGTTAAAAATATTGATTTTCACTTATATTGAAAACACAAATATTGGCAACAAAAACAATGTAATCTTTAAAAAAACATATAGGGCCGATTACGATGTTGGATTCGGACAGCCTTTCCAAATCGGTCTGTCGGACACGGATCGGCTGCCAGAATCTGACTTTGGGGGCCCATAGCAGGCCCCCCTTCATCCGGAGGCCTCGGGTTGGGGCCCGTGGGAGTACCCATGGGTCCCCTCTTTCCAACTATGCATGGTGTGGCAGGCACCAAGAGAGGCCCGCCACAGGGTGCACGGTTTTCTGCAACCACCCCGTTTTTCAATGGGAGCCTGTGTTGTCGGTTGGAATACAAGCTCCCATTGAAATCAATGGGAGTCCGACACAACGGTGTTCGGACACATCGTAATCGGTCGGTCGGACTCCCTGAATCTGATTTGGTCGGAAACCATTCCGAGACCGAGTCGGTCGGTATGCTTTCCGACCGACATCGTAATGAGGCCCATAATATGTCAAACAATTTTGATTCAAACAATGCAAACTAAGATAATGTCTTCAAAATAATTACATTATCATTAAAAACATTAAAAAGACTATTTTTATGGAAAATAGTTCAAATAAATGTAACATTTTGATACACATGTTTCAATTAAAAATAAATATATTACATCATAAAAATATGTACAATTAACCCCAATAAATTATATAACTAAAACCCTAACAATATAAACAAAAACAAATTTGCATTAACTGCAAACATTTCTAAAATTAGATAAAATGATACATTCAAAACTATCAAACTATATATCAAACATTATAAATAAAGCCTAAATTAGCGTTTACCATATGACAAACTAAAACTAAACTGTGCAATAAAATCAATCTATAAACAACCTTAACCAATAAAATCAGACAAACAATGAAATCAACACTATAAAAGACACACTAATTTGATCAACTATATACTTCAAAAATAAGAAGCACTGCGAGACGAGGAAATTCTGCCGGATTCTCTGACCAGACCCTTAAAGAAGAAATATATACACATCAACAACTACCTTGCCAAGTAATAAAACTTATTTTTAAACTAAATCATACTTGTAAAAAAATATTTTTTATGCAAAATAGCAAATAATTAACAAAACACTCCAAAACATTTATCTCTTTACATGTACTTCCTAAAATAACTCACTACGACTTCAAAAAGTGATAAGCTGCCAGAAAAAATCAACTATCACAAACCAGTAAAAAAGATATAACAAAATAAGTATACCTAAATTATTAAAAAATATAAACTCACCACAACAGCAACTAACAATAAACCTAACAACCTCAGCCTTTACAAACTAACAACAAATAAACATTTAAAATTAAACTAACTCTTTTATTTTCTTCCAACAGAAAAGAAAGCACCTGCTCCACATTAGAACACACCAAAGGAAAAGCTTCATAACAGTGCGAAACATCTAAAAAGAACATACATGTAAGTATAAAAAATAGAAGAAGTTGCACAATTTTATATGTAAATAACAAATGTATAAACTTAAAAAAATTGTATATATTTATAGTATTACACTACTTTCAGATACAATGACAGAGAGAGCCAAATATATAACATCCCAGAAAGGAAAGCAGTTACAAAGGGCCTCATTACGAGTTTGGCGGTGTGGGAGCGGGACCGTCCCACTCCAGCACTGCCAAACCCGTGGTTGAACCACCCGCCAGATTAGGAGTAGTTTTATCTTGTCTGGTGGGTTGTTCTTTTGCGTTCCCATGGCAGTGCCTATGAAATAGGCACCGCCATGGGAACGTCAAAATCAGTACCTGCACGGCATGGAATGCCGCAGTGCATGCCGTGCAGGTACTGGGGTGCATGTGCCCAGAGGCAACAGGGGGCCCTGTAGGTCCTTTATTTTCTCTCCGCCATGGTTTTCATTGTGGGGTCAGAGCCATGAAAACCATGGCGGAGAGGAAACTTGTAATATGCTTGGATGAACCGCGGCAGTCCCACCAAGCATATTGCGGTCTCAAGAGCTGCTGGGGGCCCCCAAAGTCCCTTTCTGACAGCCTTTCCTTGGCGATGAGACTGCCATGAAAAGGCTGTTGGAAAGGGACATCGTAATCCCTTTGTAGGGATTACAGTCCGACCGTCGCCCCGATGGGTTCCTTGAGCTGTAGGAGGCGTCGGTCTGTCCCTCCGTCCGGTGCGCTCTGACTGACCAAATCGTAATGCGGCGGTCAGACCGCTATTCTGGCTGTAGGACAGACCGCCACCTAATCAGGCCCATAATGAGAAACCTTTAATTTTTTATGACAACCTAAACAATGGTAACTGAATCCTAATATTCTCTACAGCAGATACATTACTAAAACTAAGCCATTGTCAAACCTAGATGATGAATGGGACCTTCAACATGTGTTCCAAATCATTCACTCAGATATACATAAAAGGGCAGAGGAAGATCTGCTGCTACAGAACAGTAAGTCATAGTAATTTTATTTCTTTTAGATGGGAAATGTTACATTTCATTGTTTGTGTAAATATGAATTAGCAATAATAGCCAAAAGAATATTGTAAAATAAGTAGTAACCTACAAAATTCCTTTAAAAACTGTCAAAAAATCATAAACAACATCACAAATCATTTTTATATAAATGATAACCATAATATTATATTACATCAGTCTAAACATTAAGGGGCGATTACGATGTTGGTCGTAAAGCCTCCAACCCCAGGTCGGAGGCTTTACGACCGACATCGTCGGTTTCAATTCCGATTGGCTGATTACGATACAGCCGGTCGAAGTTGAAACCAGCAGGTCATTCTGGCTGCCTTCTGATGGGTTCAAGGAGCCCGTCAGCTAGTTGGAACTGGCCCGTAATCCATTAGGACAGCAGTTTACGCCGTCCAGATTACGATGCACGATGTCGGAAAGCGTGTTTGAGGACCCCTAGCAGGGCCCCCTTTCCCTTGCAGCCTCCGGTTGGGGGCCGAGGGGGCACCTATGGTGCCACCCTGTTAATCCCTGCACCTTGTGGCAGGAACCTTGAGGTGCCTGCCACGGGGTGCAGGGATTAACACAATCTCCCATTTCTCTTTTGGAGCTTGTGTTACGGCCGGTTTATGGCCATAACACAAGCTCCCATAGGGAAATGAGAGAATGCGACCACACCATGTGCGGTTGCATCATAATTAGGCGGTCGAGACCACTTACCGGAGATCGGTTGGTCCCGTTTCCACCATGGTGTCGGTCGGAGGAAACTCCAATCAACATCGTAATAGGCCCCTAAATAAAACTCAAATGCTAAATAGGATTGAAAGAATAAAATAATGTATAAAATGTTTTCATGAAAAATGTAAACCTCACCAGCCAAAAAGCCAAAAGAACAAACTCAATCCCTCACATAAAATAAATACAACACATAAACCACACATTTGCAAATACACAAACAATGAAATTTAAAATTTCCCACCGAAAAGAAATAAAATAACTATGACTTACTGTTTGGTAGCAGCAGATCTCACCAAAAACGTGAAAAATATTTTCAAAAAGCCCCCAAAAAATTGAAAATAAACCAAATTCAACAGACATCCCTCAAAGCAATCCAAAGTATCTAGGAACCCTAAAACCCCAAAAAGTGTTTAAAAAAAATAAACACTCCTGGAAACCAAAAAAAAGGAAATCAAAGTTAAAAATATTGGTTTATTATAAATCAAAAGGGATTTTCTTAAATAAAAAAAAAGGTAACTCCCAATGCCTACACGACATGTCTGTAGACAAAATCCTGTAAAGGAAACATGAAAACCCTCCTGCAAAATACATTGCATTCCTAAAAATACATATATACTAAACTTAATCGTCATAAAATAAGTAACATAACACAATGTAACATGACATAATGATACATTACTAAAACAGTGTACGAAAACCCAATACTACACACTAGTGAAGAACACTACTATTAATACAACTGAGGGCCTCATTATGATGCGGTTCGGACCGCAACCAACAGCTTGTTGGTTGCGGTCCGAACCGCATCTACTGCTGCAGTCCGACCGACGCATTAAGATGTGTGCGGTTAGAGGCAGCAGTCGGAGGGACCGACCGACACCTTCCGACAGGCTCATGGAGCCCTTCAGTCGGTCGGAAGCTCCTCATAATCCCTTAATGACGGCATTTCCGCCATCAGGATTATGGTGTCGGTTTCCGACAGCCTTTCCATGTCGGCCTTTCCAACATGGAAAGGCTGTCGGAAAGTGACATTGGGGGCCCCTAGCAGGGCCCCCTTCCCCCCTGGCCCTCCGCATCCGGGCATGGGGGGCACCTATCCTCCTGAAAATCCCTGCAGGGATTTTCACAAACTCCCATTTCTCAATGGGAGCTTGTGCTGCGAGCGGTTTCTGCCCACCACACATGCTCCCATAGAGAAATGGGAGTTTGGTGCGGTCGCACTGTAACCAGGTGTGCGAAACCATCGACCTATGGTCGGGTGGTGCCCTCACCGAAATGGTGTTGGTCAGGGGCAGCTCTGACCGACATCGTAATCAGGGCCAGAATGTACAAAAAGCACACAAACAACACTATAACTAACCTCTAGACCTCCCCCTACCCACAAAACCCTTAACAAAAACCTTTAAAAAGGACTTACCTGTTCCAATGAACTGCAGCACCTTCCTGTTACCTGGATCCCAGGAAGATTGACTAAAAATGATACACATAGACTACAAAATAAAAGGTAGCGGTAAAAAAAAAATGGACACTAAATGAAATTTAAAAAAGACTATGTCCCCACAGAAGTAAATGGGAAATAATTTATAAATGTTGAAAAAATGCATTAAAAAATGTCAAAACATGTTGTAAAACAAGTTACAAAATTGTAAAGTATGAATTAAATTATAGTATAAAATATATACAATTATTTAATGTGTTCTGAAAAAGCATATTAAATTGATGTTGAAAATATGTATATAAAGCAGTGTAAGAAATGTTGAAAACAATTAAACAATGGAAAAAAGTGGAAAATGTACATCTTACAATACTATTTAAATATGATTTACATTTTTATGTAATAATAAAAATGTATTCTTTTTTTATTTATTTATCTGTATAAATATAAATATATAGTTTTAGGTTGAAATATACATGTTTAAAAATATAAAAACATACATTAAATAAACTTTGAAAACAAATAAAATTTGAAAAATGTGTTACATGTCTTTATTCTATAATAATAAGTAATTAATATTATTTATTACAAACATACTACTATTCTTTTATTAAATTTCAAAACACCAACAATACTAATTAAATAACACAAACTATTTCTACTACATACACATTAAATTTAAACAAAGGATTTCACACTAAAATCATAAAATTAAATAATCACATTCCAACTTAAACCATTTTTCAGAAAGTGATGGACATTAAAGGGGTGGCATTTACTACTCCCACTCAAATCTGAACCAATTTGAGGAAGGTGTTGGACACTAAAGGGGTGACATTTACTATTGCTACTCCACTCTATACCAGTTTGGAGATGGTGTTAGACACTAAAAGGTGGCATTTGCTATTCCCACTACAATCGAAACTAATTTAAAGAATGTGTTGGACTCTAAAGGGGTGATGTTCACTACTCCCACTCCAAAATAAACTATTTTGAAGAAAGGGTTAAACACTAAAGGGCTGATATTTGCTATTCTTACACCAGTCTATACCAATTTTGGAAGATGTTGGACTCTAAAGGGATGACATTTACTATTCCCACTGTATCCCTGGTGGTTGCTGTGGTCCCAGGACCGCCCGAACGTCCTGGTCGTAATAGGGCGGTTGGAAGACCGACACTGCTGCGCCAAAGTGAGTCTGGCAGTCCGTGCACCGCCAGACTCGTAATGAGGCCATAAGGCTTGAAATGGCACAATCTGTGTAATTCATCATTCAGCTCATAACAAGTAGATTCTCAGTCACGTCAAATGAATAAGAATCTATAGGGGAAAGGGACAAATGGATGAAACTAGAAGGGAAAAGTGAAGGAATATACTTCACGTACTTTGAAAATCTATGGAAGCATATATCGGATAGCATTCTAAAATTATTTGCTGGTAAAAACTATGGTCCTGATTACGACCTTGGACCGTCGGACCACAAGGCTGCAGCGTCGGCAATTAGGCAAAAATGCTACCAAGCTGGTTGCTACTGACCTCCACGTTTGGAGTTTACCACCCAGCTCGCAGTATGCCGCTGATGCTCTTGCGGCGGTATCATGCTTTGGCTCACAGAGTGAGCCTGAAGGCAATGACGCTGCACTACAGTGCCTGCACTGTCGTGCGTGCATGTTGCCGTGCACCATGTCGTGCATGACACACAGTGCACGCCCAACAGTGCAGGCATAGGCGGGCACAACATGTGCCCCCAGCCACAATGCCCAAAGGGCTAAAATGCCCAGGGGCCCTGTTTGGGGCCCCTTCCCTGCCTTCCCACAGGCCTTTTCATGGTGAAATCCCAGCCATGAAAAGGTAGGCGGAAAGGCAGGTCGTAATCAGCATGGCAGTGCCAGCATCGGCACTGCCTCCATGACCCGCCGCTTTCCCCATTGCAGCGGGATCCAAGATCCTGGCAGTGGCGGCAGTCTCGTGGTGGTCTGACCTCCATGCTCGTGATCGGGAGGTCGGCCGCCACCAACAGTACAGCAATTTTGGGGACCGCTGTACTCATAATCAGCCCCTGTATTTTAAAAAAAGCTAACTTTTACCTAATTTTCCTGAGAGGAGGGCATGAAAATGTAAAAATTAATGGAACGTTGTGGAATCATCCTATTTTAGGGAAATTGTACTGTAAAATGCATCAGTCTGGAGACTTGGGTTTTCTAACTCTGCTCTTGCTGGGTTCCAAGGAGTGGCATTTTCTAAGGTTGCATTAAGGTACTTCGTAATTATACAGGGATCTGCATTTGAAGAGCGCCCACTCTATATTGGTCTAGTGACCACGTGATTTGGTTTTCTCGAAAGACCTATACAAATAATGTATATTCATTTAAGCAAATATCGTGATCTGACCTGAATAAATCAAAGTTCACTTCTAAAAAGTACATCATAGTTTCCACCCTAACTTGAAACCTTCGGGCCGATTCACAGAACTAATGTGAGATAAAATCCTAATCTTACTACTTTTGGTATTCACAGAAGGCATTTAGTAGTAGTAAAGTTAGGACTCCTAACTTTACTACTACTAAATGCCTTTTGTGAATACCGAAAGTTGTAAAGTTCGGATTTTGTCTCAGTTTAGTAGTAGTAAAGTTAGGAGTCCTAACTTTACTACTACTAAATGCCTTCTGTGAATACCAAAAGTAGTAAATTTAGGATTTTATCTCAGTTTAGTAGTAGTAAAGTTAGGAGTCCTAACTTTACTACTACTAAATGCCTTCTGTGAATACCAAAAGTAGTAAGTTTAGGATTTTATCTCAGATTAGTTCTGTGAATCGGCCCCTTCGTGTTTTTTTCAAGACGTGAATACATTTTAATATGGCACGATTAAAGAAAACAATTTCGCCTGTTGCATGTCTAACTTCCTATTTTTTGCATTTTTGCTAAGCGCAGCAGAAATATCATTAACACAATCCGCATTTTCATAACGCGTTATTTATTTGTACATTTCCTCTTTTAAAACTGGCAAGCGATGCAAAAAAACACTAGCACGTGTATAATTTTAAAGCAGTCTACTTTTAATTGACGAACGTATTTGTCTTTTCCCCTTCTGTTTATGCACTTCTCTTCAAAACGAACGCACTGAAAAACATTAGTGTTTGCAGAGTTTGAACGCCATTTTACTCATGTATTTGTGACCAAATATTACACAACTAGGGATTATGAATACGCATATTGATGGGGATGTGATTGGATCCGGGACTACTTATAGAGACCTAGACTTCATAACATTATTGGGGTCACTTGGACCTTTGAGTACCTTCCAAAATGTGTGAAAATAGCACTCTTTTTAGTACTTCTTCACATTAGAGAAGCTGAGAATCTCACCAGATTGTAGCTGGTGGCAATCTGCAGCGGATAGAAATGTGGACAAAGGTGCAAAATCTGTTTGCTCATGACATATCCCTTTTTTTACCAGCAATATCACAATCAATGGTATTTTCAGTGCACTAGTATGTTTTTGCACGTTATCATATCATGAGTCTGACTGCATCCATATGGGGCAGAGGAGTTGGGAGCAGAAGGGAGCTGTTGGGAGCTGACTCCTAGGAGTTGCCTGCTAAAAGCAATAACATCAAAGTAGAATCAAATGGCTCCAGGGAAGAAGTGTAGGGAAGAGTTTGTTTCGGAATGTAATAAGGTGATAATGAGTCTAGACAGCGGCATGAGCAAAGTTTAAAGGGACACCAGATCACTCAGCACAATGATTAATGTAGTAGGAAAGTTCCATGAGGAACTTTCCTTCTTCCGAGGCCTGTGTGTACTTTTCAGGTGGTGGGATATAGGAGCACCCTTACATTAGAAGAGAATGTGTTATGTAAGTCTAAGTGGAATATTATTCTGCACTTAGATTTGTGCCGAATATGGATTGGCATAATTATTCAGTGACTGAACCCAAATAAATGAAGGAAGGGAACACACAATGTATGATTACAGTATGACACAATGATAAGGCACAAGCTCTATTCTAATTCACTCGAAATGTGATCATATTTAGAAATGTTGTGCTCAAAGCAGAAAAATCCGCTTCAGACACTGGGCTTTTCTTTCTTCCTGTATATTGATTTCACTGTAGGGGTTATTGCTTTTTCACCTTTATCCAATTGATATATGAGATATGTGCAAAAGAACTGAGATACATGTCCTCAAATGTGTTCATCCATCAAATGGAGTTCATGGGTAAACAGTTCTGTTGACTATAAGCATTCACCAATGGTATTCAAAAGTCTTTTCTAGTACCCTTGAGCCAAGCACCCGCTGCAGTGCCTCTGCAATCTGTCATGCCCTATTCCACAGAAACAAATACCCAAAATGATACCCAAAGGCACTGGGGGTTGGAGAATTTCACCTGCTTTTAGGGCGGCAGCAGTGCACATCTGAACCTGTCCTGCACACTGCGAAACTGAAATGGGTAAACGAGCTTATATGAAAAGATGGAGGCTACACCTGATCTGCATTGTGCGTGTTTTGCTGTATGCAGGCACTGGGATTTATATTTAAGATGTTTTTCCTGTGCCAGGGGTTTCAGGGTGTGCATGGCTTAAAAGACATAGTTAGGAAATTGGCCATGTTGTCAGTTGTCTGGGCATTTGAGGCTGTAATTGTGGAGGTTGGAGGCTTCTTTGGAGAGGTTATTTAGCAGTAGTAATATTACTGAAGTCCGGCAACTTTTCAAAGAAGGAGTTTTATCTATATCATACCACGTTTTACCGACCAGACCTAGTAGATTCAAACATAGGAAAACGAATAACTCCTAGTTGTTCATTTCTCTGAAGGAAACAAGACTCCGGGTTAGGCGGGTGGAAAGAAAGTGCTGCAATCCTTACAGGGAGGATGATGCTCTTTTCTACAAATATCAGCTACAGTGCTATAAAAAATAATTGTTTCTAGCAAAGTTCAGCTTTCTGTGCAAATTTGTTATGGGATCTCGGATATTGAAGGAACAGTTTAATTCACTAACAGGCACATGCATCAAAAGAAAAACCGGTCGCAAACGGGCAGATTCTCAGAATCTGCCCCTTTACGATCAGTATTTTTGCATTTGGGATACATCATCCCAAATGCAAAAATCGCAATTTAAGTAATCTCTAAATTGCGATTACTTAAATTGCGATTGCATTTAAGGAATCGCAAATTGAGATTCCTTAAATGCAATGCAACAAAGTAAAAAAATTAGCGATTTCGCTACTAGGGGGCGCAATTTACCATGAAGTTGAACTTCATGGTAATTTGCAAAAACTTTGAGAAATGCACTAAAGTGCATTTTTCAAAGTTGAAGGTTACACACACACATGTCCTTGGGACATGTGTGTGCGCAACATATGTGCACGGATCAATTTCAGGGGTGCAACAGGGTGTCCTTTTGACACCCCTGCACCCTTGAAATTGCATGCGCAATTTGCGAGTACCTATTGGTACTCGCAAATAGCGCTCGCAATTTCCCATTCATTCCTATGGGCCTCTAGGCCCATAGGAATGAATGGGAAGCCATTCCTTATTTGCGACTCGCAATTTGCGAGTCGCAAATAAGGAATGTGAAGGAATCGCTATTATTATAGCGATTCCTACATGCATAGGATTTTGCGAATCCTTAATTGCGAATCCTTAATATTCGCTATTAAGGACTCGCAAAATCCTAGCTTGATGCATGTGCAAGTAAGATCTTTTATTGAGCCTGGTTATATCTCAGGTTCTTTTCAAAACTCTCAAGAATGTTGTAACTCTCCTGCTGAGTGTTTCTAACTCCAAATCAACATGATTTATGATGCTATTAAATGAGATTGGGATTGGCTAGATACCAGCTTCCATGAAGACTCAGTGGCTGCCCCATAAAATGCTGGGCTTTCTTCAACTAGTGGAGGATGAAGAAATTCCCTCTGTGCTCAGTAACATCAAAGCTGGCTTCTAGATGATGTGTGCCCGGTTTCTATCTTACGGCAGGGTTCAGCAGGTTAGTCTCTAACAATGGGTGTACTTCCATAGGAGTGGAAAAGAGAGTCATTAAATCACTCCTAAAAAAAGTGAATTTGACAGTGGTAGTGTATGTAATTATAGACGCATCACCTTTCTTCCAGCAATGGGCAAAGTTGCTGAAAGAATTGGGGCCAAGCATCTGGTAAATATGCTTGAAGAGAATCATCCTGATGATTGTAACTACCTTCGACTGCCTAACGATTTTCCTTGTCTTTATATATGTGTGTACTTTAATCAAACGATCTCGTATTATGTGTAAGTTCGCTCTGATACCTTCAAGTCTAGCTAGCGCTTTATAAAACCTATAAATATATAAATAAATAATAATAAATTGGCAAATTGGCTTCTGGCCAAATAAGGGATAGACACTGCCTTGGCCCTGATATTAGAAGAGGTAGGCCTAATTGTTGACCAGGGTGACACGGCTGCTATTTTCCTCCTAGATCTGTCCGTTACATTTGATACAGTTGGTCATCACATTCTGGTCAAGCGCCTTGTGGACTTGGTTTTGAAAGGTAAAATGTTAGCATGATTTATGTCTTTTCTAACAGACAGATCACAGTCAGTAATGCATCCACTATTTCACTCGGGTTCCCAGGATTGCCTATGCGATGTACCCTAGGATTCATCCTTATCACCTACTCTTTTTAACATTTATATGCAGCTCCACTCACCTCACCACATCTTCCTGCTTCCTTCTGTCTTCACTGTCTTCCATCCCTGCAGCAGCTAGACCGCGCACTGCCTTAACCACGCATATGCGTGGTTACAGCATATGCGTGGTTAAGGCAAGCGTGGTAGAGCTTTTGTCGTCGGAACACGCGTTTTTCAGACCACGGTGTTCCGAATGTTTCCCGCCTTCAACAGCCTTGATTTAATCGTTTGGGTTTCCTGTAATAAAATATGCTGATGATACACAGTTGGTTGTCAGATTAGATCAGCACACAAGTTTACATCTTGTCTTGCAGCCTTACATTCGGGGATGTCTGTTAATTTTCTTCAGATTAGGGCTCACAAGACAGAGTTACTGTCATTAGGCAATTATGTCGCAAGATGGCATATTCCCTCTTGCCTACTTCCCTGAGTCCTGCTCCCACTCCTTCTGATAAAGTCAAATTGCTTGTTTTTTACTTTGATGAACAACTTTGCTTCACACACCAAATTAAGGCAATGTCTTTAACCTATTCTTTCAATTTAAAAAGTCATTCAATTTTTCCCTAAATCCTTGTATGCTCAGGTCATTTCTGCAATCGTATTACCTAGACTGGATTATTGCAATTTCCTTTACTTAGGCAAATCGCAATAAAAACCTTTCAAAATATGGCAGTCAGAGTGGCAAGTGGATTGAGAAAATCACAGGCCAGGATCGCTTTACATCGGTTGCCTGTTAAAGAAAGGATGGTTTTCAAAGCACTTTGTTTAATGTACAAAATCTTTTATGGCCTTGAAAAACCTCCTTTAGCTATCATTTCCATCCGTATAAATCATCCAGGCACCTTTGTTTCAATTCTCAGCTTTTCTTATCGTTCCCAAGCATTAAGAATTCAAGGTTTGGAGGTAGAACTTTTTCATACCTTAGATCTTTATTATGGAATAAATTATGTCTTAGGCTCAAATAATTAGTTTATATCTGTCATATAGGAAAGCCTTAAAAACTCAACACATTCATTAACCTGGTTTTTATTTTCTGTCTTGATGCAGCTTGGAGGGTGTTCTTTGCTATTGTTTGGCTTTTAGTGCCACTATGCCCATTTTTGGGTCAACATGATTTTTATGTGCAATTCCATTCCATTTCAAATTGGGATTTTGAGGCTCTTTCCAGGTGTTTGGAGCTTTGCCTTGGCACATGATACTTGTGTCTGGACATATGATGCTGTTTTGGGCATTTGGCGCAGTCCTGGGGTGTTTCTTGACTGACTTAGTTTTCTACCCAAGCATGAAGGATGCAACTGACTGTATTCTGCAGTAGTTGCAGCCACAGATAAAGGGCTTTGAGAGATAAAAAGCATTATAGAATTCCAGATGAGCATTTATAGCAGCACCCGCTAAAAGGTACCAATGGTTCAGCGAAGCAAAGAAAGAATAGATTTCAAGCTCCTGAGTTGTAATGTTTTACCAGAGCGCTTACTTGTGGAACAGGAGAATCATCAGCACCCAAAAGAGTTCCTATCTCTGTTAGCCAAGCGGAGGCCAGGGCCAGGGTATTTTAGTAGGTCCGATTTGCATTGTGAGCCCTGACTAAAATATTAATAAAAAAACTGCTGCACAGTAAGAACAAAACATAAAAACGACTGCCTTATGTAAACAGTGCATCTATGGGATAAAGAAGTTCATGTGTGACGATTCAATGTAAAACAGCCCTTTATGGATTGCAATGTAAATACTCAGGGCCCGATTCAGATCTCGTTTGGAAAGCATGCCGACCGAATCGGTTCCAGAATGCTTTCTTCGGTTCTGGAATGCTTTCCATAAGACTCGGATCGGGGGAGTCCAGCCGAACCAGTACGTAGCATCCCTTTGCATCCGGATCCGATTCGGTCGGACTCCCATTGACTTCAATGGAAGCCTGTGTTCCGAACATGAACACAGCCTCCCATTCAAGAAAGGGGTGGTTGGGGAAAACCTTGCACCCTGTGGCAGGCACCCCATGCCACACTGTGCATGGTTGGAAAGGGAGGACCCATGGGAACCCCCACGGGCCTGATTCGGAGGGCCCCGGGTGAAGGGGGGCCTGCTACAGGCCCCCAAAAACCAATTACGGCAGCTGTTTCGTTCCGGGCAAAACAAATCGGAAAGGCTGTCCGGATCGGTCATCGTAATCGCTCATACAGAAACCAAGTCCATAGAGCTGTACGAATGGGGTCCGGAAAGGCTCGTCCTGTCCGTATGCCTTTTGGAATCAATTCGGTCAGTCCTAATGGTTTCCAGGCATCGTACTTGGTCGTTCGGAACTGGGAACGACTCAGTCGGAAACGAGGGCTCCAGATCGGATTCGGCAAACTCGAAACCGATTCGAAGCCCTTCCGAACGGCATCGGAATCGACCCCTCAGTAGGAGACAGAAAGATAAACCAAACAGCCAATGAAATTAGACACCTCCTCTGACTGGAGCTAAAGCATGATCGGTGTATATTTTAAGGAATTGGTAATATGAGTTGCAAAAAGCCCCGCTGTCAAGCCAGACCTAAAAATAGCCATTGTGACCTGCTGAGTATGTTATGTCATCTAATTGTAGGCCCAAAGACCTAACATAGAGGGCAACCATTCCAACAGTATGGAACCCCTTGTCAAAAAGAACATCCAAAAGTCTAAGCAGGGTGGCTGCACACTCGTCGATAAAATGCAGAAAATCACTGAAAAGTACTTTCAGTACCAATAAGAGAATTAGACCCAGGCTGGCCAGTGACAGTGTTTTGTAGAAATCAAAGAAATGTTTAATTGTTTGATGATGGTTTTCTACAGACGTTTGGCAGGCCCTGGAAGGGTGGTGATTGGTCCACAACTGGACAATTATGTGGTAGGCTAATTAGCATTTTAAAAGCTGCAACAAGGCCATCTTTTAAAGAGCTGGTATACTAGCATACATTTGTTATACAAATCTAGTCTGTCATGGAGTGGTTGCCAGCAAGACAGTCTTTAATACATATCAACAAGTCCAGAATCTTCCTGCTGCGGAGGGTATGTATATATCCTTCAATCAAATTGCGGGAGGCGTGGGTAAACTTCACCGGTGGCCTAGTACCAGCATGAATGCTAGAAGTAGAGAGGGAAGAGCGACACCAGAAAAGCTCAGCAGCAGGAGCAGAGCCCACCACACTCATGCCCTGAGGATTTATAAATATAGCTCTGGGACAATCACAGCCATGTTACTTTGTCTCAGTGAAACTGCGCCTTCATTGGTGGGAACCCACTAAGGGACAGGACAAAATGGCTTCCTTGTGGTTTACTATAAAATGACATTTTATTAGTAGTAACAAACATAATTTTATGTTTTTCTTGAAAGTTGTGTCTATTTTTGACAGTGATGACTTCGCTACTGTGGCGAGGAAGGCAATGAAGAGAAAGGCCTCCAAGCCCCCCAAAGATCACAGAAAATGCGTAAAGTTGGTTCACAACAGATGTATATAATGTTTTCACAGCTTTGAACGAATGGGATGGGAAAGGCAAATACGTGGTAAATTAAATCTTAACACATTCCATTTGTTTCCATTTGTTTCCAATACATAAACTGTTCTAGATTATTTTTGCCTATCTTTGCAATCATAAGGAAAAGAGGAAATATACAAACTAATAATGTGTTCTGAAAATAAACATTGTGCTGCTAACATTTCTGTTAAGCTTAGCAAAAATAAAAAAGGAAGCTAAAAGATGTAACAGGCTGCATAAAAATAAAAGATGCATTTATTTTGTCACATAAAATTCTGCCTTGAAATAAGGATATTTTTTAAGTCTCTTTGAAAAGTGTAGTGTCTTTTTAGGTTTGCCATTATAAATAGTAAAATGGATTATGCCTTTCTAGATATTGTTAAATTAAATTGATTTGGGGGCGGGGGGCATTTCGGATTTAACCAGTGCAAAAATACCCTTGCAAATAACATTCATTCTTAGTGTGGCGTTTATTTTTTCAACTGATGGTGAACAGTAAGTGGGTATAACATGAGAAAACGTTTATGCATTCATTTTGCCTCTGTTGTTACTCCTTGAACACTGGTTTGCATTCACAATTAGTATCCACCACAACCCACTGGTAACATCAAAGAACATACAATAACAATTCACACTCAGCTCTTAATGGTAGCATGTGCTAAAACAAACGTAGGTTCCATTTGCATCCATTTACCACATTTTCATGGGCACAAATGAACTCATTAAAACATTAATGGATATGCGTACCGCAGCAAAGCAATGCAATTATTATATATATATATATATATATATATATATATATATATATATATATATATATATATATATATATATATACAAAAACAGAAGCAGAGAACTCTGGGTAGTTCTCAAGTTTAGGTGGAAAGCAGCTCCAGTAAGAGCACTCTCAACACCAGCGACACTCTAAATTTGCTCACCTCAAATGTCTGCTTTTCTATCAAAGTCTTTAAGCATAGGATTAGCGCAGTGCTATCCACGCCGAGATAGAAAGGGACAAAGTCTTTTGCCATTTTTACAGCAAAGTCTTTAAGCATAGGATTAGCACAGTGCTATCCCTGCCGAGCTGTAAAATGGCCTAAGCCTTTTACCACTCCAGGCACAGTATTACAGCTTTGGATTGGTAAAATACCATCCAAGCCAACCTGAAATGAATAAAAGCAACCCTGACACGTGTTTCGCTCTCGTTGGAGCTCTTCAGAGAGGTATAGCTTTGTCCAGACACAAGGGAGCACCCAGTATAAGTCAAAACAAAACCCTAAGGGTTCCCTTGTGTCTGGACAAAGCTATACCTCTCTGAAGAGCTCCAACGAGAGCGAAACACGTGTCAGGGGTTGCTTTTATTCATTTCAGGTTGGCTTGGATGGTATTTTACCAATCCAAAGCTGTAATACTGTGCCTGGAGTGGTAAAAGGCTTAGGCCATTTTACAGCTCGGCAGGGATAGCACTGTGCTAATCCTATGCTTAAAGACTTTGCTGTAAAAATGGCAAAAGACTTTGTCCCTTTCTATCTCGGCGTGGATAGCACTGCGCTAATCCTATGCTTAAAGACTTTGATAGAAAAGCAGACATTTGAGGTGAGCAAATTTAGAGTGTCGCTGGTGTTGAGAGTGCTCTTACTGGAGCTGCTTTCCACCTAAACTTGAGAACTACCCAGAGTTCTCTGCTTCTGTTTTTGCATAATTTATTCGTCACTCTATGCCTGAAAGGGTTTTGTTTTGATATATATATATATATATCTATATATATATTCACTGAAAAAACCATAGGTTTCAGACACGTTATAGTTAGAAATTAGCATTTAAAAAACCTTTGAAATTCACTGAAAAAACCATAGGTTTTAGGGAGAGTTATAGTTAGTTGGACATTTCACTCGTACAAAACCATAGAAATTCCCCCGTTATAGTTAGTTCAGCTAACTATAACTCGCGCCCCATAATGCACTGCTGATGACGTCACATATTACATCACTCATGACATGGTCAGTGACATCACTGATGACATCACTGATGACATCTCAAATGACATCACTGATGACATCATCCAGTGACTGTGTGTTTCTGTAAAGTTTAAATATGTTTAATATATATAGGGAAAGGCGTATTGAAGAATGAGTGGGTGTATAAGTGTCTGAATGGATGATTTAGTACGTGAGTGACTGACTCTACAAGTGAGTGATTAAATGTATCTTACTGAATGCATGGGTTAGTGACTAAACTGTGTGAATGTCTGTATCCGTCTGTCTGTTGGTTTGTAAGCGGCTGCATGAGCTTTCTGAATAGCTACATGAGTGTCTACATGGGTTATTGATTGATTGTCTGAGTATCTGTATGGGTGCCTGAGTGTTTGTGTGGGTGGGGTGTGTGTGACTCTGTGCATAGATGTGTGAGTTGGTGATTCACTGGGTGCATGATTTCAAGAGTGCATCTGTGATGGACTGTATGGGTGGGTGAGTGTGTGTATGGGTGTGTTAGTGATTGAATGTATATCTCAGTGGTACATGTGTGAGTAACTACATAAGTGAAAGGCAGTATATATGTGTGTTGGAGTATATAAATGGCTATAAGTGAGAGTGTGTGATTGTGAGAGTGGCTGTATGGATGAGTGTGTACTTGTATCAGTGATTGTATAAGAGCGTAAGAATGTGCTAGTATTTGTATGAGTAAGTGAGCTGGTGTGTGTATAACTGTATAGGTGAGTAAATGGGTGTGTGATTAAGTTTTTGCATGACTGACTAGGTGTGTGAGTACCTCTATGGATGAGTGGCGGTGTGTGAGTGTTTATATAGGTGTATGAGTGCATATGATAGTCCTGTACTGAGTGACTAAGTATGAGTGACTGTACGGGTGAGTGAGTGGATGTGTGTGTAGACCTAAGAATCAGTGAGTGGGTATGTAGTTTTTGGTGTTGGAGTGTCTATGGTTTTGAGAATGGCAGTCTGTAATTTAGAGTGGGTGTATCAAAAGTTATATTAGGGTGTGAGAAGATGCATGAAATTATCACATGGATGATGTCATCAGTGATGTCATTTGAGATGTCATCAGTGATGTCATCAGTGATGTCACTGACCATGTCATGAGTGATGTAATATGTGACGTCATCAGCAGTGCATTGCGGGCGCGAGTTATAGTTAGCTGAACTAACTATAACGGGGAATTTCTATGGTTTTGTACGAGTGAAATGTCCAACTAACTATAACTGTCCTTAAAACCTATGGTTTTTTCAATGAATTTCAAAGGTTTTTAAATGCTAATTTCTAACTATAACGTGTCTGAAACCTATGGTTTTTTCAGTGAATTTCAAAGGTTTTTAAATGCTAATTTCTAACTATAACGTGCCTGAAACCTATGATTTTTAAGTGAATTTCAAAGATTTTTTAAATGCTAGTTTCTAACTATGCCTACAGAGGTAGGACATGTGAAGAAAGAAGAAAAAACGCACAGAAAGAAGCAAAAGATGTGCAGAAAGAACCAACAGAGGAGCAGAAAGAGGCCTTGTTGCAAAATCATCCTCTGCCCACAACTTTTTCAGATGGGTACTGGTGGTAACTGACTCTGACTAACCAGAGCCAGTGCTATGCTAAAAGACACTTAGAATACAGTGAAAACACCTACATACACTAGGGAACACTATGCGTTGGGGTACCTGTGATTAGCATGACCTCCTCTGCAAGTCCCTAGTACATAATAGGGCAGGGGGATTAAAACTACCTCTTAAAACGCGCTACAGGGCACGTTTGCACAGTGGTGAAGGGAGGGGGCCTGAGGTGACATGTGTGCAAACGCACCCCGTGGCGCGTTTTAAGCTGCGGGATTAAGTCCCCTGAATTCTGAGGGTCCCTGGGGCCCAACTAGCCCCCAGGTACCTACAGTTAGGACCACAGAGCTGAGTTGCAGAGAGGCGTTCCGAGGCCACGCACCTTTTTTCACCTCTCTGCAACGCAACTCTGTTGTGCTTACTGAATTTACCTGGTGGGCTAGTTGGCCCCCAGGGTCCCTCGGGATTCAAAGGGAATTAATTCCCCAACTTAAAACGCACCACAGGCGTGTTTGCGCACATGTCACCTGAGGCCCCGCCCCTCCCTTCACCACTGTGCAAATGCGCCCCGTGGAGCGTTTTAAGTTGGGGATTAGGTCACCTTGAATCCTGAGGGTCCCTGGGGCCCAACTAGCCCACCAGGTACTTCCAGTAAGCACCACAGGCCTGCGTTGCATCGCCTGTAACAAATTGTGCAGTTGTGTTTAGGTAGTGAAGAGGGTCGTGCTGGGGGTAGTGTTTTAGGGTTTAGGGTAGTGCAGTGGTGTTTGTGTAGTGTAGGGGGTCATGCTGGGGGTAGATTTAGGGTTTAGGGTAGTGCAGTGGTGTTTGGGTAGTGTAGGGAGTCGTGCTGGGGGAGTGTTTTAGGGTTTAGGGTAGTGCAGTGGTGTTTGGGTAGTTTAGGGGGTCGTGCTGGGGGTAGTGATTTAGGGTAGTGCAGTGGTGTTTGGGTAGTGTAGGGGGTACTGCTGGGGGTAGTGTTTTAGGGTTTAGGGTAGTGCAGTGGTGTTTGGGTAGTGTAGGGGTACTGCTGGGGGTAGTTTTTAGGGTTTAGGGTAGTGCAGTGGTGTTTGGGTAGTGTAGTGGTTCATGCTGGGGGTAGTTTTTAGGGTTTAGGGTAGTGCAGTGGTGTTTGTGTAGTGTAGGGGGTAGTGTTTTAGGGTTTAGGGTAGTGCAGTGGTGTTTGTGTAGTGTAGAAGGTCGTGTTTTAGGGTTTAGGGTAGTGCAGTGGTCTTTGGGTAGTGTAGGGAGTCATGCGGGGGTAGTGTTTTAGGGTTTAGGGTAGTGTAGGGGGTCATGCGGGGTATAGTGTTTTAGGGTTTAGGGCAGTGCAGTGGTGTTTGGGTAGTGTAGGGGGTCGTGCTGGGGGGAGTGTTTTAGGGTTTAGGGTAGTGCATTGGTGTTTGGGTAGTGTAGGGGGTCATGCGGGGGTAGTGTTTTTGGGTTTAGGGCAGTGCAGTGGTGTTTGGGTAGTGTAGGGGGTCGTGCTGGGGGAGTGTTTTAGGGTTTAGGGCAGTGCAGTGGTGTTCGGGTAGTGTAGGGGTCGTGCTGGGGGAGTGTTTTAGGGTTTAGGGCAGTGCAGTGGTGTTCGGGTAGTGTAGGGGGTCGTGCTGGGGGAGTGTTTGAGGGTTTAGGGCAGTGCAGTCGTGTTTGGGTAGTGTAGGGGGTTGTGCTGGGGGTAGTATTTTAGGGTTTAGGGCAGTGCAGTGGTGTTCGGGTATTGTAGGGGGTCGTGCTGGGGGTAGTGTTCTAGGGTTTAGGGCAGTGCAGTGGTGTTTGGGCAGTGTAGGGGGTAATGCTGGGGGTGGTGTTTTAGGGTTTAGGGCAGTGCAGTGGTGTTCGGGCAGTGTAGGGGGTCGTGCTGGGGGTGGTGTTTCAGGGTTTAGGGCAGTGCAGTGGTGTTCGGGCAGTGTAGGGGTGGTGTTTCAGGGTTTAGGGCAGTGCAGTGGTGTTCGGGCAGTGTAGGGGGTCGTGCAGGGGGTGGTGTTTTAGGGTTTAGGGCAGTGGTGTTCGGGCAGTGTAGGGGGTCATGCAGGGGGTGGTGTTTCAGGGTTTAGGGCAGTGCAGTGGTGTTCGGGCAGTGTAGGGGTGGTGTTTCAGGGTTTAGGGCAGTGCAGTGGTGTTCGGGCAGTGTAGGGGCGGTGCAGGGGGTGGTTTTCCAGGGTTTAGGGCAGTGCAGTGGTGTTCGGGCAGTGTAGGGGGTCGTGCTGGGGCTGGGGTTTCAGGGTTTAGGGCAGTACAGTGGTGTTCGGGCAGTGTAGGGGGTCGTGCTGGGGCTGGTGTTTCAGGGTTTAGGGCAGTGCAGTGGTGTTCGGGCAGTGTAGGGGGTCGTGCTGGGGCTGGTGTTTCAGGGTTTAGGGCAGTGCAGTGGTGTTCGGGCAGTGTAGGTGGTCGTGCTGGGGCTGGTGTTTCAGAGTCTAGGGCAGTGCAGTGGTGTTCGGGCAGTGTAGGGGGTCTTGCTGGGGTTGGTGTTTCAGGGTTTAGGGCAGTGCAGTGGTGTTTGGGAAGTGTAGGGGGTCGTGCTGGGGGTGGTGTTTCAAGGTTTAGGGCAGTGCAGTGGTGTTCGGGCAGTGTAGGGGTCGTGCTGGGGCTAGTGTTTCAGGATTTAGGGCAGAGCAAAGGTGTTCAGGCAGTGTAGGGGTTTTGCTGGAGGTGGTGTTTCAGGGTTTAGGGCAGTACAGTGGTGTTCGTGCAGTGTAGGGGTGGTGTTTCAGGGTTTAGGGCAGTGGTGTTCAGGCAGTGTAGGGGGTCTTGCTGGGGTTGATGTTTCAGGGTTTAGGGCAGTGCAGTGGTGTTCGGGCAGTGTAGGGGGTCGTGCTGGGGGTGGTGTTTCAGGGTTTAGGGCAGTGCAGTGGTGTTCGGGCAGTGTAGGGTGTCGTGCTGAGGGGTGGTGTTTCAGGGTTTAGGGCAGTGCAGTGGTGTTCGGGCAGTGTAGGGGTCGTGCAGGGGTGGTGTTTCAGGGTTTAGGGCAGTGCAGTGGTGTTTGGGCAGTGTAGGGGGTCGTGCAGGGGGTGGTGTTTCAGGGTTTAGGGCAGTGCAGTGGTGTTCGGCCAGTGTAGGTGGTCTTGCTGGGGGTGGTGTTTCAGGCTTTAGTGCAGTGGTGTTCGGGCAGTGTAGGGGGTCTTGCTGGGCGTGGTGTTTCAGGGTTTAGGGCAGTGCAGTGGTGTTCGGGCAGTGTAGGGGGTCTTGCTGGGGCTGGTGTTTCAGGGTTTAGGGCAGTGCAGTGGTGTTCGGGCAGTGTAGGGGGTCGTGCTGGGGCTGGTGTTTGAGGGTTTAGGGTAGTGCAGTGGTGTTCGGGCAGTGTAGGGGGTCGTGCTGGGGCTGGTGTCTCAGGGTTTAGGGCAGTGCAGTGGTTTTCGGGCAGTGTAGGCGGTCGTGCTGTGGCTGGTGTTTCAGGGTTTAGGGCAGTGCAGTGGTGTTTGGGCAGTGTACGGGGTTGTGCTGGGGCTGGTGTTTCAGGGTTTAGGGCAGTGCAGTGGTGTTCGGGCAGTGTAGGGGGTCGTGCTGGGGGTGGTGTTTCAGGGTTTAGGGCAGTGCAGTGCTGTTCGGGCAGTGTAGGGGGTCGTGCTGGGGCTGGTGTTTCATGGTTTAGGGCAGTGCAGTGGTGTTCGGGCAGTGTAGGGGGTCGTGCTGTGGGTGGTGTTTCAGGGTTTAGGGCAGTGCAGTGGTGTTCGGGCAGTGTAGGGGGTCATGCTGGGAGTGGTGTTTCAGGGTTTAGGGCAGTGCAGTGGTGTTCGGGCAGTGTAGGGGGTCTTGCTGGGGGTGGTGTTTCAGGGTTTAGGGCAGTGGTGTTCGGGCGGTGTAGGGGGTCTTGCTGGGGGTGATGTTTCAGGGTTTAGGGCAGTGCAGTGGTGTTCGGGCAGTGTAGGGGGTCTTGCTGGGGGTAGTGTTTCGGGGTTTAGGGCAGTGCAGTGGTGTTCGGGCAGTGTAGGGGCGTGCTGTGGGTGGTGTTTCAGGGTTTAGGGCAGTGCAGTGGTGTTCGGGCAGTGTAGGGGGTCGTGAAGGGGGTGGTGTTTCAGGGTTTAGGGCAGTGCAGTGGTGTTCGGGCAGTGTAGGGGGTCGTGCTAGGGTTGGTGTTTCAGGGTTTAGGGCAGTGCAGTGGTGTTTGGGCAGTGTAGGGGGTCGTGCAGGGGCTGGTGTTTCAGTGTTTAGGGCAGTGCAGTGATGTTTGGGCAGTGTAGGGGTCGTGCTGGGGGTAGTGTTTTAGGGTTTAGGGTAGTGCAGTGGTGCTTGTGTATTGTAGGGGGTCGTGCTGGGGGTAGTGTTTTAGGGTTTAGGGTAGTGCAGTGGTGTTTGTGTAGTGTAGGGGGTCGTGCTGGGGGTAGTGTTTTAGGGTTTAGGGTAGTGCAGTGGTGCTTGTGTAGTGTAGGGGGTCGTGCTGGGGGTAGTGTTTTAGGGTTTAGGGTAGTGCAGTGGTGTTTGTGTAGTGTAGGGGGTCATGTTTTAGGGTAGTGCAGTGGTGTTTGGGTAGTGTAGGGGTAGTGTTTTAGGATTTAGGTTAGTGCAGTGGTGTTGGGGTAGTGTTTTATGGTTTAGGGTAGTGCAGTGGTGTTTGTGTAGTGTAGGGGGTCATGCTGGGGGTAGTGTTTTAGGGTTTAGGATAGTGCAGTGGTGCTTGTGTAGTGTAGGGGTTGTGCTGGGGGTAGTGTTTTAGGGTTTAGGGTAGTGCAGTGGTGTTTTTGTAGTGTAGGGGGTCATGTTTTAAGATGCAACGCTCCAATACCTGACCAGTCTGCACTACATAAAACTGCAAAAAACTAAAAATAAAAAGTGTTTTGCACACTTTTGTCATTGGGCTTATGTGGGCTACATCTGGATAATATTTGTGCTACATTTGGGCTCTTTTTTCACTGGTGGCCATCTTGGAAGACTTCTTTGTTATGAAGTTTCCTAATTTCCTCATTTACTGCAGTCTCCTCAGTAGGAAATACTTTCAGTTTTTACTTTGATTCCATCAAGAAGGCATTCAGATGTGTCACACATTTGCCATAAATTCAGAATGTTAGCACTCTAGATCACTGTAGTAAAGCTACTGCTCACCAAGGAGTTAACTGGAAGTCTACTGCTGGTATTGAAAGTGATTGTTTCAGTCTGCATGTCAGAATTTTCTAATGAAATAGAAGAGGATTTGAGATCTCACTTAAAACATGCACTAAATTTTCTTTTTGCAGCACTAACCATAATTTCTATGGCAAAATGAACCCCCTCATTTTGTTCCTTTTTAAATTAAATGTTTTAAGTGTTACCAGTTTATTCCAATCAAGATGGCTTCAGGTGTGCCATACTTTTGTCATAAGTAAGACTGTTAGCGTTCTAGTTGTTCTTTAGAACACTCTGGGAAGCTGCAGTAGGACACAAAGGCATCAACTGACAGGCTGCTCCTGTTGAAATATAACAGGAAGATATTTGAGATCACACTTGAAACATGTCCTAATTTTTCTTTCTACAGCACTAACCATAATTTCTATGACAAAATGAACCCCATCATTTTGTTCCTTTTTAAATTAAATGTTTTAAGTGTTACCAGTTTATTCCAATCAAGATGGCTTCAGATGTGCCATACTTTTGTCATAAGTAAGACTGTTAGCGCTCTAGTTGTTCTTTAGAACACTCTGGGAAGCTGCAGTAGAACACAAAGGCATCAACTGACAGGCTGCTCCTGTTGAAATATAACAGGAAGATATTTGAGATCACACTTGAAACATGTCCTAATTTTTCTTTCCAGAGCACTAACCATAATTTCTATGACAAGATGAACCCCATCATTTTGTTCCTTTTTAAATTAAATGTTTTAAGTGTTACCAGTTTATTCCAATCAAGATGGCTTCAGGTGTGCCATACTTTTGTCATAAGTAAGGCTGTTAGCACTCTAGTTGTTCTTTAGAACACTCTGGGAAGCTGCAGTAGAACACAAAGGAATCAACTGACAGTCTCTGCCCTTGTTGGATGTACATGTTGCTACATCCTTGCTATCAGGTCTTGTTTCATAGGCTTGCTAAAGCGCTGTTTTATTCCTAATCAACTACTGTTTTTAAAATCACTCACGTTCTTTTTTTAAAATTGTACTTGAATTTGTTGCTTCCTATTCGCTATCGCCCCCACGCCTAAGCCGACTGTTTCCGGCCCCTTGCTGCTCCTAGTGACTCCCCCGGTAGCAGCCAATCACGTTGCGAGAGGGTGGAGCTGAGGGCGGGGAACGGAGGTAAATGCAGCTCGCAGCGCGGGAGCTCTCCATTAGGCTTTCCTTGCTATCAGGTCTTGTTTCATAGGCCTGCTAAAGCGCTGTTTTATTCCTAATCAACTACTGTTTTTAAAATCACTCACGTTCTTTTTTTAAAATTGTACTTGAATTTGTTGCTTCCTATTCGCTATCGCCCCCACGCCTAAGCCGACTGTTTCCGGCCCCTTGCTGCTCCTAGTGACTCCCCCGGTAGCAGCCAATCACGTTGCGAGAGGGTGGAGCTGAGGGCGGGGAACGGAGGTAAATGCAGCTCGCAGCGCGGGAGCTCTCCATTAGGCTTTCCTTGCTATCAGGTCTTGTTTCATAGGCCTGCTAAAGCGCTGTTTTATTTCTAATCAACTACTGTTTTTAAAATCACTCACGTTCTTTTTTTAAAATTGTACTTGAATTTGTTGCTTCCTATTCGCTATCGCCCCCACGCCTAAGCCGACTGTTTCCGGCCCCTTGCTGCTCCTAGTGACTCCCCGGTAGCAGCCAATCACGTTGCGAGAGGGTGGAGCTGAGGGCGGGGAACGGAGGTAAATGCAGCTCGCAGCGCTGGAGCTCTCCATTAGGCTTTCCTTGCTATCAGGTCTTGTTTCATAGGCCTGCTAAAGCGCTGTTTTATTCCTAATCAACTACTGTTTTTAAAATCACTCACGTTCTTTTTTAAAATTGTACTTGAATTTGTTGCTTCCTATTCGCTATCGCCCCCACGCCTAAGCCGACTGTTTCCGGCCCCTTGCTGCTCCTAGTGACTCCCCCGGTAGCAGCCAATCACGTTGCGAGAGGGTGGAGCTGAGGGCGGGGAACGGAGGTAAATGCAGCTCGCAGCGCTGGGAGCTCTCCATTAGGCTTTCCTTGCTATCAGGTCTTGTTTCATAGGCCTGCTAAAGCGCTGTTTTATTCCTAATCAACTACTGTTTTTAAAATCACTCACGTTCTTTTTTAAATTGTACTTGAATTTGTTGCTTCCTATTCGCTATCGCCCCCACGCCTAAGCCGACTGTTTCCGGCCCCTTGCTGCTCCTAGTGACTCCCCAGTAGCAGCCAATCACGTTGCGAGAGGGTGGAGCTGAGGGCGGGGAACGGAGGTAAATGCAGCTCGCAGCGCGGGAGCTCTCCATTAGGCTTTCCTTGCTATCAGGTCTTGTTTCATAGGCCTGCTAAAGCGCTGTTTTATTCCTAATCAACTACTGTTTTTAAAATCACTCACGTTCTTTTTTTAAAATTGTACTTGAATTTGTTGCTTCCTATTCGCTATCGCCCCCACGCCTAAGCCGACTGTTTCCGGCCCCTTGCTGCTCCTAGTGACTCCCCCGGTAGCAGCCAATCACGTTGCGAGAGGGTGGAGCTGAGGGCGGGGAACGGAGGTAAATGCAGCTCGCAGCGCAGGAGCTCTCCATTAGGCTTTCCTTGCTATCAGGTCTTGTTTCATAGGCCTGCTAAAGCGCTGTTTTATTTCTAATCAACTACTGTTTTTAAAATCACTCACGTTCTTTTTTAAAATTGTACTTGAATTTGTTGCTTCCTATTCGCTATCGCCCCCACGCCTAAGCCGACTGTTTCCGGCCCCTTGCTGCTCCTAGTGACTCCCCGGTAGCAGCCAATCACGTTGCGAGAGGGTGGAGCTGAGGGCGGGGAACGGAGGTAAATGCAGCTCGCAGCGCGGGAGCTCTCCATTAGGCTTTCCTTGCTATCAGGTCTTGTTTCATAGGCCTGCTAAAGCGCTGTTTTATTCCTAATCAACTACTGTTTTTAAAATCACTCACGTTCTTTTTTAAAATTGTACTTGAATTTGTTGCTTCCTATTCGCTATCGCCCCCACGCCTAAGCCGACTGTTTCCGGCCCCTTGCTGCTCCTAGTGACTCCCCGGTAGCAGCCAATCACGTTGCGAGAGGGTGGAGCTGAGTGCGGGGAACGGAGGTAAATGCAGCTCGCAGCGCGGGAGCTCTCCATTAGGCTTTCCTTGCTATCAGGTCTTGTTTCATAGGCCTGTTAAAGCGCTGTTTTATTTCTAATCAACTACTGTTTTTAAAATCACTCACGTTCTTTTTTTAAAATTGTACTTGAATTTGTTGCTTCCTATTCGCTATCGCCCCCACGCCTAAGCCGACTGTTTCCGGCCCCTTGCTGCTCCTAGTGACTCCCCCGGTAGCAGCCAATCACGTTGCGAGAGGGTGGAGCTGAGGGCGGGGAACGGAGGTAAATGCAGCTCGCAGCGCGGGAGCGCTGCGGACGCGCGCAGCGGGCGCGCCAAAGGCTCGCCAAAAGCGCGCCAAAGGCAAGCCCGTCTGCGCCCGTCCGCGCCCATCTGGGCCCAGGGTCCATTCACTATGTCCGTCCTATTAGCTACCCCTCTGAAACATTGAAAAATATTCATTCCACCCATCCGCACCTTGCCCGTGAAACTCTCTCCTTTCTATCTAAACTCGGAATTCTTATCAATCGAAGCACGTTTCCAGAAATACAGACTTCCACCACTCCCAAGCACATCTCACATAGCCAGACTAAACCTGAAGCTAGGCCCTTATTGATTCACTACCTTAATACCCGTTCTCTTGTCAGACATCAGTTGGACATATTCCTCTTACTGACCACTGATAAACCTGACATTTTATTACTGACTGAAAGTTGGCTCACTGTCGACTCTGCCCCTGATATGTTGGCAGCATTACCCCCCGATTACTATATCATTTTTGCCAATCGTCCACCTGGTAAACCAGGGAGGGGAGTCGCTGCCATCATTCATACTAATTTTAAGTCTTGCTCCTTGACATGTCTTGCTCTTAAAGATACAGAGAACATAGTGATACACTTTGAATCTGTTAATGATTCCTTTGTCTGTGTATTAATCTATAGGCCACCCTATCAGATGCCCTCCTTTCCCCTCTCACTTAGTGAACAGATGGCTAAACTAGTGATTGAGCATGCCAAGATTCTTCTTGTAGGAGATTTTAATTACTGGTACAATGACCCCCAGGAAGGGGTACAATCAGCTGAGATGACTGATCTTCTTACAAATCTAAATTTTACCCAACATATCTTATCCCCTACTCACTTGAAAGGGCATATCCTCCATCAAGTCTGGACTATTGGTTTGACCATTTCTATCCCTACAATTGTCCCTTGCATTTGGTCCGACCACTATTTAATAAAATTTACATGTACTCTTCCGGCTATTGAGAAAATTAGTACGGCTGAAGGCAGTTCTGCTAGAAAATGGAATAATGTCAACAAAAAGGACTTTCTTGATACATTATCCAACACAGTTCCATCCTCTGGCATTGACATTAATGCATCGGAAATGAACGTATCCGAGTGGCTAATTAATGCTAGCAATAAGCATGCACCTTTTAAAAAAGTTAAACTGGCCCGTCGCGCAGACGCACAGCGATGGTTCTCCACTGAACTCAAAATCCAGAAGTTGGCTTTGCGCCAACTTGAGAGGCAGTGGCGATTGAAGTACTCCCCCGATAAAAAACTCCTCTACATTGCAGCTCGGAAGGAATTTAAGAAGAACATCCTTACGGCCAAAGCCGCCCATTTTTCTGCGCGTATTTTGAAGTCCAATAATAGTTCCAAGGAAATTTTTTCTATTATCAATGAATTAGCCAATCCTGATAGAATTCTTCTGAAGGCTACACCCTCCCAAACACTGTGTAACTCTTTAAATGATTATTTTATTGAAAAAATTATTACCATTAAAGCCAGCATCCCTAAGCATTTTTCCATCCAGAACCCTTCTGTTTTGCATAGTAACAATTGTAGTATTAGCTGTTTCCCCTCTATCAGAATGGAGCCTTTCCAAGATCTTCTTGTAAAAGTTAAATCCGGTGCCCCCTCTGACTGCTGTCCACCTCACATACTAAAGGACTGCCTCGCAGTCTATCCGGGCCCGGCACTCGCTCTTTTGAATGAGTCACTTTTATCTGGCCAAGTTCCCTTGGCTTTCAAGAAAGCTACAGTGGTACCCCTCCTAAAAAACCTGGAGCAGATCCCGCGCTCCTGTCTAATTACCGCCCGATCTCTTTGCTTCCTTTTTTGGCGAAGATCCTGGAAGCCCATGTAGCTAAATGCTTATCTAATTTTTTGGAGGAATCTAAATACCTGGACCCTTATCAGGCAGGGTTTCGGCCGGCCCACTCTACTGAAACTGTAATCCTCGCTGTCCTGGATACTCTCCGGGACAATGCAGACAGATGTTCCCCTCAGGCACTGGTATTACTGGACCTCTCTGCCGCCTTTGACACGGTCGACCACACTATTCTGCTCAACCGTGTCAAACATGCTGGTATTCAAGGTACGGCAGCTCTCTGGCTTGCTTCCTTTTTGGAAGATCGTTCCCAGGCCGTTTGCCAAGGCCATTTTTCAGCTCCCCCACGCAAAATCACTTGTGGCGTCCCACAGGGCTCGGCTCTTTCTCCCCATTTATTTAATCTTTATATTGCCCCCTTGATCCAGTCCCTTAAAGATATGAATGTGACTGTTTTTAATTATGCAGATGACCTCCAATTACTCTTCAAGATCGATAACTCACAAAACTCGGTCATGGACTTTCAGGCTACAATGCGGCACATTCAACAATGGATGGACCTTAATCATCTTAAACTGAACCCGGGTAAGACAGAGCTTGTTCTTACTGGGGACAGTCATAAGTACTGGGGCCCCCATTACTGGCCTCCAGAGCTAGGACCTTCTCCTTCCCCGTCCCCCTCGGCCAAAACACTTGGAGTTTCTCTCAACAATGACCTTTCATTAAAAACCCAGGTTGGTGCGGTCATTTCCAAGTGTTTCTTCCAAATGCGTAAGATCAGGAAGATACACCGCCTTCTTACTCGGGAAGCCTTGATTATGGTCATAATAGCCACTGTCCTGTCACATCTTGACTACGCCAATTCTGTGTACTTGGGCATGCCCCTCTATCTGCTTAAACGGCTTCAGATGGTCCAAAACCATGCTGCCCGACTGATTTTCCAACAACCTAAATGGCAATCAGCAACTCCCTTGCTGAAGAAACTGCACTGGCTCCCTATCGCCCAGCGCGGTGCCTTTAAAACAGGTTGCCTTATTTTTAAATCTTTGCATGGCAATAGTCCTGTTTTCATCAACAGCCTGATTTCTAAACATACCCCCTTACGTAACCTACGTTCTGCCCATCTCTCACTCCTTATCACTCCGACATTCAAGCGGGTGCGTCAAGGAGGCCGCAGATTTGCGATTCTTGCCCCCAAACTGTGGAATTCCTTTCCGCTGGAAATACGGTCTTGCACAAACCTCCTGCAGTTTAGGAGGTCTCTCAAAACATGGCTTTTTGAACAGGCCTATGATTGATGTTCTATCGGATAGCACTTGGAGCCTCTTATAGCGCCATGAAGCCTCCTGGTGTACGTGCGCTTTATAAATTATTTTTAACATTAACATTAACATGTTTTACTGAGAATGTCAGACTTCATTCTCACATGACTGAGAAAGATAATGTGAATTTACAGAAAATATGCTCTCATTTTAGCTTCTGGAGCACCTTCCAAAACTGTATGGGACAAGCATGTGAAAATAGTTTTCTCTCAAACATGATTCATGATATCCCAGCAGAAGGTTTTCACAGGGTAAAATCACCTTAGAACACACCACAATTCCTGAAATTAGTATGGTACCATCAACAAATGAATTCTAATGTAACTAAAGTCTGTTATCACCCTTTATAGTTCTCCTTTTGGTAACCCTCAAAATCTTCGATTCACTACAATGCATTTCAATGGGGTACTATCATTTATATTGGTCCCAAGATGGCTGCCAGCAATTCCAGGATGAAGTGCTGACAGCCAATCAGATCTCACGATGACGTGTGGTTAGGCTCCGCCCAGATATATATGTGTTTTTACTTTTGATTTTCTCAGCAACTACTGAACGGATTTACACCATTTAACAAAAGGGTTCTTTTTGAACCAAGAACTACCTCTTTGCCAAATTTGGTGTAATTCCGTTCAGCAGTTCGAGCTGTAGCCTTGCATAAAGTTTCCTATGGGAAATTGATTTTTGACTCTTATTTTTTTAATTTCTCCGCAACTACTGAACGGATTTACACCATTTAACAAAAAAGGTTCTTTCTGAACCAATAACTACCTCTTTGCCAAATTTTGTGTAATTCCGTTCAGCAGTTCGGGCTGTAGCTGTGGCTAAAGTTTCCTATGGGAAAATGAATGGGGAAAACACGTTTTGGGACCCCCCTTTTTTCTCGACCCCCGCTTGACGAATCACCCCAAAACTTTCAGGGTAGGAGCGGACCGGAGCGGGCCATAAAGTTTGAAAATTTCGCGAATATTCGTCAACCGACGCAAGAGTTATTTCAAATAGAATGTTGCGGATTTCCTATGGAAAATAGGTCCTAACTATAACTATCTACTGGCGACCGCCAGTAGATAATATATATCTATATATATATCTGGTTCAATTCTGAACTGATCTGATTCTGCTCTTGGGTTAATCAAGCCAAAATTAAGAAAAAGTCAAAAGGCCTCACAAAAGTCTCTATCTGAGCCTCACACATAAAATATATAAAAATTGAAAGGGCGTTTTAAATGATTTACAACATCCAGCAAACTCCACAAAAGAAATATTTAGCGGACCCCCAATACACCCAACTCTAATATCACTTTGGTGCGTACACATCCAGGAATGCTTCACCAAAAACAGAGCTAATTGAGACAGTGGTATCATATAGTTCACCTCACCATCTACTCCCTTTTACCAGTTTTGGATGGGAGGCACCAAGGAATCAGAAAACAAGCATCCTTTATTTGAATGTCAACCATAATTCCAGAAGATGTCAAAACCATCATCAAAAGTTTGAACAGAACCTGCTATTGGGGGGCGTCTCGCCATATTACTTGATATTCATAGATATTGAAGAAATTCTGTGATGATCTCTTCTTCTTTCAACAAATTTTCATGGCTCGATTCTTTTTTAGGTATTGCACCAGACAGCTCCAGCTGTCAGGTGACCGAATGTGATCAATTCTTCAAAAAAGTACTTTAAAAAGTACAGAGAGAGAGGGGGGGGGGAGGCTTTGGTCTGCCCCTTGAGCTGCTGACTTTCTTGTGTTTTTCAATGTTTTCCATTGAATGCTCGGGCTGTTCATCAATGGCATTTTTTAGGATTGTAATATTATTCCATTTGTGTTTCTATCAAGTTATTGCAATGAACGCATCAAGTAGCCATTTTGTTAGACTGCAGATGCAACATTGGATGTAGCCCTACACATATTGTGTGTTATTTGATGTATTTACCTTGCTGATATGATGAAATCTTAAATGCTGATTTATGCTTTTTTTGTCCAGGAAGTGCTTGCTGTTGAATACCATAGCCTCCCATTAAGGCAGAGCCCTATGATCTAATCACCAGCAAATTAATTTGTTTACATTTGCTGTCATGATAATATGTTGGACGTATAGTTTATTTTTGTTCACAAAATAAAGATGTGCACAAATACAGACTTTCTTAAAGATGCTTACAAACAATTGGGCCTTTCTCAAAACTGTCTGCTTTGCATTATCATGCTGTACATCCCTTTTAAGAGGACTACCTACAATGCATGATTCATCTTCTGACTCCTTTTCATATTACTGTTCTTTCAGGGTACAGCTCAACTCTGCTAATGCTGTCTGTTCACTGTGGAGGTCCAATTGCTAGCTTCAATGTTGTTGTAGCTTACTATGTTGTTTCATTATGGGATTTCCTTTCTAGGACATATAGAGGCAATCAGGGAAGTAGCTTCAGGGGGTGTTTTGGATGTGACACCCCCCAAATAAATATATTCTTGGCCTGGTAGATCAGGCAATGGGCCCTGAGTTGGGTCTGCTATGTCTGTGTCAGGTTTCCTTGTCAGGCACCAAGAATAAAAGACAAAAGAGAGACCTTTGATGTAAAAAAAAGCGAGAGACAGAGATATATATCTGGTGGGTGAATTTCAAAATGTGAAACTGGATAACCTGGAATCAATACCGCTTCTCTGCTTTTCCAAACTGTGTGATCCTATGCAAAAAGTTTATTTCACAAAACCTCCAATTTCTTTAGTGTCACATATGAGAGCACTTTTGAATACTTGAGTTCAGGATGTACACTGTACAAATGCCTCCTATGTGTTTTTTAATAAACTATAATGCTGCTCCATCTATCATAAGAATCTAGGCCAGGTTTAGTGACTTGCATCTTAGTTCACTAATGGCATTGTCATTGGGTGGGGGTTGAGCCATTAATATTACTATGCTCATATGGAAAACGATCACTTCTAATAAATGTCCTTGTTTACAGTGATATAATCTGATGTTCTAAGGTGAAACGCTTTAGCATGGTAAAGAAATACACCTTTTTGAATTTTGAAGAGACTATGTCATATTTTACATTTTATTTGTTGCACGATATACAAGGCAAATGTTTCGTGGCTTGGCTCATGCATAGACTCTTAGAGCCAAGCGGGACCCTTGGCTCAGTCTGACTAGTACTTCCCTATTATTAATTTTCTGGTGTGCCAACCTCTATTTGCAACTTAGACTTGGTACATGGGGCCATCAGTCACTTAGTAAAATAATTTGTAAAAGGTGGGGATAGGAAACATGGAGCCCTATCTGCACCGATTTGACAAATATACCATCAAGAAGTCTTTGTAGCGGAGATCAAGAAGTGTGCGTGCAGTCAAAATACATTTAAAATAAGTGATCCCAGGTGAGGGACTCCAGGCCATTGTGTTGGACATAACTTTAGTAATGAGTTCCCAGGGAGAACTACCAGTTTCAGGTGTGAATGGCAGGGGCATAGCTTCGGAGGGGTGTTTGGGGTGTGGCATCCCCCAAATGCATCCTTGGCTTGGTAGTTGGACTTGGGGGTCCTGAGACGGGTTTGCTGTGTATGTGTCGATTTGTCTTGCCATTCCCATTTTGCTAAGAGCTTTTGTCTTGTTCATTTTTTGGACTGGAAAGAAAGGTTTTTAGTGGAGGGTTCACCCAAAAAATTATTACATTTGCATCCATAGAAGCACTCCTTGAATGGATCCCAATTTACTACTTTTTGGAAATCACAAACATTGGCAGTAGTAGGCTTGGAAAGCTGCGCTAGTCTCAGGTTTCCAGGCATACTGCTAGCAATAAAAACACCCAAAAGGTGATGGGTTGAAAGCTTGCAAATAGTGGGCTGGATGCTTGCAAACCAGTAGCAGTCGTTCACGGTAGCATTCTAACCTAAAAAAAGCTAGATCTATGGGCTGTAAAAATGCATGGTGATTCATTTAAACAGTCTTGGGTTCCTCCTTTTACAATGAAAACTCTTGCACAAATGGATTGTAAGTCTCACTATTACTGAAGATCCTAGAGAAATATAACTATAGGCTTTTCTAGAAATTTTGATTATTCTGTGAGCATGGCAGTTGTGCTTTTGCCCACATACAGGGAATCTGAAACTGCTCTTTATGTTATCCCGTCACCATTTAAAATGTGCTAATTTCAGATAAACCAAGCGCGGTTGATGCTGCTTGCCCTGTCTATCACCTACCCATTTATGCTGATTAGAATCAGATTGGAAATGAAGGTGTCTCACTAGTTTAGCTGATTCTTAACTGAGAAACAATCACTGGTCTGTGTGACAGACAATTTCTCCTCTTTTCTTCCTTTCTCTTTTCAGGACAGGCTACAGACAGCTGAAGCTGCTTGCACACCCCATGCCAACACAACACACAAAACACTACAACATACAGCATGCAACATACATGATACAGAGCGGAGCTTTGGACCCCTTCATCAGTTGCCTTGCTTGGGGGAGCTACCTTCAGTTTTTGGCTCAATAGACTGTCCTTCACATTTTTGATCAGCTCATGGCAGTTTACAGATTTATACGTTTTTGGCTACTACATTTTACATTGGTGAGGGGACTAAAAAGTAGGCCCTCTCCAAATGGCAACCCCATTCTTCTTTAAAAAGAGAAACAAAAAAGTAGAAATCACCCACATCGTATACAACGGGATCGCCCATTGCTCTTATTTTTTGTGAGACACAGCTACCAAAGCAGCTTTCCATCCCACTCATGCACCTCTTTCCATCCGATATGGTGGACTCACTATGTTTTACAGAGAGGCCCTAGCCTGGTTTTGCACTGCAAAATGGCGTCCACTGCGTGGCCTCATGTAAATAAACATTGCGGTGCCTGCCGGTCTACTGTACATGATATACCACCTTAAAATAAATTGCTCGCTGTTAAGCTCTGTTTATCTGAGTTGTGAGTCTCTTATTCAGCAATTGTATCCCTGGAAAAGGTGGGTGCTTAAAGGCAGGCATGGGGCTGGGCTGAGACGGTGCAGGCAACATTTTGGCAACACACGATAGCATGAGCCAGTGCCTGCTTTGCCTGTGAGCTCCAAGCCTACTTCCAGGGATTTCATTTGATGTCTGAGTTCTGACCATTCCATCTACGGATGCACACATGCTATTATGCTCATGGCCACACCCTTGCTCCTCAGATTTCTCCTCATGATGTCACCTGATGCTTCTTGGTGTAGTGTGCCTGAATACTCAGTGCTTAATTTGTAAAACAATAAGTACAGGGGCCCTTGTCGGTAGGCAACTGCAGCTTGCACCACCCATTGCCCCTGCCAGTGCTGTCAATGTCAGTACCAACACACCTACTAACCATCACACTCCTATAAGTGTGACAATTCAGACTATTCCAGCCCCCAAACCTATAAGAATGGCTTGGGCGGTATGTATTAGTAATTTTAATGTATATTAGAACATTGGAATGTGAAGCACTCCATTGAAGACAATGGAGTGCTTCGAGCTTCTACGGGCCGGTAAAGGCCCGCAAAGCAACATTCCAATGTTGTTTTCACAAAGGCCTCTCGGAGCCCGAGGGGATTTAAACCCCCTCGAACTCCGAGAAGCCTTTGTTTTATTTGTTAGAACATTCTGCCCTCTAGTGGCAGAATATTCTAATAGCCTTATAGCCCTTCGTAGCTGGCGTATACCGGCTATTAAAGTCCCGCTCCCTTGTTAAAGTCCCTCGCCTTCGGCTCGGGCCTTTAACGCTGGAGTAGGCCTTTAATAGCCGGTATAGCCCGCTACGGCGGGCTATAAGGCTATATTGCATCATTAAATAACTATTGTTGTGTTCATCTCTAAATTAGGCAAACAGCGTCACCATGTGGCAAACTGAGATAAGTGTCGGTGTTGACAATTAAGTGCTGGTGCCCAGCACTGGAAACCACCGACTCAAATTTAGCACTGCCTGAATCCCATTCATTTCCACTGCTCACTTGCCTCCCATCCCCCCTTAGGCAGAGCACTGTGTATAGTTCAGTGAAGAAACGAACTGTGTAAATAGAGCAGCTTTCTTTCCATCAATGTATAACTTCGGCATACTCAGTATCCACTTTCCCACAGTACTCTGTATCTCTGTATACCAATGATACTTCACACAATCGTTTAAAAAAAATATATATTTTCATTGCAGCAAACACATATGAACCGAGTTGAGTTTGAGATAATTCAGCCCTCTTTTTGCCCAATGGTTGACTTTGTCAGTAATTTTCTCTCACCACAATATATTCAGGTAAATTCAATTTATACAAATGCTGTATAGGTGTGTGCACCTGACAATGGAATCCCATGACCTTAGTGTTGCAAGGATAGCTAGCTGCTAACTTTCAGTGGACATACTTGCAGTGAAACATTGGTGCAAAGTTGTTTATATTTCTGGCTGAAGCACAACATTTGTTAGGTAAGTGTGGTGAGTGATTTGAATAACGTGATGGGGAGCCTAATGGACGCCAGAGGCTGTAGTTCCCCTAACAAAACCAATCGGTGTGGCAAGTTCTTAATTTGAGCCCCTGGTTTCTGGTGGGGGCCACCAACACTCATTTTTGGTAACAGGCACTTTTTTTCTCATCAGACATTGACCGCGAGCAAGAGAGGGGAAAACACACAAAGGCAAAAGAAGTAGGAAGAAAAAGACAGAAAAAAATTGCAAAGGGAGAAAGCAGAAATCTGCACGAGTGAGACAAAGGGGCAGGGTGTGTCTGATAGTTGATGGAATACCCATGAGGTTGATTCAAGACAACTCAGTCTTGGTATTCGGTACACCGTTGTTTAAAAGCACCGTCCGTGGGTTTCTGAGCAGAGCTTCGGGCACCTGCACTAATTCTTTTACAAATTAAGCACTGGGTGTGGCCCACAAATGAAAATGTAAGCCAGACCAGTTGGCTTTGTCCAAGCTTGTGTAATTGTTTGGAGCATGAAAGGTTATTAGATGATTCAAGAAATAGGCAGAGACTGAACATAAAAATCTATGTGCAATGTTAAGAATACGTTTCTTTTATGTATCTCTTCATACTGCACATCTGCTACTAGTGCGCTAACAACGTACGAATTGCTAACCTTCAATCATACCCAACCCCCTCCATCCCTGAGACCTGTGAGAGATATACTCAAAGTGTGTGGTTCTACCAGAATGTAGCTATTTAATCACACAGAAATCCTTAAAGGATGAAATGGCAGTTACATAGCTGTTAGACATGAGAAGCTATCAAATAGGGAAGGTTAAACTTATATTGTGCAGCAAGTGAGTCTTTAAAATATATGAATTAAATATATTTTATCAATGATTCATCAGCCCAGTAAAAACAACAGCTCACAAATGCATTGTAGCCAGCAGATTCTTTCTATTTACATCCTCCGCATGGGTAGGCACCTGGTGACAACAATTCACGTTTCCCAGCAGGGTTCTGTGGCAAATAATGTAGTTAACATCCATTTATACAAGCAATCACCTCTGACTAAGAAAGGAATGTAAAATACACATAGTTTGATACAGAACACACAACACCAGGGAACCGCATAATGCACCATCCATTCTGCGGTACCTATGGCCTGACCATCCTCCAAGCAAAGCACCCCCACCAATCACCAACTCCAGGCAACCCATGGTTGGGCCGAAAGCTCCAGGACCATCAGCAGGTCAGCCCCCCAGCCAGCTCTGTACCCACCAAGATCATTACCCCGTCTAGGGGAGAAAACCAGCCAATTAGTCCAATTTGTTTTAGGTAGCTCCATTATTTCCTGCTCAAATTTCCCCTGCTTTTGCTCCAGGTGTGGGTGGGTGTTCTTTTCCAATGTGGCACGCTGCAGTTCCGATTCCTCCAGAGGTGGTCATAGTAGGGTGGTCAAGGAAAGGAGACTGCACATCTGGCCCACAGTGCATTTAAGCCCCCCTTCGATCTGCAAATTCAGATGACGTCAGCTCCTTACGGGAACATGGCTGCTGGTGACCCCCTCCAGCTCATGCCCATTGAGCAACTAATGGCGACCCTCTGCATTGTGCAGGGTACACCAGCCCATAGTGTGCTCAGAACTTGCAAATCGCTGACCTTCAATTATACCCAACTACCCCATCCCTGAGACAAGTGAGAGATATACTCAAAGTGTGTGGCTCTCCCAGGACGTAGCTATTTAATCACACAAAAATCCTTAAGGGATGAAATGGCAGTTACATAGCAGTTACACAAGAGAAGCAATCAAACAGGGAAGGTAACACATATATTGTACAGCAAGTGAGTATTGAAAATAGATTAATCAAATACATTTAGCCATGATTCATCAGTCCAGTGAAAAACAATTTACAAAGGCATAATAGCCAGCAAATTGTTTCTATTTACATACCCCACGGGGGGCACCTGATGCCAACAATTCACTTTCCCCACCAGAGTTCTGTGGCAAATAATGTAGTCAACATCCATTTATACAAGCAATCACCTCTGACTCAGCAAGGGATGGAAGATACATGCCGTTTGATATAGAACACTCAATTCCAGGGAACCGCATAACGCACCATCCGTGCTGGAGTATCTGGGGCCCGACCAGCCTTAATGCGAAGCCCCCCCATCAATAATCTACTCCAGGCAACCCAGGGTAGGGCTGAAGGTTCCAGGACCACCAGCAGGTCAGTACCCTCCAGCCAGACCCGCCCACCAAGGCCATTTGCTCATCTAGGAGACAAACCCAGCCAATTATCCCATTTTCTCCATGTAGCCTCATTATTTCTGCTCAAATGTCTGCCAAGGACAATGAGGTCACTGGAGAACCCGCCCTCCCCCAGCCGCATCTGCACTTGGATATCACCCCAATTATTGTTTTGGTGGAGACCACCTAGTCATAAGCGATAGGTGCACCCTGTCACCATGGAACAGCTCCCATACTCCTAAGTTGAAGCATATTATGCCTTATGGTACCCAATGTTGGCCCTGCAAATATTTTATGCACTCCGTGGTTTAACTTATTAACAGATTCCTTCATAGCTCTGTGGGGTAAGCCATTTGTACACACTGACCACAGTATGACTTCTGACAGGAATATTGTGTTCCCAGGAGCCTGCAATTTACTTTTGAGAAGGACACCAAAAAGCAATTCTCGAACCTCTCCCCTCTCTGAGGGGAAGAAGTAATTACCACACTATCTAGTGAATGGATTACCCCTGAATCCAACGCTTTCTGCAGGTGGCCAAGAGGTGCTCCAACCGCAGCCCCTGATGCCCACCCTCTGATGTTTGACCCCCGCCGAAAACTGCGCTCTCCAACCTGGATTCATGGAACTGCTCTCCTGCTCTATGAATAAATGATTGGCCGTACCAGCAGTCGTTCACCAGCCTTTGAACAGAGCCTGCATGGAGAGAATTAGGATAAAGAAAAGTTATCAGACCATCTACCATCGCTACCAAGGTTGAAACACCAGTGAGGGGCGGGGGGAGTGGACGGGCATTGCGGATACCATGATCAGCTCAGTCACCCCAAGTGAGGGCAGATATAACTCTCGAAGCATGTGGACTTCCACCTTCCTACCCCCTTCATGGCTTCCGGAGACAAACCCAAAGCTGCCACTGTGGTTGTGACCCCAATTCAGAGCGAGTGCGATGTGAAGTGGGTTGTGTCCACTCCCAAGTAGAACAGAGTGTGGTTGCATATCCATGTAAACTGAAAATGCATGGGACAAGCACACAACTCATGCACCAGGAGATTGTGGTGTCTAATCTGGGGTCTGTAGCGAAGATAGTCCCTCACCCCGCCACTGGACAATAGGAGGTATTTGGGGCTGCAGATAGATGCAGCCACAATCCCTTGCCCACCTGGTCAGTCTTTAACTTTTTATCCTAACTCTCAGGCAGTCCTCTGACATGACTATGTCTTTGATGCCAACACCCGTGGATTGATCAGAATTGAAGGCACGACCAGTTCAGATACCCTAGAGGCCCCAAAGAATGTGAGGGAATAAGCTGTCCTAAAGAGCAAGGATTCATACTGTGAAGCAGTCTAGCCACATCAATCGGTCTCCTGGCATCCTGCACAATGGGGGGAAATACGTTCTCATCCGTTTAGAGCCCTCCTTACCCTGAAGTCTTTTGTATCCCCTACTCCACTCAATCCAGCAAAGAAGACAATAGCTGACAACTGCCTCCTAACCTTGGCCACTGACTTGGCCAGCTCCCTCTGCTTAGCTAAGAACTTCAGAACCTCAGATGATCTGAACTGTTCTTCTCTAACGCCTGATTCAAACATGGCAACATAAGTCCGCCATGCAGTCTCCTATGCACTCTTAGTCCTTTGGGCAAGGGAGGCTGCTATCGGGTCTGGGACAATGGGGCAACAAGCTTCCACAAGTCCAGTCAGAATGGCATCATCACCTTGTCAGCCTTCGGCTATAGTGCTCTGAATTCTGCCAACTTAAAATTGGACAAGGCATCAACCACAGTGTTTTTTACCCCTGGCACATGCTTGGCAGTGACATCTATGTTGTAAGCCAAACATTTTCTGACTCTTAGGAAGGCTCAGGGATGGCTGCTGTTCTTTTCCCAGGCCTTTGGACATCATCTTTAGTGCCCATTGGATGCCATGGGTCTTCGCTGCTTTTTAGAACTCTCCAAAGTAGCAAAGTTCTTCCTGCGTGGTCGAGCGGCCAGTGGTAGCATGCCCTCGCTTGGGTGCCATGCTATAGAAGAAAGAAAAAACATTAAACAGTGCTCCCTATTTTGCGTTATGTCTCAGTTACCCCCATCTGTCTTCCCGATGTCCAACTTGACTGCTGAACCAAGGGCCTGTACACCCACCCCTGTGAAGAGACATTAGACCGAGGTCCCTTCCCTCCAGAGTCTCTTGCGCTCTCTAGTCCTAGTTGTATACACACTCATACTATTACCTCTAATTCTCCCACCTGGGACTACTGAGATAATCCTAGGATAATTCTAACCACTAGCGAAGACGGTGCTTGCTACTGAAAACTGGAATAGTATACTTAAGAAACCGTTAGAATCATCAAGGCGTCTTGGCGAGGGCAAAAACGAGGGACCACCCTCCCAAATCCTGGTGCACCCACTAAAAGGCTCCTCCCATTCGCACAATGCATCACCTGTTTGAATAGTGCGTAACTGAACAGACTGCGACATGAGACACCAGGCCGCACATCCTGTAAGCTTCAGAGTACGAGTCTAATACCGTAAGTAGCAGGCCACCATTTGTTCTTGCTACCTTACATAAGTGTAGACATGAACTTGCAATACCAAGCTTATACCCCTATAACCTTTCCAGTGAGCACCAATGCTTTATCTTTTGAGTAAATCTGGAATGGACAGATGCTGTTCCCTCACTTCGTTGCTTAGCCACAGCTTTCGTTATGAACTAGGATGCTCCATATTCTTATATATCAAGAGCATATAAGCGCATTGTCATACCACCAAGACACGCAAGTAGCCATGCTTAAGGTACAATGCAACCGACTGTGCAGTTTGTAAACCTTCACCCCACGAAATCCCTTCACAGAGAGTGGTAGACCTTAATCACAATGGACTAGCAAAGACTTGTTTCATGATCCTTTTTCAAAACGCCAGGTGACTTGTTGTTGAACCGGGTTCTAGTAATCTTTCTCCCCTAGGGTCCAGTGTGACAGCTCCTCACTCAGAAAAGCCATATCACAACTCTGCTGGGATTCGGACACGTGCAACATGCTATAGCTACTGCGTCAACATGCATTCACAGTGAAAACATTAAAAGGAAATTGAATGCAATTCGAGTCCATAACAGGTATTATCCTTGTGATAAATCAACATTGCATTCAATAGGTACTGCCCTGCAGGGTTGGATTGGGATCAAAAATAGGCCCGGGCACTCTAAAAAAAAAGTGGCCCACATTTGCGGATTGCCTTTCTGCAAAACACTGCTTCGGCGAAGTTTTATGTAAAGAAGGGGTGGGGGGGTCTCTGACAGAGACATGTCTTCTTAACTTCACTTAGATACAAAAAAATGCACGGATTAGTTCACACTGTTGAAACACACCTGATTACAAGTGAGGCCACTTCTGCTTAGGCCCCCTGCCCCCGCTCATTCCGCATACATTAATGGGCCAGCCCAGCGAGAGAAAGGGAGTGACACCTCTGCCCCGTTTGTAAAAGGGAGGTAACGGAGGCCCATCTGCCTCCATAAAGGCCACTCAGGCCCCCCACTGGGCCTTGGTGGCATCCGAACCGCACAGACACCGCCCAAATCGGCCCCCCCAGGCTGCCCAAAAAAGTGGCCTCAGGTGGACCTCGGATACCGGCCCCTCAGCCATTGCCCAAGAGCCTGCTTTACTAATCTGACCCTGCTGCCCTGTATGTACATAAAGGCACTTTAAAGTCTCACACATGTCATCGCTACGTCGAGCTCCTGGACCACCAAACTCACCGCCGGGATCAAACCTGGGCCAGCGTGGGCTCTGATGTGCTTCTCTTTCGATGCGGCCCTGCCGCGGTTCCAATTCCTCCAGAGGTGCTCACTGTCGGGTGGTCAAGGAAACAGAGATCCACTGGCCCACTATGCTTTTAAGCCCCCCTTGTCTCTGCACATTCAGATAACGTCACCTCCTCATGGGAACAGGCTGCTGGTGAACCCTCCTCCAGCTCCAGCCCATGGAGAGACTGGTGACCATCTGCTATGTGCAGGGTACAACAGCCCATTCTAAGCATTGAAAATAACAACTTACTGTGAGAAGTTGGCCTGGCATATGCTGTCCACTAATTATAGTGGGCACCTTGCACCAGTCCAAATCGACTCTTATGGTAGGTAGGTTAAAGACAACCTTATTGAAAGCTATCCTAGTGGTAGCTGTGGAGAGCAGCCTTCAGGCTAAGTCTTGAAGGAATGTAAAGCAGCTTGTTTTACCAGTCTATAATCTCTTGAGTGACCAAATGAAAGAGCACCACACCAGGTATATATTCAAAATATATGTATTTATTACTAAACACACCCCTCTAGTCTCTTTATGAGGCTAGAGTTCGAAGTACACAAGTTAGAAGTTAATTAAACACAGTAAAAGCACAAATACACGTTTGGGCCCTAGGGGCGTACCAAACCATATACCAATAAAGTGGTATGCGAACCACGACTGAACTAGACACTAGGCCTAGAGCCTCTAGAAGTGCTTGGACCACAAGGAACCACCCAAGGTAGTGACACAGGGGACCCACGGGAGACGCGTGCAGTGTAAATACACAACCGCGATACGCCGTTAACTTCTATGGAGAAAGTCGGGATCGGGAAAATAGAGGAAAGGGACACTTAGAATAGGACTAGGACAAAACCCTTTGAGATCTAGGACTTTGAAGAGTCTCTACCCACGGGAGCACCGGAGTACTCGTGTTACCTCACCCAGGGAAGCCGGGTGCATAGGTGCCTTTCGGGGTCGGGTTTCGTCGTCGGTTCTTATGGCGATCTGCTGCAAAGTGCTGCTGGCGACCAGGAGAAAAGTGTCCGGGTGGATCCAAGAGTGGATCGGAGTTCTGAAGAACCTGAAAGCAGAGGGGACAGAGTCTGGGTCACTAGCCAGTGACCAGGAGGCGATGGACAGATGCCCACCGATGTCGAGTGCTTCAGATTCGATGACGGTCGTCTTGACTCTTCAGCCACGAGGTCCGGGAGGCGTTGTCGGCGACCAGGAGCAGGATTCGGGCTGTTGCTCGATGTCTGTCGAGTGCAGAGGTGTCGGCGACCAGATTGGACCCAACAAGCCTTGGCAACGGCAAGTCTCGAGTAAGATGTAGATCGTCGATGATGCAGACCAGCAAGGTCTGGGGAACTCACCCAGCGAGGGTAAGTGAGGGCAGGCCTGGAGCAACCAGACTGCCAAGTAAAGAAAAGATTGGCCTTCGTTAAGGGCTACTAGCCAACGGGCTAGCGACCGCGAAGGAGCCTCGTGACGCCGCACGTGGAGCTGGCTTACAGGACACTCGTGGAGTGGGGGCCAGTGATCTTCGGTGCAGGTGGTGCTGGAGGCTAGGGCTACTCGGAGCCCAAAGCACGACTTCTTGGGAGACCCAGAAGATGGTGCACTTGCAAATGTGCTCGGTGTCCAGGGGTCACGGTCTCAAGTCACCCACGATAGCCACGGGCCTCAGCTTTGCTGGGGACTCAGGGTAGCCTCGGGGAAGTCTGAGAATCCACCTCTGGTGATGCGATGACTTCGGCGTCCGACGGGAGCTTCAGTGATGCGAACCGGACAGATGCTTCTTTGGTGCCTGCCAAGCAGGGGAGTCACTCCTTGACCCCAAGGGAGATTCTTCAGTCCTCTAATCGTGAGTAGAGCGTCGAAGGTCCAGGATTCTGTTTCAGAGTTTCGTCCAGGTATAATCTAATCTTGCTGTGGCAAGGGTTCCCCATTTTAACTAGTAAAACAGGGAGGGACTAACTCTATGACCCCACCTATGGGAGGGTCAAGGGAGGGTGGCTACACCCACTTCCCTTTGTCCAGTTTCGCGCCAGAGCAGGGGCAGGTAGCCCCTGAGCTGGTTTGAACTGGCATATGCACAGAGGAGCCTTTTGCTCCCCCAGTGCAGGACTTCAAAGCACTCTAAGAGTGCACCCACCCAGCCCCAATACACATTATCCTGTCTGGGGAGGTGGTCACACCTCCCTGCAACAGGAAACCTATTGTCCAGGCCTCCCCTGCCGGAGTTTCGTCCAGCAGCAGGAGGCCAGACTTGTGTCTGTGGCAGCAGCATCCATTTTGTGATGCCAGGGCTTCAGAAAGAAGTTACCGGGTAAGCCAGAGTTAACATGTCTTTCCCTCTAGAAGGGTGGAATGCTACCCCCGCCGCCAGGATTGGCGGGGGGTAGTATTCCAAGATGTTTGACACCAAACACGACATGTTTAGGTGCAGCCATTCCAAAGTTAGCATTTTACCGCGAGGATATAATGCGCTTAAGAGTATATGGTCAGGCTGCACTACAAACAGCATCAGAGATGGTCTCCGAACGCTGCAGAGGGGCCCTGCTCATGCAGGGGCACCCTCTCACATAGGAACCATGCACTCTGCCTTTAGGATTGATAAAGCCTGCCTTAGGAGTGACTTATAGGTTTCTAGGTGTGTATGTATTTCGTGATATAGGTAACCTATATCACAGTAAGGGGTGCATGCACCACCTTACCCAGGCTGCAGTAGCAGACCTGTGGTGTCAGTTTGGATGGCCTTCCAGGGGTGGCATAATACATGCTGCAGCCCCTGGCAGGCCTCTGAGGTACCTATGCCCTTGGTACATAGTATACCATATACTAGGGACTTATAAGGGCACTCCAGATCCCAATCAGAGATGTGCCTAAGGCACATGGAATCCATTTTACAGAGAAAGCAGATAGACTGGGGCCCTGAATAGCAGGATCCCAGTCCAACTAAGTCATAAACCAGCAAAACACCATAAAAAAGTGGGGGCAACCATATAGTCAGATTCCACCTTCCTACATAACCCCCCAAACGAAAGGAGATAAGGCTAACCTTGGCCAGTTGAGCCTATATTGACTAAGTGGCCATATAAGGAAGCACCTGCACTAGCATGGTTGCCCCCTATGTTATGGTCCACTAAGCAATCCCTCACCCTAAGGGTATGAGAGGGTCTCCACCATGGGGAATCACTACCTCTGGTGTGCTTAGGTAAAGTACAAGGCTGGTGAGGTGTCTGAGTAGGGAAGTGAGGCCCTAGGAATGTTGGCCTCAGCTTCCTCAGATCACTGGTCACCATGTATGCCTGTCTTTCCATGACTGAGTTGCACTTTGCTCTAAGGGTCAACCTTTGGCTGCCTACAGCTGGGGGTTGGGTCCCTTTGGATGGAACACTGGAGGGACATGGCAGGTTTGGAACCTTCTGGTCCCAGATTTGCCCTTGCCTACCAGAGTCCTTCTGGGGGAGGTCCCTACATAAAGGTATGGGGGATCCCTCAGTGTGTAGAGGAATTTTCACCTGGCTAGGGCTACTAGACTGGCTGCCCCATATCTGCTGATGGGGGCTTCCTCTGGACAGGGGGCCCGGGGGTCCACTGACCTCCCTGACCTCTGCAGCCCTGGGCTGACTGAGGCAGGGTAGAGAGGGGCAGGTTACCTGCTCCAGACTGGGTACCACCGTGGAAGGGTCCTCTGCCATCAGGGGTGTGGCCAGGCCAGGCCTGACTACCTCTGTGGCAGTTCCTTCACTAGGGGTAGGGTCAGTTCCCTGAGGAGGCTGACCCTTACCTACTGTCTGGGGGAAGAAGACTTTTCTTCAACCCTTTTGCTCTCTTTTGGGGAAGAGTGGGCCATTCTTTCAGGCTCCATCTCTCCAAAGTCTTGGGCTGGGGCTGTGGCCATCACAGCCCCACTAACCTTTGCAGGGACGCCCAACATCCTAAGATGGGTTTGGTGTTCAACTTCAGCCCAGGCTGAAATTTCCAAATCATTGCCCATCAGGCAATCTACAGGTAGGGTTGGGGACACTGCCACTCTTTTGGGCCTGTGACCCCTCCCAGCTGAGATTGACTATGGCCATGGGGTGATCTGTTCTGACACCATCAATGTTGGTCACCTGGTATTTAAACTCAGGTAAAAGCTGGTGAGGGGGGACTAGTTTCCCTGCCACCATGGTGACACTAGCCCCTGTGTCCCTAAATGCCACAGCTTTCTGACCATTAATTATTGGCTCCAATCTGTACCTGCCCAATGCTATGGGACCCGTGGTAAAGGTGGCAAATCCTATACCACCATCAGAGTCAGAGGAGTCTGTTGAGGGGTCCCTGTCTAAACTAGGGCCCACCTCTGTTCCTCTTGCAAAAGCACCTAACTTTTTGGGTGCACTACTCCCAACTGGAGGATTACTACTGGTAGTACCAGGAGGGGTGGTAGTAGTTGTGGGAGGAACATTTTCTTTATTGCCAATCCTGGGGCAACTGGGATCAGTTTTCCAGTGCCCAGGCTTTTTACAGACATGGCAATAGGGTTTCTTTTCAGGAGAGGAAGGAGTTTGGGACCCACCCCCAGAAGAGGAATTTTGGGGCCCTGTAGGGGACTTATCCTTAGATTTATCCCCACCTTTCTCTTGGGACTTAGTAGAATCTTTCTTCTGGTCACCACCCTGATTTCTAGTTTTTACTCTGGTTCTGACCCATTTGTCTGCCTTCTTTCCCAATTCTTGGGAGAGGTCAGATCAGAGTCCACCAGATACTGGTGCAAAAGCTGGTTTTGACAATTATTAAGGATCTGCTCCCTCATAATCAAATTGTACAATCCTAAAAAGTCATGCACTTTGTTGCCATGTATCCAACCTTCCAGAGCCTTTGTAGCACAATCTACAAAATCCACCCAGTCTTGAGTCTGAGCTTTTTGGGTGTCTCTGAACTTCAACCTATACTGTTCAGTGGTTAGGCCAAACCCATCTATCAGAGCACTCTTCAAGACTGTGTAATTGTCAGCATCCTCTTCTCTTACAGTGAGGAGCTTGTCTCTACCTTTGTCTGCAAAGGAGAGCCACAAGATTGCTGCCCACTGCCTCTGGGGGACCTTCTGAACTTTACAGGCCCTCTCCAGTGCAGTTATCCATTTGTGGATGTCATCCCCACTCTGGTAGGGAGGGACAATCTTGTTTAGGTTTCTATGGTCATAAGACCTGTCCCTATCTCTAGGGATATTGCTGCCACCATGGGACTCTAGTCCCAACTTTCTTCTCTCTCTAAGGAGATCTAGGGATTCTCTATCTAAAGCCAATTGCTTCTTCCTGATCTCTAGTTGAGTTTCCTCATACTGGACCAGTCTCTTTCTTCTCTCATGAGAGGATTCCCTCCTGTGAGAAGAAACAGAGCTCCCTATTGAGGTGCCAGAGTGGTTAGACTCCTGAGAAGGAGACCTAGACTTTCTGTGCACACTCATAATCCTTCCTGGGGGACAAAGGTGTGGTTCTCTAGATCCTCATCTTCATCTTCCCCAGAAGGGATTGGGTTTTCCAGGTCAGGGTCATTGTCACCCTCCTGGTCAGTTTCAGAGGGGGCTGGGGGTAGTGGTACCCCTGGCCCCTTCCTCATCTGCTGGCCCACCCTCTGCTCCTACCCCTTCAGTCTCTGAAGACTTACTAAGATCATAAGCCACCAACAACTCCTGGAGGTGTTGGGTGGTGGGACTTTGGCCTGTCCTTAATTTCCTCACGTTACACAAAGCTCTCAGTTCCAAGAATGGGAGTGTGTCATACTTGGAGGGTGGAAGCTCAATGGCTTCCTGCAAGGCATCTTTGGATCCTGCTTTTAAAGACATTACTAGTGTGGTGTGGTGTATGCACTACCTACTCTAGTGTGGCCTACTAAACTCTCTTGAGTTGTAGAAAGGGTTGTGCTATCCCTTAACACACAACTCTAAGTTCAGTAGAACTTACTGATATTCTAAGCTTAAATTATATGTACCTTAGGTACCTTTAGTGGTTTTCAGTTGATCAATTCAATTGAGATTATCTGGTAAAACAATAGCAAGCTGGAATCCCACACGCTGCACACCAATGTGAGAAGTTGGCCTGGCATATGCTGTCCACTAATTATAGTGGGCACCTTGCACCAGTCCAAATCGACTCTTATGGTAGGTAGGTTAAAGACAACCTTATTGAAAGCTATCCTAGTGGTAGCTGTGGAGAGCAGCCTTCAGGCTAAGTCTTGAAGGAATGTAAAGCAGCTTGTTTTACCAGTCTATAATCTCTTGAGTGACCAAATGAAAGAGCACCACACCAGGTATATATTCAAAATATATGTATTTATTACTAAACACACCCCTCTAGTCTCTTTATGAGGCTAGAGTTCGAAGTACATAGGTTATAAGATCTTAATTCACAGTAATAGCACAAATACACGTTTGGGCCCTAGGGACGTACCAAACCATATACCAATAAAGTGGTATGCGAACCACGACTGAACTAGACACTAGGCCTAGAGCCTCTAGAAGTGCTTGGACCACAAGGAACCACCCAAGGTAGTGACACAGGGGACCCACGGGAGACGCGTGCAGTGTAAATACACAACCGCGATACGCCGTTAACTTCTATGGAGAAAGTCGGGATCGGGAAAATAGAGGAAAGGGACACTTAGAAGAGGACTAGGACAAAACCCTTTGAGATCTAGGACTTTGAAGAGTCTCTACCCACGGGAGCACCGGAGTACTCGTGTTACCTCACCCAGGGAAGCCGGGTGCATAGGTGCCTTTCGGGGTCGGGTTTCGTCTGTCGGTTCTTATGGCGATCTGCTGCAAAGTGCTGCTGGCGACCAGGAGAAAAGTGTCCGGGTGGATCCAAGAGTGGATCGGAGTTCTGAAGAACCTGAAAGCAGAGGGGACAGAGTCTGGGTCACTAGCCAGTGACCAGGGAGGCGATGGACAGATGCCCACCGATGTCGAGTGCTTCAGATTCGATGACGGTCGTCTTGACTCTTCAGCCACGAGGTCCGGGAGGCGTTGTCGGCAACCAGGAGCAGGATTCGGGCTGTTGCTCGATGTCTGTCGAGTGCAGAGGTGTCGGCGACCAGATTGGACCCAACAAGCCTTGGCAACGGCAAGTCTCGAGTAAGATGTAGATCGTCGATGATGCAGACCAGCAAGGTCTGGGGAACTCACCCAGCGAGGGTAAGTGAGGGCAGGCCTGGAGCAACCAGACTGCCAAGTAAAGAAAAGATTGGCCTTCGTTAAGGGCTACTAGCCAACGGGCTAGCGACCGCGAAGGAGCCTCGTGACGCCGCACGTGGAGCTGGCTTACAGGACACTCGTGGAGTGGGGGCCAGTGATCTTCGGTGCAGGTGGTGCTGGAGGCTAGGGCTACTCGGAGCCCAAAGCACGACTTCTTGGGAGACCCAGAAGATGGTGCACTTGCAAATGTGCTCGGTGTCCAGGGGTCACGGTCTCAAGTCACCCACGATAGCCACGGGCCTCAGCTTTGCTGGGGACTCAGGGTAGCCTCGGGGAAGTCTGAGAATCCACCTCTGGTGATGCGATGACTTCGGCGTCCGACGGGAGCTTCAGTGATGCGAACCGGACAGATGCTTCTTTGGTGCCTGCCAAGCAGGGAGTCACTCCTTGACCCCAAGGGAGATTCTTCAGTCCTCTAATCGTGAGTAGAGCGTCGAAGGTCCAGGATTCTGTTTCAGAGTTTCGTCCAGGTATAATCTAATCTTGCTGTGGCAAGGGTTCCCCATTTTAACTAGTAAAACAGGGAGGGACTAACTCTATGACCCCACCTATGGGAGGGTCAAGGGAGGGGTGGCTACACCCACTTCCCTTTGTCCAGTTTCGCGCCAGAGCAGGGGCAGGTAGCCCCTGAGCTGGTTTGAACTGGCATATGCACAGAGGAGCCTTTTGCTCCCCCAGTGCAGGACTTCAAAGCACTCTAAGAGTGCACCCACCCAGCCCCAATACACATTATCCTGTCTGGGGAGGTGGTCACACCTCCCTGCAACAGGAAACCTATTGTCCAGGCCTCCCCTGCCGGAGTTTCGTCCAGCAGCAGGAGGCCAGACTTGTGTCTGTGGCAGCAGCATCCATTTTGTGATGCCAGGGCTTCAGAAAGAAGTTACCGGGTAAGCCAGAGTTAACATGTCTTTCCCTCTAGAAGGGTGGAATGCTACCCCCGCCGCCAGGATTGGCGGGGGGTAGTATTCCAAGATGTTTGACACCAAACACGACATGTTTAGGTGCAGCCATTCCAAAGTTAGCATTTTACCGCGAGGATATAATGCGCTTAAGAGTATATGGTCAGGCTGCACTACAAACAGCATCAGAGATGGTCTCCGAACGCTGCAGAGGGGCCCTGCTCATGCAGGGGCACCCTCTCACATAGGAACCATGCACTCTGCCTTTAGGATTGATAAAGCCTGCCTTAGGAGTGACTTATAGGTTTCTAGGTGTGTATGTATTTCGTGATATAGGTAACCTATATCACAGTAAGGGGTGCATGCACCACCTTACCCAGGCTGCAGTAGCAGACCTGTGGTGTCAGTTTGGATGGCCTTCCAGGGGTGGCATAATACATGCTGCAGCCCCTGGCAGGCCTCTGAGGTACCTATGCCCTTGGTACATAGTATACCATATACTAGGGACTTATAAGGGCACTCCAGATCCCAATCAGAGATGTGCCTAAGGCACATGGAATCCATTTTACAGAGAAAGCAGATAGACTGGGGCCCTGAATAGCAGGATCCCAGTCCAACTAAGTCATAAACCAGCAAAACACCATAAAAAAGTGGGGGCAACCATATAGTCAGATTCCACCTTCCTACACTTACTATTACCCAATTCATGGCAGTCAATTTACCAACCTAACAAAGATGGACAGCTGAGTCTGAATGGAAGGAATTCATCTCATGATCTCCAGGACACTGCATTTGTCAGCATCATGTGTTCGGCTCACTAAGCCATTATTCCAGGCCCTTGCTATTTCTCCCATGGGTCCTTACGGTGTGATGTCCCCTATGGCTCTTCCATCATTATTCTTTAACATCTATGTAAAGCCACGCCACCACCCTTTATAAACTCCTGGACTTAGTTATCATTAACATGCAGAGGACATGCAGGGGTACTCCACCTTTTGTCAGGCTTTTGCAAAAGCCCTTCTTTCATCTGACATTTATTCCCGGTTCTCGACGCATGAATGAGCGAAAACTGGTTGAGGTTGAATGAAAGTAAAATGGGGTTCCTGTTGATCGCCTCTAAACTAAAATTGAGAAATATGAAGGCCTCCAATTGAAAAATACACGTGGGGTACACCATCATCAACTCAATAGACAGAAACTTGAACTTAGCATCCATTGATTATTATGTTGAACTACAGAGACAAAACTGACTGACTCTGTCACACCAGCAGAGACCTAGAATTGTAAGAGTACAAAAGGGCTCTAAAATACATTACTGCAATTCTCATTTGAGTTGCATCTCTCAGAAAAACTTACAAAGTATGAGATGATCCAGACCTGTGCAGTTTGAGCAGAGCCAAATACATTATTCGAGATTTCCTCCACCCTGAGAAACTTCCATGAGCACCACGTGACCCACAAATAAAATTCAAAGCTCTGACACTCATGCATAAAAACATCTCTAGAAACAAGTATTCGAGGTTATACACCCCTCTTAGAGCTTTAAGTTCAGGGCAAAAATTGATGCTAGAGTAAAAGGATCTCGTGATTCTGGGTACTCCTTTGCCATGCAGGTGGCAATCTTTGCAGTTCTCTGCCTAATTCTATGCAAGAAATAGAATTTGTTCTCTCACACAGGAAGTTAATTAAAACATCACTCTTCTACATCTTTTTCATCATCTGGAGTGTCTCTCTGGCGGTTCCCTGTCCCATTAACTTTGCGTTCGAAATCATGGTTATTCCCCATTTACTATTTGTAACATCCAGGGTATGCCCCATTATTAGCCCGAGTCTGATTTAAAGTCAATAGTGTTCCAGCGCACATGCGCTTGATTTAGCAGCAAGTTCCCCTGGGGCTGGTAGGCCCAAAATAAGTCTTACCTGCTCTGACAGAAGTGAAGTGTTTGAAGTCCAGAAATGTGCCCCGTCTGTGGGCACTCGCAGTGGCTCCTGTCCAAGTAGGTGAGTCGGCCGCACATGTACTTAGCAGCTGCACTTGGCGAGAGCATGCTCTCTCCTTCTTAGTCACGCTCCTGCAGCTTCTCCTTCAGGATAAGTGTTCACACGTTCCCAATTGGGGGAATGGCTATGACAATTCTGTGCTTGGTCCCACACTTGGGTGATGATGCTCCCAATGCGTCCTCACTCCCCCCAACGGGATTGAACCAGTCGCAGTTCTTGTTGCATCCGGTGACCCACAGGGTCACCACCGCTCGCTATCCACGGGTTACAGCCTGTTCAACACAGAACAGTTATCCACAGAAGCCCCTCCTGGCATACAGGGTTGCTGCACCGCTGCCACACAAGGCTACAGCCCTTACCGCATGGCAGTGTTTCACCACGGCGGCCTCTTCAGGCATTCAAGGGCCTTGCACCACTGCCACACACGGCTTCAGCCCTTACCACATGGCAGTCTTTACCATGGCTATCTTGATGGCGGCCATCTCCTGATATACAGGGGGCAACGACTCAGTCCTGCACACAGGCAATGACCTGATCAGTGCAGCAGCCTTTCCTCACACCTTGTACAGGGAGTCCACTCGACAGGGCTCCCCACTGGACCTTGCTCCCTCCAATGCTCTCCTATTCCTCACAGGGTACACTGTTTTTGGCAGGCGCTGGTGCTCAAGGCTCCAGGCAGCTGGCCCTTGATTACCTCAGTGATGTCCCTCACCCAGCAGGGAGACTAGCAGGGCTTGGCCCCCAGTCCTGATCACTTGCAGAAGTCTTGCAGAGCTTCCCCGCCTCACAAAGACCATTTGGCTGCTTGGCAGATAATTTATGGAGTCTCAACCTCCCCTTCTTACAGTCTATTTCCAGACACTAAATGTTATTTAGGGTCTGAGTCTTTGATGTTTTATGTTGGGGTTCTTCTTCTTTTGAAGTGCATACTCCTCTGCTCCATTTTCCTCTTAAAATGCAGTCTGTCAGAGCAGAGATTTCTCCAAAGCTGGCAGTACACAACATAGGCCATGGGAGTGACGAGAGTTCACACCTGGATGTTAGCCACAGTAATATGTGCATCAAAAGATCAGCCCAGGGCTCCCAGTCCTACTCTTTATGATTCCCATATCAGCCCCATCTACTTCCTGAGATGTGCCCAGGCCCCTTCCTTGTGACCTCTCACTGAATTAAAAAGCACCCTTTGAAGTGCACAGGGGAAGCCTGGCCCTTCCCTTCCCAGTGTGTGTCCCATCCAGCTTATAGGAATGTAGCAATCCACAAATCTGTCTGGAGGGATCTCTCTTCCTCCACTCCATGTTTCACCATGCAGGCCTGTATCTCCCAAAATGGAACCTCAGGCCCTCAATTTATTGTACCATTCACAGGCACACATACACCCAGTGCATGTATACAGCATACACGCACTGCAAAGTACTGTACTCTCCATGTGCTGTACTATTCAGAAGCACACATGCATCCAGCACTTCCACTCAACATGCACACACTGCCCAGCACTGCATCTTTTATGCATTGTATGCATCACATATACACATACATCCAGCACATGCACTCATCCTGCACGCACTGCAATCCACATGTATTGTACCACTCACAGGTACATATACACCAAGCACATGCAGTTATCCTAGACACACTGCACACTTCATGTATTGTACCACTCACAGGTACACATACACCAAGCACATGCCCTTATCCTGCACGCACTGCACAGCACTACATCCTTCAGGCACTATACCACTCTCAGGCGCATGCACCCTCAGCACATGCATACACTATGCACGCACAACTCAGTACTGCATTGTCCCTGTGTGGCACAATCCCAAGGCACTCATACACCCAGTGGAGATACACCATTTCTGCATTGTGCAGCACTTCACAGCATTAAGATGTAGCTAAGCGTGAGTTCCAGTGACACAGGTTAAAAAGGACCTGTTCACTCCTACTGAGCACTACACAGTATGCTGCCCCCACTGCGTTCATGCTGCTTAACTCCTGGTGAAGATAGTAGCTTTCCACCACTATGAGGGTAAACTTTTGAGCACCCCTCCCGGTCTAGCAAGATGGCATTCCATGAGACAGGCCTATGCCATGGCGCCCACGCATGATTTGAGTTTTCCTATGAAAACTAAAATCAGCAGAGGGATCCAGACATCAGTACAGGTGGGCACTCAGGGCAGGGATGCGCGTCCATCACCATGCAGAGTACTTTTCCGTTACAACAGCCAGTAAGATGTAAAAAACATAAGGATGTAATGTAAGAAGTGTAATTGTGGAGTTTGTGATTGGGTTAGATGTCCATGTTTAAATCATTATTGTCAATAAAAGCATTGCAATAACTATCAAAAATCATTGTCAGCAATATCCTTTACATTAAACATGTAAACACAATATAATGTGTCTTAACCTTTTTTTTAATTCTTTTTAGGCCACCTAAAAAGCAGCTGTAGGACCAATCTCTAGATATCCCTGCATCCTCAAGCCGTAGACCAAAATATCCATCCCAGAGTGCTTGAAATAATGGGGAAAGAACCCCTAGGTCATGTTTCCTGAAACCTGGGAAACTTAGGGTGACTTTTCAAAGTTCACCAAGGGGCGCTACTGTGCTCCTGCAGCCCCCAAACACTTCCTTATGTACACTAGTGGTGCCTATGGCTGTTTTGGGGACAACTGCAAGCCCAAAACCATAAGCAATCTAAGGCAGGCACTCTTCACTAGGAGCATGAATATTTAATTAACGGCTTCGACCACAGTTGTTTTGATGTGCACAGCTTCACGCATTACCTTTGCTGTTGTTTCATCTTTGGGGCTAATGGGTCGCACCTATGCAAGAGCATTTGGCTTTGCCAATGTGTTTTAGCCATGTTGTACACCAGCGAGGCTCCTGTTCAGCATGAGTAAAACTTAATGGCATAAAGGAGAGTGATTGGAGTGGTATGGCATAGAGTGAAGTAGTGTGTCGTAGAGTGGAGTGGTGTAGAGTGTTGTGGAATGGCGTAGAGATGAGGGTTGTGGAGTGGTGTTGAGTGGAGTGGTGTGGAGTGTCATCGACTGGGGCGTTGTACAGTGGAGTGTCAAAGAGTGTCGAGAAGTACAGTGGAGTGGAGTAGAGTGGAGTGGAATGTTGTAGAGTAGAGTAGAGTTGAGGGTTGTAGAGAGGAGTGGCATAAAGTGGGATGGCGTTGATTAGCGTAGAGTGGTGTAGAATGGCGTAGAGTGGTGATGAGTGGATCAGAGTGGAGTAGAGTAAAAGTGACTAAAAGCTGTTCAAATGAAAGCCGGGAACTGTTAGGTCAAAATGTCTTTCTTGTGGTTCAAGTTAGTGGGGACATGTCTAACAGTTTTGGCTGGTCTCATTGTTCTGAAGCAGGACCAAGGATAGTTTGCCTATGGTTGAGAACCGTGAATTAAAAATTGTTGACTGGAATAGCCCAGAGTATTTACTAGAGGGTGATATTAATTCAAGCTCTCCACTCATCACCGTTCGTTTTTCGTAATGATCCTCTCATGGACAGTTATTTTAAACAATCTGCTCTCAAACAGGTAGGTAATCCAGAAATGCACACCTTTCACTTGAACAGCTTTTAGTCACATTTATTAGATCCATTTAGTATATTTTCGTCGCCTTTTACTTGCTTTCCTGTAGTTTTTTCAGACGAGTTTTCAAAGACATTTCCTAGCTGCCAGCTGTTCATTTCAAGCCATCATTATTTTTCGTATATGTATAGAGAAATTAATTTGTTTACACGATTTCTGTATTTTTTGCTATCGAAATATTGCCATTTGTTGTGATGAATCATTTAATATATGTAAACTCGCGATTATAATAGAGCGATTATGGATAACAATACGGGCCTTGCATAACAAGGTAGCAGTTTGCCGCATAAATGAGGCGTTTTGTTAAATCGCCTATGCTGGTACCGGAGCTGCACCATTGGCTACGCTAAAGATTGCAAATGAAGCATCAGAAACGGTTAATGGCTGCAATTAGTTTTCTCCCTTTCCTTACCTCTCAATTCCTTTTAAAGGCCACAGGTCTAAAGCCCATCGGCTGACTGTAATGAAACTTCTGTGTACAAATCCCTTTCGGGAAAGAACGCAGGGAAGCTGCTCCTTTATGGAGACGAGCCGTGTCCGCTCGAGGAACAGAGGCCCTGGGAGTAACAGAGCATGAGGAGCTTAGAATGACAGCAGGGCATTGTGGGTAGCGGTGCCTCGAGAGGCAAACCGGCCATTTTCATCATGCGCTGGTTGTCCCCATGGCAACCTCTGCCCCAGGAGATCAGTCACCCCTCCCGCTCTCCCTGACAGTTGTGACAGATTCTAGGTCACAGATGGCACTGCCGTTTCTATGAACTGGCTTGAGAGTAGCGTGACTTTTGAGTGACTGACGAGGGCAAAAGTGAAGGAGTTTGGAATCCCTAGCATGTTGACCCGATCCGCCCTTTGCAGGATGGCTGGAAATGGTCATTCGCCACATATTCATTCTATTAGGCGCCACAACATAATTTCACTTTCGAGTAGTTTTACTTTTAGAGTTTGATACGCAAGTGAAAATTTTGTTTTTCTCTGTGGAACAGTTACATTGACGCAGAGTGAATAAAGCTGCCTGTTAATTTCGAACCACTGAAGCGAGCACTTTATAAAAATTTCTAACATAACATAACAGAATGAGCAAATAGGGTAAATAATTGTCCAAATCTTCCCAAACTGCAAACGACAAAATCATTTATTCCTGGAATTAAATAGGTCTCCAAAAGCTCGAAAGACACGTTTTTGTCCAAATTAGGTACCGAGGAGAGGCCACTTCTCGTTTGTAAACTGATGTGATCCCAAAAAAGAACTACATCCACCAAAATGCATGGAATGAAATTAACTCCTTGTTATGGTTTCTTCAACCCTCATCAATTGGCGGAGTGTAGTCTATAAAAACAGAGTGCAACGATTGGTGCTCATGTTTGGCAGAGCTCTTTAACCCCTTCGCTGCTAGGCCTTTCCCCCCCCCCTGTGCTAAGCCTTTTTTTGGCTATTTGGGGTAGTTCGCGCTTAGGCCCCTGTAACTTTTTGCCCACATAAGCTATCCACGCCAAATTTGCGTCCTTTTTTTCCAACATCATGGGGATTCTAAAGGTACCCAGAGTGTGGATTTCCCTGGAAGGGACCCAGAACTTAGCCAAAATACAGCTATATTTTTTTCTTGTTTTAGAAAAATGGGGAAAAAAGGGCTACAGTTGAAAGCGTTTGGTTTTTTCCCTGCAAATGGTATCAAAAAAGGGGTTGTGGTGCTGAAATCACCATCTTCTCAGCTTTCAGGGACAAGCAGACTTTTGTCAGAAATCCAACATTTTTTACACAGTTTTGGCATTTTTCTGGGACATAGCCTATTTTTGCTATTTTTTGTGCTTTCAACCTCTTTCCAGTTAATGGTAGAAATGGGTATACGAGCAATAATGGATCCTGGAAAGCTATACATTTTAGAAAAGTAGACAAAATTCTGAATTCAGCAAGGGGTCATTTGTGTAGACCCTTCAAGGTTTCTTTATAGAAACTAACCGTTAAATATTGGAAAAATTGAAAATTAGTTGAAAAAAACAGCCATTTGTGTCAACGTTTTCACCTGTAACTTCTTCTAATTATGAAAGCTGTTTGAAAGCAATATATCGTTACATCCGCTGGACCTTTCTGGTTGTGGGGATATATAGGACTTGTAGGTTCACCAAGAACCCGACGAACCCAGAGCCAATAACTGAGCAGCGTCTTGCAATGGTTTTTTATTATGTACCGGGTATATAGCAATTAATTTGGGAAAATATATACATGGAAGAATCGGTATGAAAGACACCTATGTATTTCTGAAATTGGAACAAAATATAGAGTTTAGAAACAGTAGATATTTGCACATTTCCGAAATTGTGAGTACCCATACTAGCATGAGAATTATAGGTCATTTTTCAAAATGACTTCTTTTTACACATTGTCTTTCATTTGGAAGGCAGAAATGCATCGAAAGTCAATAGGTAATAACAGTTGCTCTACAATTCTGTGTTACCCTAAGTCTCCCGATAAAAATGGTACCTCACTTGTGTGGGTAGGCCTAGTGCCTGCGACAGGAAACGGCTCAAAACGCAACCTGGACCCACTTTATTTTTACAGTGAAAACTGACCCTTTTTTTGTAGAGTGCCTAGCTGTAGATTTTGAACCCTAGCTCTACCGGCACCTGGGGAAACCTAGCAAACCTATACATTTTTGAAAACTAGACACCCAGGGGAATCCAGGATGGGGTGACTTGACTGGCTCTCACCAGGTTCTATTACCCAGAATCCCTTGCAAACCTAAAATTTGTTTTAAAAAAAACACATTTTCCTCACATTTCTGTGGTGGAAAGTTCTGGAATCTGCGTGGATCCACAAAATTCCCCCCACCCCGCGTTCCCCAAAGTCTTCTGAGAAAAATGGTACCTCACTTGTGTGGTAGGCCTAGTGCCCGCGACAGGAAACGGCCCAAAACGCAACATGGACACACCACATTTTCACAGTGAAAACGGATCCTTTTTTTGCAAAGTGCCTAGCTGTAGATTTTGAACCCTAGCTCTGCCGGCACCTAGGGAAACCTAGCAAACCTATACATTTTTGAAAACTAGATACCCAGGGGAATCCAGGATGGAGTGACTTGACTAGCTCTCACCAGGTTCTGTTACCCAGAATCCCTTGCAAACCTCAAAATTTGTCAAAAAAACCACATTTTCCTCACATTTCTGTGGTGGAAAGTTCTGGAATCTGCGTGGATCCACAAAATTCCCCCCAAAGTCTTCCGAGAAAAATGGTACCTCACTTGTGTGGGTAGGCCTAGTGCCCGCGACAGGAAACGGCCCAAAACGCAACATGGACACACCACATTTTCACAGTGATAACGGATCCTTTTTTTGCAAAGTGCCTAGCTGTAGATTTTGAACCCTAGCTCTGCCGGCACCTAGGGAACCCTAGCAAACCTATACGTTTTTGAAAACTAGTTACCCGGGGGATTCCAGGGAGGTATGGCTTACGTGGATCCCCCAACGTTTTCTTACCCAGAATCCCCTGCAAACCTCAAATTTAGCTGGAAAAAATCACTTTTTCCACACATTTTTGTGTGGGAAAGTTGTGGCATCACCGGGCTGACACAAATTTCCTACCACCCAGCGTTCCCCCAGGTGTCCCGATAAAAATGGTGCCTCACTCGTGTGGGAGGCCCAAGTACCCACGACAGGCAAGGGCCCAAAACGTATTGAGGCGACATCAAAATTGCCTATCACAAAACGACCTGGTTTTGCAAGGGGGGTCACCTGGGTTTTTGGCCCCGTGCTCGGCGGCCAGCTAGGGAAACCTACCAAACCCACACATTTCTGAAAACTAGACACCCGGGGGATTCCAGAGAGGTATGACTTGCGTGGATCCCCCAATGTTTTCTTACCCAGAATCCCATGCAAACCTCAAATTTAGCTGAAAAAATCACTTTTTCCACACATTTTTGTGTGGGAAAGTTGTGGCATCACCGGGCTGACACAAATTTCCTACCACCCAGCGTTCCCCCAGGTCTCCAGATAAAAATGGTGCCTCACTCGTGTGGGAGGCCCAAGTACCCACGACTGGCAAGGGCCCAAAACGTATTGAGGCGACATCAAAATTGCCTATCACAAAACGACCTGGTTTTGCAAGGGGGGTCACCTGGGTTTTTGGCCCCGTGCTCGGCGGCCAGCTAGGAAAACCTACCAAACCCACACATTTCTGAAAACTAGACACCCGGGGGATTCAAGGGAGGTATGGCTTGCGTGGATCCCCCAACGTTTTCTTACCCAGAATCCCCTGCAAACCTCAAATTTAGCTGAAAAAATCTCTTTTTCCACTCATTTTTGTGTGGGAAAGTTGTGGCATCACCGGGCTGACACAAATTTCCTACCACCCAGCATTTCCCCAGGTCTCCCAATAAAAATGGTGCCTCACTCGTGCGGGAGGCCCAAGTACACGCAACAGGCAAGGGCCCAAAAAGTATTGAGGCGACATCAAAATTGCCTATCACAAAACGACCTGGATTTGCAAGGGGGGTCACCTGGGTTTTTGACCCCGTGCTCGGCGGCCAGCTAGGGGGGGCAGAAAGACTGAATTTAGCCCCAAAAATATGGGGGGAGCAAAGGCCCTTGCCCAAGGGGCCGCTCCTCCCTCCCTGGTGCCTAGTGGGTGGATCCCTGCTTGGTGCTCGGCAGCCAGCTAGGGGGGGCAGAAAGACTGAATTTAGCCCCAAAAATATGGGGGGAGCAAAGTCCCTTGCCCAAGGGGCCGCTCCCCCCTCCCTGGTGCCTAGTGGGTGGATCCCTGCTTAGGGATCGCCCCCCTGGGGCAATCCCCAAGCAGGGATCCACTAGGGAGGGGTACCATTAGAAAGGGGAGATTCTCCCCTTTCCAACGATACCTCTCCCAAGTGTTTCGGTGCTCGGGGGGCTGAGATAGCCCCACGAGCACTGAAACACTAAAATTGAAACTAAGTTTCAGTTTCGTTTTCAATCTAATGACGACTGCGCGCCATGCGTGCGATCGTCATTAGATTGAAAACCAGTGAGGGACCTCTGGAGGTTGGGGAAGCTCTTCCCCACCTCCTGAGGCCCAAAAAAAAAAATGGAAATCCCTCTGCTGTTTGCAGCAGAGGGATTTCGTGCCCCTGTCCTCATGAACCATTCCGTCATGAGCACCGAAGGGGTTAATGTGCACTCCAAAAACGATTGATGTCGTCAAATGTATCTATCGATTTAGAGCTATCCACTTACCCGGAAAATCACCCCAATCCAACGAAGTGTCAATCAGGTTGAGCCGATGGGAGTCTTGGTCATTGCACAGCTGGACTAAGGTAATTTCATTTACACTGGGCTACTAAACAGCTCTCCTACATTTTGCAAAGTCTACAGAGCCAGGAGCGCGTACTTTTCTTGGAATCCCATTGCACGCAGTGGTTACTGGGCAGGGCTGAGGGGGGCATTGTCATTTACCACTGGTTGTCTAGAGCCCACAAGTGCTAGTGTACTCAAAACGGATAACCAGGCTACCCTCTGGATAAATGACTCTCCTAGGGCAGCGAAGTCGAGCAATCAAGGTTTACTCTAGGAGGTGGTTGGGGTCAGAAATGGAGGTTTTTTTTCCCGGAGTTTTATATAGCACAAACTTGACGCGAAGTTATCAAGTATCAGAGCGCTTTGCATGAGCACCAGTTGCATTACACAAGGACACATTCATTTTTGTTAGGCACGGGGAGAATAAGTGAGTTGCCCAGAATCACAGGATGTTGAGCGTCATTGCAGAGACTCAAACCCGGTTCCCCAGATTTGAGATCGGCCGCCCTAGCCGTTAGACCACATCCTCTCCCCAGTTGAAGCATGTCACAGTGAATAACACAATAAAATGACCATCCAGTTGGTGCTCTATTTTCTTTGAAGAGCAGGACTGTAGACACACAGCGGTAACATGCGGCAGCTAAACTTATGATGCACAGAAATAAAGAAGAGGTGGCCACAGGTTCCGGGGGCTGGGAAAAGTCCGTAGACATATTTATAGCGTTTATGCACTAATCATTATGTTGTCTATGCCACTGAGCTGAGTGGCAATAGTAATTTTCTGCTGTGGATAAGCTAAACACCTCAGGCAATCACCGTCAGTGCCTCAATTCAGGGAGTACCTTAAGAACTGGCTTTCCGACTGACCCCCAGCGCCTGCGGTGGACCAGCTGTTCCTCTCCCCCCCAGCACCTTGAGACCCTTACAGGTGAGTAATCGCGCTTTACAAGTAACCTGATTGATTGATTGATTGATTAATTGATTGAAACCCGCTCCATTAAAGCCTTGTGCTCTGCTGAGGAACAATCAAAAACTGGCACAAAACAGGGGTCAGTCAGGAACACCCCCTGAACAAAGGTAGAATGGCAAACCTGAGACTGTGCAAGAAATCTTGTCCCCCCACTTGATCAAACCCTGGATTCCAAATATTTTTCTGGAGAAAGGCAGCTAAAATTAAATCCAAAGAAGCTGTGGGAGACATTTATTACCAGTTTGTGCAGTTGCTTGCGTAGCACAAAGAGATGCAAAGCATCATGTCAATTTACTTACCATTAAAAATGCTTCCCAATGTAGCACAAAACTGTGTTGCGTGAGCGCCCACACATGCCTTAGTAAATCAAGGGCCTGAGGATGCCAGGTAAGATCAAAATGGAATAGTTAACTGGAACAACATCTCTTTACATGTTCCTGTCAGTATAAAAAACTTTCACTGCACCTTGTTCAGCTTTGTAATACCTGCATGGAAATTCAGATTCAGAAACGTTATTCGACAAACTGCCATCAAAGTGCATAAAACATTACTGTACAGTTGTGAAAACCAAGATATAAATTACAATAAATATAAATATGCATAAAAATTTAAAACCATATAAATGCCTTTGCAACGATCTGGGATTTGTTCTCGACAACTACATATAATAGATTAAAAAGGCTTAAAAATGAGCTCAGATTATTGTATACTTAAGAATCTTTACAGCACACATTAGGACATATTTCTCCTTCTAATCCTCCACATATCCAGCAAGAATCAAGAAACCACAAATACTACACACTGACTTGCATTGGTTTTTAAAATTAGCAAAGCCTCTCTATAGTCCATGATCTCTATGTTCCGAAAGAGTGGTAGAATCCATTTTTCCTTAATAGTCTGGTAAGTGGGGCAGAAGAGTATAATAAGAGTATAATGATTCTTTCAAATTGATATGAAAAGGACACTGTCTATCACTTGGCCCGGGTTCACGGCCCCAACTCGCTCGGCAGAGTGCCATGCCTGAATTGTAGATAGAGCTTCCTGGCAGTTACTAGTTCTGTGTCATCCAGGAATCTCTCTGCTTCAAACCATCTTTCATCATTAAAAAGTTAGACGTCAAGAGGCCTAAGCTAGACTGGCCAAGCATCATGCTCGGCTTATGTTGCAGATACATCCTCTTAATTACCTCTTTAGGGGTCAAGCTGGCCTCCTCTGGAATATACCACATTCTTTCCAGCCCAATCCTAGTAAGAGTTATTTTTCTGTGCCTAAGCCAAGGTATGTTGCCTGTTCCTGGTATACGAAGAACCTCGGCTAAGCCTGACTGGTATGCATAGCCCAGAGCCTTCTCCAGTACAAGATTGGCCTTACACAAGCCCTGTCTGCAACTCTTCTTAGCCCTAGGTCCAACCTCAGGGGCAATAGTGGTGTACTAATGGGAAGCCTAGTCAATTGGCGCATGAAGCGGCTTTTGACTGCAACCATAAAGAACACCTTCCTATGGCCCCATAGCTCTACGCCATACAAGGCAGTTCCCAGGGCCTGACTATTATAAATTTGGAGTGCCGGGGAGATTGGGCAAAATTGTGAGCCTTTATGCGTCTTCACTACACCCTTAGATGTTTGCTCTAGTTTGAGTCTGCACTTTGCAATGTGAGTATGCCAGTCAAAATGCTCTGATAGGGTAACGCCCAAGCAAACAAAGTTATGTACGCGCTTCAAGGGAGCCCCTTTTAATATGGGGTAAGAGCAGGTAGAGTGACAAGGGTTAAAGACCATATATTTGGTTTTCTCAATATTAATGTCTAACCATCTTAACTTGCAAAAGAGGTCGAAATGGTCAAGGATTCTCTGTAACCCCATAGGTGATTTTGGAAAGTAGCAGCATATCACCTGTAAACATCAGGGCAAGAACCCTGATGTTTGCAAGACATGGGGTGTCAGAATCACAATGCTCTACAAAGGTAACCAGGCCATTAATAAACAGCGTAAATAAGGTGGGGGCAAGAACGCAGCCCTGCCTAACCTCTCTGTTAACTGGGAATGGATCTGTCATTTCCCTTGCTGGCCCACATCTTACTTGTGCAAAGTTATTGCAGTGGAGTCTCTTAATCATATCCAAAGGTGACCTGGAACCCCGATATTGGCCAAAATCTGCCAGAGGGTAGATCGAGAAATGAGGTAAAACGCAGACCTTAGGTCTAAGAAGACCACATAGAGGAACCTGTCCCCTAATAGAACGGTCTTCCAGGACAGCAACCAAAGTCGAAACACCTTGTCAACTGTACTGGTGTGTTCTCTAAAGCCAGCTTGTAATGGGGTCAATATCTTTTTGGCAGTCATCCAGTCTTACAGTTTGCCCAATATTACACTGGGAATGAGCTTTTGGGAACTATCAATAAGGCTTATAGGACCATAGTTAAAGGGGAGGTCATGCGAGCCCTTTTTAAAGATGGGAACCATTTCTGCCCTGGCCCAGGTTGGTGGAATGGGCAATCTCTTCATTATGGCACTAAAAATTGAGGAAAAATAGGGGCAACAAACATAAATCCGGCCCAAAAAGAGATTCCCTGGTACCTTGTCAAGCCCTGGTGCTTTATGCGGAACAATTTTACATATAGATTGTCTAATTTCCTCAAGGCTAAAGCCCACATCATCCGATTGGTCACTCGGCAATGTAGTGGGATCTATCCCCTGTTGGGTCCCGTCATGACTGTCGATACATGAGTTCCTTAGTACCTGCACCGAGGATTCACTCTGTTGAGCATTATAATACAATTTTAAAACGTAAGCAACCCAATCAGGCATCCAAATGTAATTTTCGACGGAACACAAACCTTCAACACTGCCTGTAGAGACAATGTTCCAAAAAGAACGATGGTCACCACTTCTTGCTCAGTTGTGTAGTGGTCCATACCAGCTTCAAGCAGTTAAAATTAACCACTGAGGTCGCCTCGCATGATTTTAAAAACCTCAGCTGGGAGTGCTGCTTAGTGCAAGGACAACAGCTCAATTAACTCTGTGTCTGCTTTGCTGCCTACAGATCTACAACAAACATAATAGATATTACAAACACCATTATGTGGAAGAGCTATGCTAATGCCCACCAAGTCCTTGATCCTAAATAATATGGTAGTTTTAATCAAAATTGTGACGCCTTCTGATGGTCTACCTTTCCCAGAAGTAGCAGCTTCCCGTGAGACTGTGGTGAATCCTACGCGATGCAAAGGTGTAAGTGACCAGGTTTCTTGGAATAGACACACATTCTAGGTGTCAATGAAAGCGCACCAGCCTGGGCAGACCAACTTTGGCTGTAGCCCTACCACATTCCAAGAAATCAACTTGTAAGACGTGACCAAACTCTCACTGACCAGGCACCCACTGTCCCGGGCAGAGTCATGAAAGGAATCACACCCTACGGCCTGATCAAGTCAATATATTTCTGACAGGGCTTCAAAGCGGTTAGATGTCAGGATCCCTGGGAACCGACAGCACCTGTATTGATGGCGCTAAGAGGGGTAGGTGCAGATGTTTTGAGAACCCTTAATTGTGCCCAGTTACCATCTTGACGGACGCATAGGCCCTGCTTGTAAAAGTAACTTAAATGTAGCAGTGTAATATTACTTTTGCCTTTTTGGTAACTCAGGTGCGCAGAGTGTAATTCAGCACCATCTATCTTGTCTGCCTCTATGTGAGATCATCCACATGCCGTCAGAAAGAAATGTTTGGGTTAGTAGGTCACTATATCATGGTCAAAATGTCATCATGCAAAAATGGTGCATTCACATAATCAACTATCACTATAACATCAAGGAAAGTATACCGACTACTATTCATATATTCACGTCTACTTACCCTGACCATATAGTGGTAGTAGATTTGTGGATATATTTTGGCATATTGATAGTTCAACTACAATACAGCGGTACAACACCAGGTGGCGCCATTGAAAACGTGACTGGAAAGTGGCCTTAATGGATCATGTGGGCTAGTATGACTGCATCTTCTTTTCTCAATTTTCTGTTTAACCTTCTACAATTTAACATCTTTGTTTTAATGTTTTACTGAGCACCATGTGGTTGCGTTTAAACCTGTCTCAAGGTGCTTTGCTCGAGGAGAGGATACGGTCCTAAAGGGTCAATTATTTATAGTAAATCAGATCTCCACGTGTAGGGTTTTCCAGTTGCAGGCTGCAATCCTAGAAGATCTGGTTTGAATTTATGTGGAAATACAACAAAAAGTGCAACACAGCTCAGGGGAATTTTAGAATTGGGAGCATCTGCAAAATCACCTACATTCACACCAAACCAATTTCCAGCATGTGCTCAAGATAGGTTTTGGAGAACTGGATATCTACCCTTCTGCTGCTCCAATGAGATGGATTTGCATGGATGTAACAGTTACACTTGGAACTGGTATCTGAGCTTGCAGAGGGACTAACATGGCAGCACCTTGAGGAGGAGTGAGACCTGTGTGAGAAGCAGTCGCTTGAAGATGATTACCAAAGATGGACCATCCATCATGTCAAGGGCAAGGAGTTGCCTCAGGACCATGCAGCCCTGGAGGGAGACAGGGGAGTCCAAAAATATCATTCGTCAGACACCCCTTAAAGATGTGAGATTAAAACACTTGCAGAGAATTTACAAAAGCACTTGCTAACTTTTTTTTATCTTTGTTCTCCACTGGCAAAACTATTTTCTAAGGGCAAAATCCCTTTCCCCCTCGCTTCACCAGTTTTGAAGGTGTTCTGATTTCTCTTCCCAACTGGTAAAGGGTTCTGCTCCTACCAATAGCAAAAGTAAATCATCAACTGTGAATACCCAAAAATGTGAGAGTTTGTGGATTTTGACTAATGTCCACAGCATTCCTGCCCAGGAACGCCCACTCTCCTTCCTCAAGACATGATTTACTCGCTTGGAAAGCTCTGTGTGAGTAAGTCTCTTTACAGTTGTCAAAAGACATTTAACATTCACAAAACAAGACAGATGCACCTGTAAATTAAACTAACAGGCAGAAATAGATGTGTGAATGGGACTCAACGTTGCCTAAAAACAGTTTTTAGGTTGAGCCTAGAGTAGCGCGCAAGCGCTGCTTCTGGCGAAGCATTATGTAGGGGGTTTTCAAAGCTGACCAGACGCTCGTGCGTCATGGCCTTTTTCGGGCGGTTACCCGCGCGGCCGACATCTGTTTCCCATTATCGTGCCCAGACGCGTGCGCGATAATTGGAAACACATGCCGGGAAAAGGCCATGACGCACGAGGGTGTGGTCAGCTGAGCAGGCTGCCGCGCTCGCCCCCGCTCCTCCATTGTTGTCCTTGTTTAAAGTTAGCGTGAAGCACTCTGCCAGGAATGAATGGCAACAGTCAGGTGGTGGACCTTGGCAGGGTCGATGCTGAGTAATATTAGAGGACATTCAGAGACACCGCTTCCGGGAGTGCACAAACAAAGAAACAAGAAACAGCGGAGAGGCGGGCAAGTCAACTCTTGTACTTACACGTCGGGTCAGCTAAGTACTGATAAGGTGTCATGTCTAGCAGAGTCGTCACATCTCACGCATCCCAAGTAACAATAACACAAACAATTGTACAAATCAACTATCATAAGGACAGGGTCGGCCACAATCAGAGGGAAAGAGACAGGACGTGGCTTCCCGATGTCCAGAGTGTGCTGGACCCGCCAGGTCCCTCGTTTCCGACCTTAGTCATGGGCACACCGGTAACTGCTGGGTGCGGCAACTTAAACGATTATATCAGCACTGCAGCTCAGCCACGCTGGGGAGATCACCCAACCTGGAGGAAACAGCGCGGCCCACCGAGGACACTGGGTTCCACCCTTCATGTTAAGAGGTGCTGCCGGTACCTCACCTCTGGCACAGAACTTACCTGCTGGACATACCGTTTTCCGTCCGCAGACAGGCTTCCCTACTCTTCTGTGGTTTACCTCCCCCCTACCCGTAAACCGGCCACGGGCCCGAGCCAACTGGAAGACCCCCGTGATCAGGAGCAGTGCTGGTGAGCGGACATATGCCAACGAGGGCCACCCGGGCTGTACAGTGCGTCACGGACATCGGTGCTGTGGCCCCATGCAGCACTCCCTCCAGTGCACCGTAACTCTGCCACTAGGGTGCTGCCGCCTTACATTTTACATTTTTAAGGGACGAGGAACCCGGTATTTTCGGGCGGCGCCACCACTCTGGCAGTTAGGGTACTGAGCAGGAGACCTGAACAGCATTTCGTTTGTGAGGTGTCTCTGACAATACACTGCCTCTCTCTGACACACGATTTACCTGCTGCACGCCCGGCCTCCGTCCGTCGACGAGCTCCCTAACTCTTCACTTTGCCAGCCTCTCTTAATTCTCCGGCGTCCAAGCCCGGGACAGCTGGAAGCCCCATGAACACTAACAATAACAATGTGAACGGAAGGCCAGTGACTGCTATGTATCCACCCCATTGGTCTGGCTACTCTTTAAGAGGGACAAAGGGGTCACTCCTATTAAGCAGAATGGCTACTCTCCAGGACCCCATCGTGAAACCACCTTGGTAGGCGTAGGTGTAGCCGTACCGGGCAAGGAAAGGAGTTTTATTACCTTGGAATTGTGTCTCTTGGAGAAATAGAACATATGCCTGCGCCCTCTTTGCCACATTTAGGACTGCTCTTCCTTTATTACGTGAAGTGCAATGGCTGAATTATGATACACTAGTTTATATGTTGTTTGCCATATTTTCAGCTGAACACACATCTCTTTAGTATATACATTACATCAGGATTAATTTGTGCAGCATGTTCTTCCTCTATTAGGAGGAATGAGGCATATGGGATCTATGATGTAATGTGTACCCTTGGTTCTTGAGAAGTGTGGTAGTTATGTAATGAGGATGATAATACTTGTTAATTTACAGTTTTCTTAGGATAGAATTATCAAAACATTTGATTGTTGAATGTATGCAGCATGAAGAATTCCTGTGTGAGATAATAAATACAACACGAACCAATGAGGTATTGTTATTTTTAATAGTTAATTGTATAGAATAGGTTATGGGAGTGTATTTGGGTTGGATTCCCCGACAATAATATACCCATTTTTTATATTTATTTATGTCAATTAGATTTGGATGTGGATAAAGGAGTCTATCATAAGGATTGACTACCAGCTTATAATTTATTGCTACAATAATTGTTGTGATCCTAATGCTTAATGGATATCATAGGATATCGGAGACTTGCAGTGCTCAATGAAGGTCATGCTTTTCACCAGAATTGATGACTCTCATATGGTTATGGTTTTTCATTTGTATATAAAATATTTATAATTACATAAACATACTGAATGATGGTTTATGCACATTTTGTAGCCCTAAAGATCTAAGAAAATGAAAAACGTTGGCGTTTGACAAATGTTTATTCTGGCTACAATCAAATTGGTTTTATATAAAGAATGAAGTACTAGGTGGACGAGGTCTGGACACAGAAGATGGCGTCCACAAACTAACTCAGCTCCGCGCAAACCGACACCCTGCCTTATCCTCCCGCAAACCGTAGCCTGACAGCCATCCGAGTGGGGCATGTCACGGCCCCTCCTCCATGACACCCGTCACCCCCAAAACCTGCCTGAAGACAGAGAGCAGGGAGCCATGCACAGTCATCAGGCCTCAGTGCAACCTCCCCATGCCCGATGCAAATTCCTTGGCACTGGGCGAGGCCACCAGCCAGAAGTGCCTCTAGCACAGTACAAGCTGCACCGCCACGAAGACGGGCACAACATCTGGCTCTTCTGCGGCGCTTTGAGGACACTTGCCCCCCCAACCCCCACAGAGTGGGCACCGGGACGTACTTGGGCTCGGCCTGGGAGGGGCCCCAGCACTGCAGACTTTGCGGCTGACCTGTAATTGCAACATAGCCTTGTTAGAAATGGGGGTCTCTAGTTAACAGAGGTAGGTACCTTTGTCCGAATAGGGATCCTTGCTTCTAGTCAGGATAAGGGAGTTACACTCTAAAATAACCCCTGCTCACCCCCTTTGTAGCTTGGCACGAGCAGTCAGGCTTATCTTGGAGGCAGTGTGTAAAGCATTTGCACAAAACCAACAGTAATACAGTGTAAGCACTACAAAAGGACACCACACTAGTTTAGAAAAATATCTAATTTTTTTATATACTCGACAAAACCAAACAAGCATTGGCATAGCCAATAGGTCTCGCTTTTGGGACCTTATAAGTATTTAGTTATGCAGCACAATATCCTTGGTGCAACAACATCAACTGTTGCATGGCTAAACACTTATAAGGTCCCAAAGGCGAGACCTATTGGCTATGCCAATGCTTGTTATAATACTGGAGTATTCTCCAGTTCACTGCTTCCAGTTAGCCTATATCGAATAATAATGAGACCTCCATGCTATTATGATCTGTTGCAGCTTAGAGACAGCAATGATAAGCTCATTAGAAGAAAAATGCATCGTTTGGGTGTAAGGCAAGTGTTAAACACCTACTGAGGTTAATAATATTGTCTACTTTAAGGACATTTATAGACATAATTTCAGGATGTGCCGAATGTAGATTCTACTGTAAATTGTGGCATAACATAAATCACTCACTCTGTAGCTTTCTGAGCTTTGCCAAGAGTAGATAGCTACATCACAAGAAACTCCAGACAATTTGGTTTGCCTTATCTAAAGGTGTAATGCTCTGCACCAATTAAAAACATTTCCTGTAATTAGTTGCACAGGACTTTGATTATTGTTCAGTGTCTTAAATCTTGCCTTAATATAACATTTTGGATCATTATATTTGAATAAATAATCACTTCTGATGTCCTTTGCAAAGAGATTAACGGAGAGACGCATATTTTTTGAATTCACAGATGCATCAATTCTGTTAATCTATTGTCCACGACAGCCACATAATACAATGTAAAATTTGAAAGAGTTTATACCCCCAAACAATAAAGATAGTTCCAGTAATCTATGTGAAATATAAACTGTTGTATGTCAGAAGATTGTGTACTGAAATATCATATTGTGTAAGTATTGTGTCCTAATTATCATTTACAATAAATTATTCCTTTGGGTGTGGATTTTCTACGATTAGTGCAATTGGGAGACTTATTTGTAGGCACTATTATTAAGATACAATATTTATATCAGAACGAAGTTCTGACAACAATATTCTGATACCACACTGTATGAACTCGACCATTATGTAGTTGATCATGCCAACATTCACTTCTTTTCTCAAGTTATTTTCCAAATATTTACAATTAAACTTTCAGGTGTTTTCTGTGATTGATGTCAGTTTAATAACTAGAAATTCTTTGATGAAAGGTGTCAAATGCATGCACATTCTTAATATCAACAGTAATGTATGCTTTACAGGTGTGTGAATATTTATTTATATGGTTGGATATGGTCACAGAGTATATTTAATTGCAACTTTCCATTAAGACAATTTCATCACAATCTACACACATTTATAAGAAACATTCTTAGTGCACGGGGAGAACATAAATACCAGATACATGAAAAGAAAACAAAAAATAGGCAATTTAGCATAATCTCCAATCACACAGAAATATTCTGGCCCACATATAATTGAGTCGCTTCTGCCCCTTATTACCTTATGTGTTGTAACACATAAACGGGCAACTACAAGTGCAATGAAGATAATTACAGACTGCCGAGGACTGATACATTGTTTACAAGCCAACATTATATCTTTAATGGACAACTAAACCACAAAACCGAAATTCTGAGATAGTAGCAGAGCAATATACCACTAGTACTCTTAAAAGCGGGCAGCTCGCAAACATATGCACAATGTCTGCCACTAGTAACCCTCACTTTGGACAGCTGTGTTTAACACTTCAGCTATTTCCAGCCTGTGGCGTCCTCCCAAGCCCGGGTACATTCAAAAGATCACGCCACACACGGAGCTTGGTATTGCAAGTCTTTATTCCCCAGTGTGTAACTGTTAACTGAACATTCTACATCTTGAATTCTATCACACACTCCCACTCACTTACATCATTGTTCCACGAAGTCCATCAGGAACCAAGAGGGTCCCATCATATCTAACTCACAAGACACTCCATCTCCCCCTTTGCTAAATAAAAAGTACAAATAATAAATGTATACATCACAACTCTTCAATGCTTCGCACTCTCCCGAGATTTGGAGTCCCTGATAAATTCACGAAATGGATTGCCCTCCTATATACTAACCCCATGGCACGTGCTCGGACAGGCATTTACATCTCTAAACAGTATGAGGTGGCAAGAGGGACAAGGCAGGGATGCCCACTCTCACCTTTAATATTTATACTAGCTCTTGAGCCACTCCTTGCTAAAATCCGTGCACTGGCGGGACAGCAGGGAATAACAATGGGGGATGAGGCACATATTGTCTCGGCTTACGCGGATGACATTATACTCTACTTCGGAAATTTAAGAGGGGAGCATGCGCCAATCCCTGATATATTTAATATGTTTCAATCTCTGTCAGGGCTTTTGATAAATGCCGCCAAGTCCTATGCATACTCATTAACAGACCAGGCACAGCTGGACCCACTACTCTTTGGGCAGTGGACGTTTCCAACAGCACCAGTTACATTCAAATACCTTGGCGTCCAGATATACAGGGACACTGAAGACGTGTTGGATGGTAATTTAACACGTGCGCTGAACACACTCAGGGCACAGATAAAATTCTGGATCTCACTACCGCTCTCGGTGGCAGGCAGGATAGCTATTGCCAAGATGGTTATGCTCCCCAGATTACTTTATTATTTTACGAATTTACCACTCATAATGCCCATGCAGGTGTTTAAAACATTGGATACTCTACTGGTAGAGTTGATTTGGGGGAAAGGACGACGCAGAATAGGGTTGGCAAAATTACAGCTTGATACGAGACAGGGGGGGATGGGAGCTCCCGATTTCAGGGCGTATTGCTATGCAGGACAACTACAATGACTGGCGTACTGGTTGGCAGGGCGAAACCTACAGGAAATAGGCATGTCCCGGCGCCATTGGGAATGGGGTAAGCTGCACACGCTACTGTTGCCAAACAGCAGGATGCCACCGAACGTGTCACCACTGCTAAAGGTGGCATTACTGTACTGGAGGCGGGCGCTGCGTTACACGAAGGAACAGACTCCATATGCCCACAATATACCGCTCGTGGGTATTCCCCTACCGTTAGAAACAGTAACTCGAAGGCACATAGAAGCATGGACGGAGGTGGGAGTGGACACGGTGGGAATGCTGTTTGCAGATGGTTCCCTGATGACTCACGCCACCTTTGTGAGGGAGCAGGGAGTACCGAATACATTATTCCTTTTACATGCGAATATAGCGAGATACGTACGCAATACATGGGCATTAGAGGGAGTTGAACCCCCCACACACGAATTGATACACATGCAGTACTTAATGGGGAACGGCAGTCATCTAACTAAATGGATCTCGCATGGGATCCGGAAACCGGTGGCGATGTCGTTGCAGGCTCTCCGGGAGAAGTGGAGTACTGAGATAGGGAGAGGGCTTACAGATAAGGAATGGGGCACTATCCTCGAATACCCCAGGAGAGTGTCCCGTAACCCCAAGTTTAAATTTATTCAACTTATGATTGTACATCGAGCGTATCTATCCCCCCACAGACTCAGTGTCATGTTTCCTGACATGGCGGATGTATGCCCACGGTGCCAAGGCGCTGACGCTAATCTACTACATATGCTGTGGACCTGCCCAAGACTGGTGCAGTACTGGGCTACAGTACATACAGTACTAAATGCAGTAGCCCCGGGGCGTGGAGGAGTTTCCCTGGAACATTACATACTGGGACTCGGTCCTAAAGCCAAAAGTGGTAACCCCGCATACAGATTTGTTAACTTGGCGCTGATATTGGCTAAACGGACAATAACCATGCGCTGGAAAACAAAAAAGGCACCGGCGGTGCTGGATTGGTACAATGAGATGGTCAGATGGGGCAGAGCTGAAAGTACAGAGTTACAGAGGGAGGAGCGTAGGGGGTTACGGAAAAAACCCATATCGTTAGAATGGAATACACTGTTAGAGGAGCTTATAGCAATGGAGGTGCATACAATGTAGTGAGGATGCCAATATTCTACTAGAGTAATTATTAATGCCTGACAAACTGTTAGGACTGTCTAGGATGTGGTAATGTTATGTGTTGCATTAGCTAATATATACGTTTACTGCCCTTTAATATCAAGGGAAATTTATGAAGGTGCTAATTGCCCCAATCCATGGTAATAAGCAGTCTCGAGTACGGTGGGAGGGGGGAAGGGGGAGTTATGTACAAAAGTAGAATTAGAAGTAAGTATGACACAGTGATGGATACTGCAGTAAAATGTTTATTAAGTTATGGATCCGAATGTAGATACTCCGGTAGATACTGCGATAAGTTGGACAGGATAAGCTAACATTGGCGCATTTGTAACTGTTGTTTGTGAGCATTGTAATTTCCATACATTAATAAATGTGCCGCACTGAGAACATAATGTATGAGGTGTATACAGGTATGGACATGTCCATTACAGATGTAATGTGGAAAAACTTAATAAAATATGTTTAAAAAAAAAAAAAAAAAACACAACTCTTCAATAGATCATTTTGGTGCTCGAATCAATCACCCAGATCTGGTCATGTGAGACTGTGTAGATACCGGAGAGTGGTCCATGACTGGCACTGGTGAAAGAGACATTGGTACAGTCATTGGGCTCTCTGGATTTTCAGGTGGAGCAGTCTCACTTCTGACATCTGAAAATTGGCGAATGTTGAGGCAGGTGTTTGAAATGCAAAGAATCTCACGTAATGGACTTTCCAGGATGGTGAGCAGTCACCATGTGTCTTTTATAAGTCACAACTAGGGGTGGGTGGAGTTCCACTCCTTGGAATGCCGCAGAGTGAAAAAAAATCAGCGAACTCCGCGCAAGCGAGCGGAGTTGTGCATGGCCACCAGTTTGCGCTGATTGGTTCGATTAGTGCACTCCACATAGCAACACGCGTGCAAACGACACCACGCGGTCGCCCGCATGGCCATTTTGTTTTTCCTATTCTGTGCATGGTGCTGAGCCTACTTCTGAATCCTAACTATATATTTGCAATCCTAACTTGATTTAAGTTATCCTCCCCTGCTCTACATTTAATTCCTTAGTGTGTGTATTTGTGTTGGTGTATTTCACGTTTTTGCCTCTTTTTTATTTTCTATGACTTTTATTACTTTTCCCCTAACTTCCCCAAACTTCCATACTTCCTAATTTCTCCCTCTCTAATCTATTCCTTCTCTTCCCCCCTCCTCTTTTTTTCTTATTCACCCAGCGCCTATGCCAGAGCGTGCGAGAGGCGGCGCAGCCTTGCTCCATTTTTAGCGAGGAGGAGGTGGCTGCACTCGTTTTTTGTGCAGGGCCATCTCCCCTCCATGCCAGCAGCAGGCCCGGGAGAGGGTACGGCCTGCGGGAACGTTGGCTGCTATGGGGAAGGGTGCACCGTTGCATTCGCCAATGCACTGAGGTTCGGCGCACCCAGTAGCAGCTGATACACCACTGGGCTGACATCCTGGACCGGGAGAGGGACCTGCTCAACCTGCTGGACATCCAGGTTGTGGGGCTCAGTGAGTACTAGTAATTCATTATTACTAATTTGTTGTGTTCTATCCTATAATGCTAATTTATTTTTCCAAATAGCATGCTGCTCACACTCAAAGGTAAGTTAAGTTCATGTAACGTTACGAATATTATGTGATCCAATTTGAGCGAGCCAGGTGCTCGGTGCTACCTAGCTCTGCTCGTTGCTGCACGCTCTCGCTTGGGCTGATTATGTAAGAAGTTATGCTGACTTCTTTGTCCTCCTGTCACTAAGATAGCGGTACCGTGGTCGTATTAGTAATCTATTATCGGTGAGTTACCATTCTCTATGTCTTTCTTTTTATGTAAGTTGTAGAGTCCCAAGCAATCTTTCAGTGATGTAGTATGCAAAATATGCTTGTATGTATTGAAAAGGAAAACTGCCTGAGTTGGCCCATCAAAGGGGGTTAGATTTGTGAAGCAAATATAAAGTATTTCCAAATGTAGTTTAGGAAATTCAGGATAGGGCTTAGGTAAGATTTCAGAAATTAGGAATAGGTCAACCTGATAATACAGGCATGTTTTAGAAAAGTATAATGTCAATATATTACTGTGTTTGCCGTTGCCTGCCCATATTTTCTAGGAGATTAACTGTACCATTAATCTATTCATGTTATCTTCTTTATTTCTTCAACACCCAAGGGCAAGAAGAGGGCATTAGAAGGTTGGGCCGAGGAGGGTGCCACCACCAGTGCCGCGGCTGGTGGAAGCTCCACCGCCACCACCAGCAATGTGGCAGCGGGCTCTGCTGGCCCCTATTTCTTTCACTTTTACCCCTTCCCATTAGATACTTTTTTTCTCCTTTCTGTTATACTGTGACTTTTTAAAAAAAATGCTAGTTGTTCTATTTAATGTTTATTCTTGTTACTTATCCATTACTGCATTATCCTTCTTGTTTCCGTAGATAACTTCCTCCTCGGTCTGTATTAATCTGTATTTTAAGCTTTCTTTTGATTGGTTATGCTGTCCCTCCCCCCTTACTTAATACCCTGTGGACTGGTACTGTAAGACTAAGACACTAGTTTAGCTACTCAGCTGTGAAGATTGCAGAGTTTGCAGACCCAAGCAAGCTCTTCTACACTTGTTTGTTGAGAAGGCTTTCTATTTCTTGCTTATGCTCAAATTACAAGAGAGTGGCCATGGTTATGGTACCCCCCCATGCTGTGTTGCATGTATTATTCAGAATCCCAGAAGTTTTGATGACAGTGCAGCATGGCAGGAGAGTAGTATGAGGATGGTCCCATTGCATTTGCCAACCAAAACCATATGTCGTTTATTAACCAATTTATTCCACCTCTTCATTGTGCTTTAAATTACGCACACTCATCATATCTCTGCCCCTCCATTACGGTTGGCTTCACTACTGGCTTTTCTAACACTGTCAACCAGCAAAATGCCCAAAGTGATATTTTAGATGGGAGAGGAGATACTGCAAACTGAACTGTAGTCATGTGTTGCTGTTGTATTTTGATTAAAAAATAAAAAGTGGGATGTGTATCTGGCATCTAAAATGTATAATGTTTTTCTTGACCACCAGTGACGGGGCCAGCAGCTCGAGTGTGCCAACAGCAGCTGAAGGGGGAGTCTCTGCAGCGGCAGCGGCAGGGACAGGCAATGGTAAGTCTCATTGCTTGGTTATTGACAATTACTAATATGCCCACTGTTTTTGTTAAGTGAGGCAGATCCCACCCATCATTCACCCATGACCTCCTTGCCCATGGCACTTCGCGATTCGCCCCTTGGGCCATGACTCCACCCAACTGCAGCATGGTTCAATCTGGCACTGCAGTGTTGGCTGTGCAATGTGAATCTGCTTCTGTTAATGTAGCATTTACAAAGCTTTCAAAGGATTGCAAACCGAAACCAAATTACGGTGTCTTTCTCTTCCCTCCCAGTTCCCACTCAGTCACTCACCTCCTAGTACCACACTCATTTTTCTCGTTCCTAAGTTCTTCTGTTCCAGCCTACCAGAAGCTTCATAGATAACATTTATGGCATGCGCTACATGTTACGGGACAAGTGGTTCATATGGCTTCCATAATTGATTTACGCCTGTTCAGATTTGACATTCATCAACTTTCAGTTTCAACTACAGTGACTGACTAAGCCTAAGATGCATCATTAGTGAACCACCCACCCCTTCCCCCCACTATTCTATAGCAAAACCTCTACAGTACCTACCCGGTCTTTTCCCTGTACCTTACCCTACTGCAGCAGACTAAGGGCCGGAATTTTAGAGTTTGGTAGAGGGAGTTACTCTGTCACAAATGTAACGTATATCCCATGTGCTGTATTACAAATTGTAATGTTTGTAACCCATCCACCAAACTCTAGTCTAAATCAGTCCCTAAGTCAAGACTCCTTCCCTTACTGCCAAGCGAATGTATTTGATTTAAATAATTTGTGTTTGAGGATGAGGCCAGGAAGTAAAGTGGGATTAAGTGTCTGTGATTTTATGTTTTGCAGATGGGATACTCTGTGACGAACGTGGCACATGCCCAATAAAATCTATATATCGCTTTCCTTTCCCTGTACTGCAGTGCATCGTTTTTCCCACCGTCTGTGGGAAATGTCGTGTGTGACATATTATTAATCATCTGCCTCTTGGAAGTCAGGGTAGAATTGAAAGGCATATGGAGAAGAGAAGGACCATTGGTATCAAAGATAATGTTTTGTCCATTGCAGCTGCCCCAGCTGCAGACTGCAGAGAGTAGCTAATTTGTATCAGATGCGTTAGCTAGCACTCTTCCAGTCATTTAGCACAACAAGAATAGAATACTTGTACTCCATAGTGGATGATGCCTTACTCTTTAAACAGAGTTATTTATTTTCTTTTTTCCACACAAGTGTCTGTGTGGTTTACTTTTTCTAGGAAATCTTAACAAGAAAAAAAATCGCTCTGTGTTTTTTAATCTTATAATGCCTCCTTTCAGCCAGTCAGTGCTTTTATGTGAGGCATGTGTTGTTAAAATCATTTCCCGGTGACTAACTTTCCTTATTACCTAAACACATCAAAAATTCCATAGGCCCTAGAGGACCATCAAATGTACTTATACTGGGCCACTATATAATTTTTAAAAGCACGTTTTTGCACAAAGCATTCTTTTCATATGTCCGTTTTATTTTATTTTTCGTTCTTGATATAGCTACTTCTGCTGGTCCACCACCATCACCGACCCGGCAGGAAATCGCAGCTCGGCAGCAGAAACTGGAGGCCACCAGGGAGCACTACCAGTGGCTGGTGGATTAGGAGAGTCTGGAACATGCCCCTGGGCCCAGTTCCACCGGCCAACCGCCTGCGCCGCCACCCTCCAGGCCACACCAGCATTGCCGGAAGCTTGGAGCCGCCCGTGCCTGTCCCCATGCCGCCCTCCTTTCAGACCGGCTCCACCATCACTGCGAGCTGCACACTTGGGCCGTCGAATGGTACGCCTCGAGGCCTGCATCCAACATCTGGAGACCCTCTTAGAGAATGCTCTCTTCTAGCTCTTTTTAAAAAAATGTGTTTTGGGGGGAGAAAGTTGTTGTGGGTGGAGAGGGTGGGAATTTGGGCAGAGCATTTTTGGACAATTTGGCATGATTTTTATTTATTTTACACATTCGTTGGGGATGGGGAAAGAATGTGGGAGTTGTGGGCCTGTTGGGGTGGAAAGCGCAGTGGCGGCTGCTCCACTAAGGCGGAGGAGCGTCGCACCACTGACATAAAGCAGCAAAAGAAAGGAAAAAATAAAATGATAATAACGTTATGTTATTATCATTTTATTTTGTCCTCCTGTTGCAGCAGCTTGCGTGAGGGGGCGGGTGGGGCTGCAGAGGAGGAGTGGTAGTACACTCCTAAGTGAGCCATAACTGTTTGGTCGGCCCTCTCGGGCCGCCCAAAACAGTCATGCACACTTTCAGTGTTCACCATGCAGACTGCACTACAGCCTGCATGGAGAACATGCCCACCCCTCCAGCCCCTGGCTGAACGCTGCGTCACAGCGCTGAGACCAATCACAACGCTGCATTGCAGCATTGTGATTGGCTGCAGAGAGCGTGGGAGCCCTGGTGATTTCTGCTTCCTGTTTCTCCCAGGAAGAGGATGCAGAAGAGGCGGCGGCGGCCGGCCAGCCCGCAGGCCGGGAGGTAGGTGTTTTTTTTAAAACCCGACCCTCCCGGCCCCTTCCCCCTCCACCCGCCCCACTGCTGCTTCCAGGCAGCAGCCGTGACTGGGAGAGGGTGGGTTTTGGTATATATGTTAGTAAAGGAGAAATCTTTTATAATCCACTTTATGTCTGAAGTTTTTTTGTGTATTTTACTTCGGCTTTGCAATGATGCCTTTACGCACATCCTTTCTTTACTATTTCTTAACCTGAATGCCAGTTAGGAGGGTATGAAGCCATTGCCTACATTGCATACAGAAACATAGATAAACAATTAAGTTATCTCATCTGCAGTACAAGTTGTTACGTACTGAGTAAAGTAGTTCACCTCACCCCATAGTTCTTTTACCTAAATAGATGAAGTGATTGCTGGCAGCTGCTCCCCCTGTATTGCTTCCAACACCTGCTGGGTTTACTAAGGTGCCTTATGTAGGCATCACAGCGAGGTCCTACTCCCACCTAGGTGATCTCCAACTGCAGGATTAATCAAAAGGATCACAGGCAACTAAATTGAAAGAAAAACAGAGAGTTAGTTAGTTTTATATATCCATTACAGCTTTAAAAAGACTGAGTGTAGACTACTACCACCATGAAACATCAAAGGAAATAATACCACATATTATATTAAAAACTAGCAATAATACATTTTTCTGAGCAATGGTGAGTATGAAATTTGAAAACCAAAGTTATGAAATGCTCAAGCCAGGGAAAATGTACTCAAAGTCTGGACTCTGTGGTCAACAAGGTTCAGCGTTTAATTTATGAGTAAGAAAGGCCTGAAATGTTGACGTTAAAGAATGACGTTGTCTGTGGTTGGGTAAGTGGGGCTGGTGTGGGCTATTGCTCAGGTAATAGAAGATCCCACAGTGAGTTGTTGTCACATTTAACCACATCCGTACCACCAAGTGTGTGATCTATTTGGTGTATATTAAGACACAACTCCACAAAAATCACACAGCCCAGGGGAGGAGGGTTAGGAAAGGGGATTTGGGAAAAGGTGTGACAAAGACAAACACAACACAAGAATAATATTCATGAGGCGATGAGCAGCACATGATCATCATCAATGTGTTGTGGAAGGAAACAAAGGAATGATTATGACACAGTGCAGTTAAATGTATTTGCAAACAGTCATTCTGCCTAAGAGATCCAAGTTATCAGATATCTAAAACTTCTGTCTTCTAGATTTGAGAAAATCAAATTATGGAGGAGTGAATTGAGCCCACCCAGTTCTACAAATATGATTGTTAATAGAAAAAGGAAACTGTATTGCCAAATTGGGTGGTGCATCTGAATTCTCCTCGGAAATTGCCGTCACTCTTGGGTACCTTTCTGGACCAGCCCGGTAGGTAAGCAGGAGTGTTGAGCTCAGCTTTCCCCTTTCATTCATGCAGGAGATGAGAAGGCCTGTGGAGTGTACAACAGAAACTGTATTGTTGAGTCAAGGAGAAGAACAGAAGGAAGGTAAGTTTCATGAGGAGTGTACAAAAAACAAAATGACTCGGAGTATCACTTTTGCCACCAGTGCAACACACACCCTCAGCAGCATTTCCCAAATCAAAGCACCTCTCTCCATTTCACATAGCTGAGAACTAGGCCTCAATCTCATGGTTTCCGTTTGAAGTCGAAAACTTCCTTCTTCTAGCTTTTGATGAGGTAGTACCGCTCTGAGTCTTTCGATCCTTCTCCTGACTCCGAGTAATTTGGCAGTCTAGTAAATCAAATGATCTTTTGGGGCAGCCCTTCTAGGCAATGAAAAAAAGAAGGATAGTAGTGGACCGTACAGGTAATTTTTTGCTAAGTAAGTTTGTAAAGGCCAATCACCTTGAGGAAAAATTATCACCCACCAGGCACCAAACATTGCAATTCATCGAAATCAAGTTTACCATTAATTGAACAACCTCCCTCACTGTCTGCCACCACATAAATCATCAATCATCACTCACTATCACTCACTCATTGTTGCAATAGTTTTAGTTACCTCTTACAATCCAAGCACGGGTAGGTTAAGATGTAGATACACAATTGTATCTTTGACTCAGGCATCACATTGGAATTTGGCATTGGCACTCTTGTAAATTAATGATCTGGGTCAGCCCCCCTAAGTGAAACAAAAAAGGATAGGGATGCGAGAGAAGCGGGCATTATCTCCAATGTCATGAAGGAATTGTGGAGGCTTCTTCACTGTACACTGGTCCTATTGCAATTCGGTCATATATGTGACTAAAAATGGTGGGGCAACATAAATATGATGCTAAGATAATTTTTCACTGGCTACCTTTTCTTTGCAAAGAAAGAAGTTCAATGAGAAATACTTTAAAAGTTCTATGGTGGCACTGGAATACTCAGTCCTGGAAGTAGAGTTCATCTTCAAACTCAGGTGGTTCACCCAAAGGTTGGTCAGCTAACACACTTGATTCTGGCCAATCCTCCTCCTCCTGTGCTGTTTCAGGAATGATGTAATTGTGTGGTATGAAATGTTGGTTCACTTTGATCATGGTCAATCTCTCCACATTTCGAGGTGGGAGACTGGTCCTTCTCACTATAACAACTGCACCAGCTGCACAGAACACACACTCAGCAGACACACTAGCACAGAACAAGCCAGATACTTTATTGCCAGCCTGTTGAGCTCTGGCCATTTGCGGATCTTTCCATACCAATACATCAATGGGTTTTGATCCACATAGACCTCTTATGGATCATCCAGATACTACTGAACATTCTCTGAATGGTCATTAGTGTTGCCACTTGCTCGACCTCTTTTGCTTTTGGCTCTGCACTGGACTTAAGCCTGGCCATTTGATACCAATCCAATACAGAGGTTGGGTCCAATCTTTATGTTGCTGTTGTTGCCGGTGTTCTGGTTGCTAGTGTTGGCTGCTGTGAGACAAGACTGACCTCTCTGGAAGTTGAAGGTGGCAGCCCGGAACTGCGGAGTGGGACCTTGAGTTCCAGCCGTTCTTCCTCCAGGTCTCCAGCTTGCACAACAATCCACCTCTTGTATTTTTAAACATCCCCTTCAGAAAAAGGAATGAAAGTGGACAGAATTTTTTTGTACTGTGGATCAATTACTATAGCACAGATGTACCCTTTGGACAAGATGATGTCATGTTGCAGCTTTGTATTACAAGCCAAGTAAAGGATTAAGCTCTCAACCAAGGCATGCGCTTCTGTGTTTTCATTCACACCTGCAAGTGCGAACCTTTCAGACACCTTGTTCAGCTGGTCCTGTGCAAATGCAACAACGGGATAGCTTAGCCCATCGTACTGTCCTCCTTGCTAACTTCCCATATGAAAATCTCAAAAGGGAGTAGTATCTGTGTCAGGCATTTGACTAGGTCCCATTGTCCGGATCCATGGTCATAGCTTTCCCAATTGCATCCCCTCCTCTTTGAATGACATACTCATTGATCTATTTGTACTGCTCAAGCAGGCGTTGCAACGTGTAAAAGGTCGAGTGCCACAGTGTTGGCACCTCCTGTATCAGTGCTTTAACTGGTACTCTGTTAGTACACTGAATAATTCCCAACTGCTTCCGGGTTTTAAAAGAATGGCTGAAATGAGTGGAGATTCTTCTGCAGGTGGTCAGTATGTTGCTGACTATGTCTTCTTTTTTTAGAAAGTCTTGCACCATCAGGTTGATGCAATGCATCAAACACAGGACCCTGAAATAGCCACCGTCTGCCATGGCCTTGACTATGTTATTGCCATTGTCCGTGGAAACAAATCTAATTCTGAGACCTCTGGGTCGCAGCCAATTTAGACAGCTTGCTGTTAAATTCATCCAAGATGTTTGCAGCTGTATGTGATTTCTCCATGGCTACTGTTGCATGCCACTGAACGCTTGTAAAACTTTCTTCAGGGCCAAGACCTGTAGATAGCTTTTGCTTTACCCTCGCAAAAGAGATCCAGTGTGCAGTGATCCACATGTAATCAGTCGTCTGACAACTGGTCCACATGTCTGTCATCAGGTGGATAGTGTGAACAACACTTTGCTGCAAAGCTTGTCCAATCATTTGCAGAACATCGTGAATCAGTGCTGGAACAGCAAATCTGGAAAAATAGGTCTGACTTGGAAACTTCCATTTCGACAGATGGCTGTCACAAATTTTAAGGATTCCACTCTGTTGTATTCCTCTTAGGGTGTCCATAAACGGGCTTTCCAGTATCATGTCCTTATATAGGCACAATTCGCCCTGCCCTTATATAGGCATAAAATCCCAGGCCTTATTTAGGCATTAAACCATGCACTCCAAATACAGGCATGGTCTCCGACATCCGTCCACCCTAACGTCACAACGAGTTCATGAAGAACAGACCCTTAGGCAGCGGGAGTTTCCCTAGTCCAGGACTATTGAAATTCTTCAAGGACTCATATATTATGTATGAACCGTTATTCCTTAGGGGTTCATTCATGACGTCTTTCGCTGTCCAATTCATGCCAATGCTAACATTCCTAAGGTACTCTCAGGTATAAATATACCTTCCCTAGCCCCTGTAAAACAGAGGAGACCTCGACTTCAGAGGAGCCCGTATCCCGGCCTGACGCACTGAGAAGACGCTGTCATCCCTGCACGCAGAGAGTCCCGCTTCCAGTGATCTGACTTCCCTTGCAGGGTGTTGGAGTTCGAGTCCGGCAAAGAGATTCCTACCTCTCTCATTCTTCAGGTATGGAGCTGATAAGAACCTAGAGGGACTCTTGGCATACTAGGCATACTAGACTTAACATACTCTTAGTATACCATAGTAAGGAATACTTCACCTACTTCATACCTCGTCCTACACCTAGGTTAGGTTAGGTACATTGGGGTAGAACTAGCTTAGCAACGCATCGTATGAGTACTCGCATTTTTAGTCTCTGTTATTTATGTAACAGCATATGTACTAAAAGATAATGCTAACGCAGTATTATTTATTTCTACTGCTCACACTGTACATTATTTATCTCGCATACTGTCTTGTGATCGTAACAGCACATTTAACTTACACCAGAAACAAGACTGTTCAATAAACCTTTTAGTGAAACGCCCGTCTATTTCTTTCTGTGTAAACTTGGAGAAAACTAAGCATGCACGATTGAGCTGAGTGAAATAGTTATCTATTGTTTCCACGACTCTGGGACACGTTCTGATTCTAAAGGGAAACATAGTGGTCATGTTTTGCGGCAGCCAGAAACTACTCCCTTCTTGTTGTCAAGGAGTTTCTAGTGGCCTCTGAGCTAGCTGGCACAAGTAATTAAGTTTAATATACTCGATAGGGACATACTGACCTTAGTCCTATGTCAAACCTATAGGATATATTATTCCAATGCGCAGAGCCTATTAGGGAAATAGGAGCTACACTACATGGCGCCCAACGGTTTGGTAAGGCGGTAATTCAACGTTAGATACTGAGTAACTCAGCCGTGCTATTTTCTCTCAAGACCCCTACCCATATACTCCAAAAGACGTCTGGAGTGGGCAGGGTTAAGTATCCACCAAGGCTACATAGGGCAGTACCCTATATATTAGCTGTTTGGTTTGCTCAACGTTGAAGGATACAGTGTTCCAAAATATTGTGCACCTTATCTTTGTTTCCTTGAAACTTGTTCTACATTTTTCAAAAAAACAAAATGCCTGACGGAGACAATAACACCGAAAACGGTGGTGCTGCGGCTGATCAAGCCCAAGCAGCAGTTTTTAACCTTACGAATTTAAATGACACCGAGGAGGGTGTTATAGACATCCTTCAAAACTTAAGAAGAGCCATCACTTTAAAACTTATAAAACATGGCCTATCTCCAAGAGGAGGTAGAGCAGTTTTCGTGATAGAGGCACATGAATCCTTTCAGACAGAGGTATTCTATTCATGGGTAATACTTCCTGAATGCAATGCAATATCACAGACATTTCACTTCTACAAAAAAGATGATCTACCAGAGGAATACATTCCTTTCGAGGATATAGAAATTCCACTAACATACCAAGAGCATCAGCTCTGGTTTAAAGGCGCCCTAAAACATCACAAAAACATTACCAGGCTCGGTCCACTAGGTAGACCAGGAGCAACATGGCCGATTTTAGCCGGCTACACACCTCATCCTGACATTGAAGAGATGTCAGATGAGGATTTACTTACTCAACTCACAGAGTTAATAAAAATCTACAGACAATTGGTTCAATATGTCATGAGGACTCTCACAGTCCAACCACCATTCACACTGCAAAATCAGACCCCTCAGCATGGGACTACACTAAAAATTACACCACAGACTCTCAACTCAGTCATGGGTAAAAGGCCCACAAAACGTGAGCAAATTCCATTTTGGATAGCTCAAAAAATTACTCAAATCGAAGCAGTATTTCCAAATACTAGCCCGTATGAGAAACACAGAATCCTAACCATCAGTTTACCAATGGGGATCACACCACAACTGGAAGACTGCACCACTTGGGGCTCAGTCTTTGCTGCCATCTATACTAAAACACATGGCATTCCGTCAATAGCGGTAATACCTGATGTCCTCAAACAAATTCAAAACGAATATGGGGCAGAGCCTGCTCTAAATTTAGGTATGAAATTACTGAAAAATTTCGAACAGGTCTCAACAATAATATTATCTAATATTAAAGGAGAGGCAGCAGCAGTGGCGATCCGACAAAAATTAAGGGAATTCGATGTTACAGAACATCAAACTGAGCTACCCAGAATAATAGAACAATCTTATGCTGAATTAGGCAGAGATAGTTTGGGTGGAAGACCAGTGAAGCCGAAACTATCTGAAAGTCCTGAGAAGGACTCAATTAAACAAACTCCTACATCTTCTAAAAAGAAGTGGGAGACTAATAAACAAAAATCAAATGAGAAGCGTTCTCAATCCCGAGGTAGGTCTCCTCAAAAGGAGCCCTCTGAAAGGAGGTATAATCTCAGGAATAGGGATAATTTGAGAAAGCCTGACAGGTATCAAGATACTGAGACACGTTCCTCTCGTCCCTTTCAGATCTCATCACAGACTTCAGAAAGAAGAGGACGGACGGAACACAGAGAAGAACGCGTGAAATCAAAAGACGACACACACGCTACAAAAACTAAGGCTAAACCTCAATTCTCCAAAAAGAAAGTAGCAGGTCTAAAGATTAGACATGCCGAGAATACTGAGATCACAACTCAAGAACGGAGAATGGGCTCAGACCATGCTGGACAGTGCAGCAGAAGTCACAATAGTTCGCCAGAACCTGAAGGAACTTCTGGAGATAGTGGACTTGAATGAGTACATCACAGTAGAGACTGTAGACACCAGGGTTAGTACTCCACAAAGGTTATATGAAATAACACTCCGGATGGAGGGAGACAAACCTAGACAGGTGAAAGCACTTTTTTGGGAAAGACTATCAAAGGGCTATGACATACTTCTAGCGGAAAAAGACTGGCCACCACAATTTGTCAGGGAGTGCCCACATGGCGAGGACATTATTATGCCTGCCTTCTCCAACCACATTCCAATTCACTTACAATATACATATGCCAGGAAATGGGCAGTAGCCCAGGCCCCAGCATTATATAAAAATCATGTAGGATGGGATGAGGATTCACCTCACCATAAAATACATCTGAAACATGAACCTACTGCACAAAGGCAGTACCCTATAAAGCAAGAAGCTAAAAAACAGGTCAGGGAGATCTTAGATCAACTTGAATACCAAGGGGTGATTGAAACATGCACCTCCTCAATGAACAATCCTTTGTTTCCTGTCTCCAAACCAGACAATACATATCGTCTAGTTTTGGACTACAGACACCTAAACACTTGTTCTAAAACTTTTGCAGTGCAAAATGCACATAGCACAACATTAATGAATAACATTGTGCGTAAAAAATATAAAACCGCATTAGATATCTCAAATGGTTTCTTTTGTCAAAACATAGCACCTGAAAGCAGGTACTTAACAGCATTCTCCATAATGGGGACCCAGCGTCACTTTTGTCGACTCCCACAAGGGTTCAAGAATAGCCCAGGTTTATTCTCAGCGAGGGTAATGGAGTTACTACAAATTTATGACAATGAGGCATTGTCCTATGTCGATGACATCTATCTGACAGACGATGACCTGGACAAACACTTGAACAGGGTGAGCACCATTATACTGGGGTTCGCCTCTGAGGGCTACAAATTCAACTTTAAAAAGTCCAGAATTGCCCATCTCAATGTCCTATTTCTAGGATATGAGCTTTCAAGTGAAGGCAAGAGCTTGGCAGCTAACTTTTTAGAAAAGTGTGCGCTGCTCCAACCTCAAAAGACGCTAAAAAACTTACAATCCATCCTGGGTTTCCTAAATTTTGGAAGAACATACATTCTAAATTACGCAGAAAGGGTTAAACCTCTCTACGCATTAATCAAACCTGATTTTTCGATCAGAAACTGGACACAAGAACACACAGAAATCTTGCGTTCACTTCAAGCTAACATGTTAGCAACAAATCACTTACAAACACGTGCAAGTCAACGTAATTTGGTGATCCGAATAATTTCGGGTCAATGTGGATTCACATACTTAACTTTCAATGAAGGTGACAAAATCCCAATTGCATACAAATCCCACTTGTACACACAAGCGGAAATGCGCTTCAGTTCAACTGAAAAAATTCTGACAGCAGTTCAAACCACTGTAGCAAAAGAAAGAGCCTTAGCCCAAGGGAAACGCATTATTGTCATCACCCCAGTACCAGCTTTAGAAGCGGTCACAAAAGCGAGCATTCCAAATGCTAAAGCATTACATCCGAGATGGATACAATGGGTTAATTCTCTTGCTGCAACAGATGTTGAATATGTTTTTGATCCTGATTTAAAAACACAAGCATTCCTGCAATATGAACAAGAATGTCCTCTGCCTACTGAAATTCTGCCTCTCGATCAGTACGAATTTATAATTTACACTGACGGATCCGCACAACCCGCAATCGGGAGTAAGCAAGCTTACAGTGCAGCGTGTGCAATCGTTAAAGGTCGCATGCGAAATGGCATCTTCAGACCTATGGTCACAAAAACACAATCTCTAGGAGATTGTACAGCTCAGCGAGCTGAACTACAAGCATTCAAACTGGCACTTGAAACTACAGATCGCGAATTCCCCACACTAATAGTGTGCGATTCCTTTTACTGTGTTCAGTCGTATAATGAATATATACAAAACTGGCTTGACAATGGTTTCAAAGATGCGAAAGGTGGCACAATAAAGCACAAAATGCTTTGGGAACAAGTAGTTCAGTTGAAAAACGAACTACCAAAGGCTCACGTGATTCACACACTGAGTCATCAACGTGATGGCGTTCACGTTGCAGGGAATTCATTGGCTGACGAAGCTGCAAAGGGGGCTGTGCAAACGGCTTCCGTAGCTGCGATCACTCGTTCCAAAACAAAAATAGATGGTGAGATAATGTTGGCTGTCAATGCTTCGAGCAAAGGCAGCAGTGCAGCGTTACCAAAAAAGTTTCCACTCAAGTACTCTTATGTAATTGATGCGAACAACGTTCCTTTTGCTCGAATCCCTGGAGTGGGGGATAGGGTAATTCCAAACATGGAACGTAGAGCAGCCTTGATTTATGAAACACATTTGGGGGAGGGTCTGTCACACAAAGGGATCTCTAAAACAATCTTGACGTTAAAAGAGATGTACTGGTGGCCTGGAATGAATACAGAAATTCACATATTCATCAACAACTGCTTAGACTGTAAATTACAGCGAGAGAGCCACCAGACACCATGCTGCGAATGCGGCAACCCAGTGCAGACACCATTGTTAGACAGCATTAGACTATCTACGCACCTGCGTCCTACTGGACAAAGGCATTCCCACAAATACTGAATCTAGGTTCCTATGGTTATGGCCTCAGCGCTCAGCTGACGCTCGAACTGTTATAAAAGATTTGCGAGTCTTTATCGGCATATACGCAATAGGCACGCTACATTCTGACCAGGGTCCTGCGTTTAGCTCTCGGGCTTACAAAGAAGCCATGGCCAGTCTGGGCGTTGCATTGCGGTACTCCTCTCCATTCCATCCTGAGGGAAATTCGGTTGTGGAAAGGAAAAACCGGGACATAAAGCAGTCTATAACAGCTAGGGTATTAGGTTCGGGTGATGGGTGGGTCAAACACCTTAGTGGGGTTCAACGTGCTTTAAACAACCTGCCAAGAAGTTCTCTAGGGGGGGCACTCCATATGAGGTCCTATTTGGGACAAGAATGTGGGTGCCAGACCTTGAACACGTAGGCACGGTGGTGGAAAATAAACCCTTTGATATCAAAGATCGTTTGGCTGTTTTACAGGACTTAAACAAATTAAGAACGAAACAAAGCAACGTGTTCCTACAGCCAACCACCACTGGGGATCAACCGGCTGTCCCAGCAAGGCCTGTCTGGATTCCAAAAGTTGGGGATCTAGTCAGAGAAAAGATTGCGGACAAGAAGGAATTTGGACCTTCTTACAGACAACCAGTACCTGTCCTAGCAGTTCAAGGAACAAGAACAGTGCTTCTGCCGCCCCTTGCTGGAAGAAAGGAGAAAAGATTTGTGTCCATCGACCTGATCAAACCACAGTATGTGGCCAATACTAAATAGTAGGCCTTGTGGACTCCGACCTAGTAGCAAACGCACTCCTCTCGCTACTATCCAAGAGGTTCATACTGAAAGACTGATAACTATCGAGAATTCAGCTGTAACAGATGGAGGACTAAGCAACAATGCAATGGAACTCATCCCTCTTGAACACCAACATAACAGTTCGTCCAAATACACCTGTCTACACCAACGTAGCAAGTGATCGACTGGTTCCAGTGATTTCTACAAATCCTGATGCAATTCCAACAATTGATAGAACTGCTTCTGGCTATTTCATTGACTTTGATACGTTCTCAGAAGATCCGAGTGAACCTGAAACGACGCCAGCATCATTCAAATTCAAGCAGCAAGTACAAGACTTTCTTCACTTTCTGAAAAAGACTTATTTGGTTTCTCCATGGATTGAACTCTGGATTACATCTGGACTTTTTGTTTTCCTGCTCTGGCTAACTTTGGTAACAACTGTGAGCGTGCTTATAAGTGGCAGCTACATCCATGTGAACACTGAAGGAAAAGGCGTAAACGTACTTTTGAAACCTCATAAATCTTCCCATCGTGAAGCAAGAGACTTGTCATCAGTGAACATCACAGCTGTTCCTATACAGGATGGTATAGTGTGGGACAAAACAGATTTTGAAATCTTCGGCCCGACGGAACAATTGAACATTCCACATTTGTTTAAAATTTCACTAAGTGATCTAATTACGTCCAGTGCCTATTCTGATGATTGGGACTTTGAGACTGTAAAAGACATAATGTTTGACCTAGAAAAATCTGCTGCATTTTCTAAAAATGAATATTTAGAGGGTTCATCAGACTACGAACAACTGTATTGTTATAACCACTATGGTCATCATTATTTGCATAAATCTGCATATCCAAGAAATGTGTTTATGTTTAACCAATGGGAACATTGTCCTACACCACCTATATGGTAGTTCAAAAACATTTGCTAACAAGTTTCCATATTTTTCAGGATACAATACATCTGATCCAGAAATGTTTTACTATAAAAATGTAAACAAGACAGGACTGAAAATTATGTTAACAAATACAAAACAGATTTATTCTGCATTATTTAATGCCCAACTGTCTAGACAGGGTTTCGACTTTTGGAGAGACACAATAGACACAAAAACTGTCTGGGGTACTAAAGATTGGAAAGTACAGGGGATAGAAGCATTATTTAGAGCCTGCATCATCCCTGAACAAATAATGTTTTTGAATGAAACAATCCAACAAACATCTTGTCTTGGATTAGCCAAGATCAAAGAGATGAACACACCTTCTGTACCAACTCCTGCAAAGAATAACGAAACACAGGCAGTGGTGACAGTTGACAATATACTACAACTCAACAGATCTAATCCTGATTGGAAAAAATGGTTGATCTGGCCCACAGACACGAATAACTGTCAGGAAAGATTCCTGAATAAAACTCAGGGTTTTACCATTCATAGGCCAGACCCAAGATACGTCCAAAGACAACATCCGGGGGTAGTAACAACATACAGTGTAGGAAAATTATGCCTCGATTGGCTGCATAAATCTACACTACAGGATGTGAAACAACACTTAACCTTACTTAAAGAGGACGCAGACCTTAGGGATTTCTTGCTTGGACCAAGAAAACCGCGTCAAAAACGTTTCATATATGCCGGCATTTATGCTGCCTACAATGAAGCATGGAAAGTATCACAGATAGAGGCCGCAGAACGAATACGTGAACTTGATCGTATTAATTTAGAGAAAACACTCTCTGTGGTCGACAATGGGTTAACAACTTTGTCCTCCAGGATATATTCACTGGACGGCATTGTATCCTCTGCTATCGACATACTAGAACAAGATTTGGCGAAGTTACAACAAGGCCAATCTCAATTGCGTTCTATTGTGTTATTAAGCTGGACGCTGCAATCTTTGCGAGCAGGCTATGTGCCTTGGCGTTTTATCAACACAACGGCTCTGTTTGCAGAATACAATCTAACTGATAAACAGATCGAACTGGCACAAAGAGGAGCAGAGTATACAGTGCTGAGCATTGAAAAACTGGAAAAGTTACCATTCACGGTGGCAGAAAAACCAGCTACAGAATGGCTTATTCATGTCAAAATAACATTACCTGTGAGTACTTTTCAGTTTCAGTATTGCCTCAGACAAATGCAAGCAGGCAAATATGAAAGGTTGGGTAAGGAATACATTAAGACATCTTGGGCTTTGCCGTATACATATAGATGTTGGAGCGGGGATCGTGAAGTGTTTTTGAGCGGTACAAACTGTAAACATGCACTAAGCGGTTCGCTTATATGTCAGGACATTTCCTTGCACGGAGCTTGTAATGGTTCTGTGGCAAACTTGTCTTGCCATCAGCAGGGTACACCAGCTGCTGTGATTAATCCAACTTTTGGACAACTTTCTAATGGGAGTTACCTCATGTTGAATGATCAGAGCTGCTGTGGCATGCTGCCAGGCATCCCATATCTAGTAACGGTCAACTCCAGGGTCACTTGCTGTATGCAAGTATTGTTTCCCCCAATAGACACAGTCAGGGAGTCGCCTCTATGGCCTTCGCTGAACGTCTCTTTTATAAGATTTGATACTTTAAGCAGAATGAAAGCCATGCTTTTACAGCAAACAGTGCCTTTGACCTCGGCCAAAGAAACCTATGATCTACAAATAGCAAGGACTTCGGCTGAGATACAGACTTTAATACGTACAAACTGCCCTATACATTTCATAGAAATGATATCACGTATCTTCAACATGTCTGATACAACAGGAATTGTACATGTATTTAAGAGCATCTGCTCCGGTCTGTTAGCACCTTTCCAAGCAATACTCGGAATCATCCCGAACTTTGCACATTCGGTATTTGGTGGCATACCATTAATTCTAGCACTTGTTGCCGGAATTCTATTTCTCTTCCTGCTATTGCGCTATGGCCAGCCAATTCGCCGACATCACTCCGAGCGACATGGAGAAAGCTCTCCTTGAACGAAAGTGCTGTGAGAAAATAGTAAAGCTTTTGGGCATGACTCGTCTACGGGACCTTAATACAACTTGGTTCCTGTCATTCCGACCAATCTGGCAAGATTGCATCTTACCTGTTCTACGATGCCTGCTATGCGGTGAAGAATGCGTGTTGGACACCTGTCTAACATTTCCATCAGCAACACCAAAGGATGTCGATACTCTGCTGGACCCGATAACGGCCCATGCTCTGTGTTGTCCCCAGAGGCTTCCTATCCTGATGTCAGCATTCATTGAGATCTCACAGACGCTTCCGGCTGCTGCTGAGGTACGAGAAAGATCTACAGGCACACAGGTAACAACGGACGCGAACATTGCTGAGGCAACTTATGCTGGAAGCGATGCTTCCCATCTCTGTGCAATTGACCTGCTACACGAGGTGTTCCAACTGACGCCGACTACAGTGGATGATGTTTTGTCTATCGAAATAGATGATCTCATGTTTACACCAGACCCGTGAACTGACTCTGATTCAGCAAACATGTTCCAGAGATGTAGTGACAATTTGGCCTTCATTTTTACAAAACATACAAAAACTTGGAACTCTCCCAAAAATTGAACTTTTTTTCCCCCCATTTTTTTGAACGAAAATGGCACTACAATCTGCTTAAAGTAGAACTAGCCTTATAGTACAGACTTGGCGGTCCTTCCACAGATATTTAGTCATCTTATGTGTCTAAAAACAGTTCATTAATTTTCATGACATGAAATGACTTTGATTTTTGATAAGCTTATCGATCATTTTCTGTCACATGTAAATACTACTGCTTATTTCATTCCAATTGCATTTATTTTCGAACTTTTATGCCTGAAATGATAAGCAATGCTTCAAATGTACAGTACCTTTTGCATTCTAATGAGTTTTTTACATGCCTTTTTAAATGGTTTTATGAAATATTTTAGAAATATGCGGTACTCCATTTTATGTTTAGCATTTTAAATGTTTAGCATTTTAGTATTATCGTATACACGAAAGTGGAGTGGGTGTTGTATTCCTCTTAGGGTGTCCATAAACGGGCTTTCCAGTATCATGTCCTTATATAGGCACAATTCGCCCTGCCCTTATATAGGCATAACATCCCAGGCCGTATTTAGGCATTAAACCATGCACTCCAAATACAGGCATGGTCTCCGACATCCGTCCACCCTAACGTCACAACGAGTTCATGAAGAACAGACCCTTAGGCAGCGGGAGTTTCCCTAGTCCAGGACTATTGATTTCTTCAAGGACTCATATATTATGTATGAACCGTTATTCCTTAGGGGTTCATTCATGACGTCTTTCGCTGTCCAATTCACGTCAATGCTAACATTCCTAAGGTACTCTCAGGTATAAATATACCTTCCCTAGCCCCTGTAAAACAGAAGAGACCTCGACTTCAGAGGAGCCCGTATCCCGGCCTGACGCACTGAGAAGACGCTGTCATCCCTGCACGCAGAGAGTCCCGCTTCCAGTGATCTGACTTCCTTTGCGGGGTGTTGGAGTTCGAGTCCGGCAAAGAGATTCCTACCTCTCTCATTCTTCAGGTATGGAGCTGACTAAGAACCTAGAGGGACTCTTGGCATACTAGGCATACTAGACTTAACATACTCTTAGTATACCATAGTAAGGAATACTTCACCTACTTCATACCTCGTCCTACACCTAGGTTAGGTTAGGTACATTGGGGTAGAACTAGCTTAGCAACGCATCGTATGAGTACTCGCATTTTTAGTCTGTGTTATTTATGTAACAGCATATGTACTAAAAGATAATGCTAACGCAGTATTATTTATTTCTACTGCTCACACTGTACATTATTTATCTCGCATACTGTCTTGTGATCGTAACAGCACATTTAACTTACACCAGAAACAAGACTGTTCAATAAACCTTTTATTGAAACGCCCGTCTATTTCTTTCTGTGTAAACTTGGAGAAAACTAAGCATGCACGATTGAGCTGAGTGAAATAGTTATCTATTGTTTCCACGACTCTGGGACACGTTCTGATTCTAAAGGGAAACATAGTGGTCATGTTTTGCGGCTGCCAGAAACTACTCCCTTCTTGTTGTCAAGGAGTTTCTAGTGGCCTCTGAGCTAGCTGGCACAAGTAATTAAGTTTAATATACTCGATAGGGACATACTGACCTTAGTCCTATGTCAAACCTATAGGATATATTATTCCAATGCACAGAGCCTATTAGGGAAATAGGAGCTACACTACAACTCCTTCCACAAACGAAATAGGGTGGAGGTCCAGCGCTAACTTTTTTGCCAGTTTCCAATTGCATTCCCATTGTTGCGTGGTTGCGGTCGTAGGAACCCTTCTGCCTAAACATGCCAGTAATAGTAGCCTCTATTTTCTTCTTTTTTGGGGCCACTGACGCAGGTGAATTTTGAGAAATAGGTGGTGGTAGACTCAGTGTGTGTCACACTGGGGCAGTCACTGTATGCCGTATCTCCATCTGACGCTGCGTCTTCTTGTGCCATTGTAAAGTCGCTGAGGCGGGTGATTCTGCTGGCGCACTCTTGGGGACAGAGCTGCTTTGCATGAAGATGTCACCCTCTTCTTCCTCATCATCACCTCCCGCCGTGATTGGACTTCTAGCTGTTGTTCCCCGGCTGTCCTCATCTTCACCACCACAACCATGTTCAGCAATTTTTTTAAGGTGCTCCTTCCACCAGATTGCGTGTTTTTTTTCTCATATGGGTCGTTTGGCCTCCAGTACCACAATGTGAACCAGGCTTACCTCAACAAACATTTGTGTAGTGAATGGTGCATATTGCAATGTGCTCCCCCTGCGTGTTAACTGTAAAAAAGTCCCAAACTGGGGAGGAGTACTTTTTTACTGAACCACTGGCACTGCCAATGCCTGAAGAAGAACTGAAGGTAGGTGGGCATGTCGTAAATTGCCTCTCTGCAGTGCATACTTCTACTGAGGTCGGGGTACATGCAGGTCTCAGCTGGGGCTTTGCAAATATGGGAGCTACCTATGCCACATCCCTCAGAGCAGGTTGCATAGTAATATCAGACCTCTATGTGTCACCTTCCACAATGTCTAGCTTATCGTCATCCTCCTCATCATCCTCTTTCAAAATTCTAAGGCTTTCAGGAACTTTTTGTTTCCCTTGCTTCACCTGGCATCTCCCGAACTCTGCCGGGGTCCACTCCATGTCCCTATCATCATCATCAGAAGTTGTGCTTGGGGAAGATGGTGGAGTAGTACCCTTCCTTTTCCTTGCTGGAGATCTGGGAGCAAGTTATTCTAAAAGAGGAGGTTCTTGCTTGGCAGGAAGCTCAACCTGCTGTTCTGCTCCAACATCAGGAAGATGTACTATTGCTGGCTGCGTCAGCTGTCCACTTTGCTCTATTTCCTGAAACGATTGGGTACTACTTTGCGAAAGGGACAAATTCAATTCAGCGTCACTGCTCGTTAGCGTCGCCATGATTGCAGTGCCTGTCTCACTGACAGACATGGTCTTTGGCTTAGGTTGGAGTGGTGCTGTTTATGCAGGAGTGCTGCTACCAGGTTCCTGCCTGGAGGCCGGTCCAGCAGGCACATGTTCCCCAAAATAGGTTGTGGTCGGCACGCCACTGGTGAAAAGCTGATTCTTCTCACTGACCATTTTCCTGGGAGTAACTTTCTTTGAGGCCATCTTAAAGCTCTCGGTTAGCTATGGCACTAAGCTGCGGAAGAGACTGGAGGACTGACGTCACTCTACAAGCTTTCTGTTTGGCAGTACTGTGGGTGATGTCTCTTCTTCTCTTGTGCACCCAAAAGCAAACAAGCAAGAAAAAAATATTTAGTGAAATGTGGCATTGTAGCAGTTTGAATTAGTGCAAACAGAGGCCATATTTGTGTGGTTGGTTACTTAAATAATAATAAATCAGCCACTTTAAAGTCAAACCACACCACCATATCCATAACATTTTATTTCAAAACAGGATAACACAACATACAGATAGAGCTCTTTCCTTTATGTCCATATATTTTAAAGGGGACACCTGTGGCACTCAGGGAACTGCATGGGTAAATGGAATAATAATCTTTTTTTAAAATGGAGGTTAGTGTGAGTCTGTGACAGGCAATGTGGTCCAGGCAGAAATGGCATAATCATTAAAAAATGGATGATGCTGATGTGTCTACAGTGTACCGCAGGCAGGGTGTCCAGAAGGAAATGGAATTATACAGAAAAAACTGAATGCTGTTGCTGGTCTGTGTGCCTATGGTAGATGGATGAATGGATGGATTGACCATGGCAAAACGCAAAAAAAAAAATGTAAATTTAAAAAATGTAAATTAAAAATGCAAAAAAACTATTACTTTTTTTTTTTTTTTTAAACAAATCAACAATTGCTGATGTTTGTATGGGAGGATGAGAAGACACCTATTGTGAGGCAAGGAGGTGTAAAATAAAATAAATCATATTATATATATATAGGCACTGTTCATCAAAATCATATTCTTAATATACATATACTACAATGATCCTCAAGCATATTATTAAACTGATATCACATCCTTCCATGCAAGGCTACGGCAAAGGCGCATTGGGTGGATGCACAAAATGGCTGCCAGTCACATGGTCAAAAAACAGCCCCAAGCAAGGAGGCATAGGGAACAAAGAACACATGCAAGCATATGGCAAAGGCACACTGGCTGGATGCACTAGATGTCTGCCAGAAACATGGTTAAACTACAACAGCAAGCAAGGAGGCATGGGAAACAAAGAACACATGCAAGCCTATGGCAAAGGCACGCTTGCTGGATGCACAAAATGGCTGCCAGCCACATGGCCAAACAACAACAGCGAGCATGGAGGCATGGGAAACAAAGAGAACACATGCGGGCCTATCGACGAGACTCCACAAATTCTCACATGACCACATGACATGTACAGCAAAGACAAATAGTGGTCTATGGCAAGCACACTCACTGGCCAGACAAAGGAGGCATGGTAACAATGAAGAAAACACTATCATTAATTCAGCAATGCCAAAAACGAAAATTAACTGAGCTATAAAAACACACCTTCTCCCATGGCATCAAATATTGCCCCACATATACACTTTCTGTACACAAAAAAAACGAGAAATACAAAACAAAACACGTTTTTAATTTAATCCAATGCCATCCCAGCCCTAAATGATGTTTTGAAACAACATATACCACAGAAACAGTTGTTTCATTCACCCATGAGTAGCACTGGCTTGGGCCTTCTGACTGGATGGCCCCTTGGCAGACTAGGCCACATAGTAAAATAAATAAATATTACAAATTTAACAAACATAGAGAAAATGTGCTGAACTGGGCAACATTGTTCCTTTACAAAAGAAGAAAAATTAAATGCAGAAATATAACTATGCCCCTATTGAAACTGCAAGCCTCCCACAAGTACAAATAAATACTGATGCATGCCCCTTATCAAACAAACAACACTGTTATACAAAGGTTTTTGAACTTACTTGTGAAATCTCAAATACAAAGTCCTTAAATCCAATCGTATATATGCAGCAGACAAAGAGAGTGATCCTTCCCGCTCCAAATCAAAAGTGACCAGGAGATGGACAAAGCACTGGGAGAGGCCTGCTGGACAGGAACAGGAAGTTGGAGACCCTGGGGCACTTCCTTGCTATTAGAAAAAAAAGATTTAAAAAAAGGTTTCTCGCACAAAAAACAACTCAAACGGTTCGTTGGAGAAGAAAATCCAATTGAAAACCACTTGCTGTGGATTTGGATGTTTCTCAAGTACAAAAGCTACTCAAGTGGTGTTTTTATGATCGCGAGCGGCACTACATTAGTGCCGTCGAGGTCGGAAGCCATGCGAGCATGCGCGAAGTCTTGCACACACTAACTAGTGGCCTGGGAATATCATGGCGCGAGCGAGCACCAAAACAATCTCAAGCATACAAACAAAAACAAAAACTCTGCTTTGTGCCAAGAAGGCGAAATCCAGGAACTCTGCTCTCCGCCGTGGAGTGTGGAGTGCCCAAATTCCAAATACTCCACAAGCGAGCAGAATTTACCGCCCGGGCCTAGTCACAACCCTGGGTCAGCATCAAAAGGCGCATCAGACTTGCGTTTCCGTTTCTGCCTGACAATAACTTGGTCTCCTCTTTTGAACACAGTGATCCAACCACAGCAGCGTCTAGCCGCATAGGTCTTCATTTTACGTTTGTGAGACAAACCAGTAGTGAGAAGTTTATCAATGTCATTAGATCTCTCAGTGGTCCATTGTGGCAATTTGGTTTGTATGGCTCTCCCAAACATTAAGGTTGCTGGGCTTTCACTTATGGTAGAATGGGGGGTTGACCTGTAAGCACGAAGCGTAGACTGAAGAATTGATTTGAGTTCAAGTTTTCCAGTGCAGCATGCTGAATTATCTTGAGGGTGCTCATAAATCTCTGGACAACACCATTTGCCTGTGCCTGAGAGGTGTGCTTTTCTGATGCTTGACATTTAGAAGAGTGAGAAAATCTTTAAATTCTCGACTATTGAAAGGCAGGGCATTGTCAGATTTCAAAATCCAAGGAACAAACCAGGTTGCAAAAATACTTTCTTATCTCTCAATGTCTCTGTTATGAGTAGTTGACAACAGATCTTTCACAAGGGGAAAACGGGAATATTCATCAATAATTACTAGTAGATGATGTCCATTGACAAGGGGTACAAAGAAATCAATTGCAATCTTCTCCCATGCATGCTTTGGACGACCAGACGTGTTTAATGGATGGGTGGTTGTTTTAGATGACAAACAGTTGTATAAATGACATGCACTTAACACTTTTTCAACTCTTTTATCAAGATGAGGAAACTACACTCAGTCCCATAGAGCTTGTTTAGCAGCAACAACTCCACATTGTCCCTCATGGGTCAGTTCAATAACTTGTTGTCTCAGACTCTCTGGTATGACATTCTCGACCCTCGTAAGATGATGCCTTCTGGGGTAGCTGAAAGTTCTTCCTGCATATTTTTGAATTTTTAGTATTCAAGGTCATCATGAAGAGGTTAAGTATTATTTGCCATGAATGATGTTTAATAATGTCTTTGAGTATAAGCAAATGTCTGTCAATGCTCGTGGCAGCAATTATTTGTTCCACCGGTATGACAGCAGGTGTACTGGATTTCACGATGAAGTTAACATAAGCATCAGCCGCTTTAGAAGTAGTGCCATGACACTGTATTGGTACACGTGAAAAGTGGTGAGCAGGGTTTTGATTTTCCTGGACGATGTACAATTGTATAATCATACTCCTCCTAATGCAACCCCTACCTCTCAATGTGAGGGGGCATCTTGGCTTTAGGATTGCCGGAAATGGTGAGGAATGCTTGGTGGTCAGTGACAACTGTGAAATGATTTCCATATAGAAACAAAGGAAAATACTCACAAGCCTACACCACAGCTTTTTCAGGTTATGAATAGGTAAGTTCCATTGATGACAAACTTCAGCTATCATAAGCCAAAATGTGTCTTGGAGCATTGGGATGTCCAGTGTGTTAAGCTAGGATGGCACCCAACCCCACTTGGCTTGCATCAACAACAACCTCTGTCTGCAATTTCGAATCAAAGTAAGCCATTTCAATGGTGTTTTCAATTGCATGCTTGATTTTCTAGAAGCTTTGCTCACATTCAAGTGACCATCGAAATGGAACATTTAGGGAGCCTTTTGAAGTTGAAGGAGGGGGCGGACTGTAAGCCCCAGAGTCCAGGGTGATTGCAGCAGGAAGCCGCCTTTGTTCGCGTGTGCCAGGAGACGCTCTACATAATCCCGGGAGGGCTCCTGCAGTGCGGGAGGCTTTTGAAGTTGAAGAAGGGGACGGACTGCAAGCCCCAGAGTCCAGGGCGATTGTGGCAGGAAGCTGCCTGTGTTCGCGTGCACCCGAAGGCGCTCTACATAATCCCAGGAGAGATCCCACAGTGCGGGGGCCTTTTGAAGTTGAAGGAGGGGGCAGGCTGCAAGCCCCAGAGTCCAGGGCGTTTGTGGCAGGAAGCCACCTGTCTTCGCTTGTGCCCGGAGGCACTCTACATAATCCCGGGAGGGCCCCCGCAGCGCGGGACGCTCGTGGGTTGTGCCCAGGAACGTGCCTGGGCGAAGACCGGGCCAAGAGCGGGCCCATCTGCGGCCGGACGAGGCTAGGCTGGGCCCCCCTTTTTAGTCTTTAGTCCTCCAGTCCCTCGGCACTACACAGGACACACGGACCCGACCGAGCCTGAAGATAGAAGAGGGGCAGGTCTGTGTTTATTCTTTTAATACTTTGGGAATTTAAAAAGTTCAGCATAGATTATGGGCAAGCTCAAATAAGCCCAGGCAGCTGGGAAGGGGATCCCAAAGCCAGTAGCCTCTACCAAAGCAATCACTAATTATCTAACTAACGCTATGGGTCTACTGAACAATGAGATCACTAGTGGAGTATCCAAACTTGAGATAACTGTAAAAGAAATACTAGCCCAAGTTAAAGCACAAAATGGGGACACTAATACAAAGAAAGTGGCACAAGCGAATCTACCAGTAACCACAACATCACATGCTGCCCCTATTCACTCACTTCCGTATTCCATCGAAAGCAGTCTCTCCATGAATTTAGAAACACATGTAAATATGACTTTGCACCTTCCACGGGAAGCAACACCATATGTAATTATACTGAGAAATGTCCCTAAATTAATGCCCGGTGCAACAGAAACATGGATTGAACTTAAAAATAAGATGATACATTGGATGGCCAAGCAGTATTGGGGCACAAACTGTCTTTTTCAAGAAGTAATAATGGTCAGAAGAGTCGATTGACTAGGACCCTCTAGAAAAATCGGTGAAGGCGACTGTATCGTTGTGAATTTTCGATCCCCTATGATGGTTAAAACTTTACTTTTTGGTTGGGGTGGTAGGCTTCACCCCATAAACGCTAGAGGGAATATCTTAGTTGAACCCCTTGGCTTTTTTTACAGGCCAGAAATGTTTTTGGATAGGGGTAGCATACCCGCACAAATAGTGACACCAGCGAACCAGAACATTGTTCAACACCTAATAAAACCAAACAACAGACCATTGATAACAATTCCAACTAAAAATAGGTTCTCTCGCCTCTCAAATTATGACGAACAGGATTGACAACTGGGTGGGGAGGGGAGGAAGGGTAGTAATCCAACTGATACATATAATGTAGATCGCGAACCACAGAAACTAGATAGGGGTTTTCTGACCTATATAAAAAAGGAAAGTACTAATTTTATAATTAAGACCTGGCACGTTGCGGGAGTAAAAAACAAACTAGCGAATCCAGAGTGGCGGGAGACTATTAGACAAACACATTTAGTCTGCCTACAAGAGACATGGGCAACAGACGACTTTCACATGGAGGGCATTACTTCCCTTCTAACCCCGGCAACCCCCTCAGAGGGAGGGCGGGCTAAGAGGGGCCTGGCCATCTTGATAGCAAAAACTATAACATTAAAATTGAAAAGATCCTATACGTCTTCCCCCTACTTTCAACTCCTTCATTTGCAAATGGAGGAAAAGCTAAATCTGGTCATAATTAATATTTATAACAATATTTTAAACAAAAGAAAAGTTAACGTTATCATGGATTTAAGTAGGGAGGTGGAATTATTTATAAATCGTTTATGGATGATTATATATTAATATGGTTAGGGGATATTAATATAAGTCAATGCAACAGGAGGGGGCCCAAAAGCTGTGGATACATAAAAACTAATGGGGAAGGAATGACGCATTTTTATATGGAGAGGCAATAAATGGATTTATTTTTAAATATAGCATGGAATTATCAGAATACCCAAAAGGGCCAGGACTATCAGTAGTACCTACATACTATGGAAATGGTAGACGTTCCTCCATTGACCATATACTGGTTACTGAAAATGGGCGCCGATTAATAGACTCTTTTGATATTACCCCAAGTGATTTTAGCGACCACTCCATTTTGACAGCAGCTTTTTATATAAATATCTTGAGGCCAAATGGCCCACAAACCATGAATCAAATCAAAATGCAGGGCAGAAATGGCATAAGCCTAAAATGGGCGAATATAAACGGCACTGCCATTACAGGGAAAATCATGGCAGAAAATCTCAGCAATTTTAATATATGTACGGATTTGAGGTCTCCACCATTGTGTATTATGGTAGCCTTTTGTAAAATAATGTCAGAAATAGCAGAGAACTTAAGATACTCTAATAGATGTAAAGAAAATAAAAGGAGGGGATGGTTAGATAAGGATTGTTCCCAAGCCAATAGAAAATTGAGAAAAGCCTTACAGGATACCCCGCGAGATAGGGATAAAATTAGCAGACTGAGAGCTATGTACAAATCCGCCCTGATTAAAAGGAAAAAAGAAATGGAAGATAAGGTTTGGGATGACTTATTACAGGCTGCGGAACTAAAGGATAATATCCTTTTTTGGAAAACAATAAACCAGTAATTCCTGAGAGATATAGAGGATCCTAGGGTAGAGGTATCTGTACACTAGGGGGACTGGATAGAACATTTTGGCACTATTTTTAATCCTGATAATTGCCCTGTAGAGCTTCCCACCTCAACCATTTATACTACTTATGCTGTTGATATTCCACCTATAAGTTTAGAAGAGGTCACTAATGCCCTAAATAAAGCTGCTAATGGAAAGGCTTCAGGCTCCGATGGGGTCCCAATAGATACCTTTAAGACACATGCTACTTTATGGACCCCATTGTTAACACATGTGTGTAACACAATTAAAGGTTTCCTCCCTGCTACCTGGACGGAAAGCACAATCGTTCCAATATTTAAAAAAGGACACAGAGGGGACCCAAAATGCTACCGCCCAATATCCCTCCTGGACTCCAGCACCAAATTAATGGGGAGACCCTCTGGTGGCCTATCCATTTGGGTGGGCACCCACCTTGGCTGTAGAGCGGAGCAGATGATAACACCCACAATCGACATCCAATGTGTCCTGCTCTCCTTTCCCACAAAGACGAAAATTGCCCTAATCAACGTATATTCTCGTCCTGTTAACAATAGCCAAGAATCTGCCACCATTACCCATCTGGGTAATTTTATCCCAACCCTGGATCCAGGGATATGGCTGATTCTAGGGGGCGATTTCAACTGCCACTTTGAACCCCTCACTGATCCTTCTCACTCTGTTCCAACGGAAGAAGATCTTTACTGGTCTATTCCTGATCTCCTGACCACTCCCATTAAAGTTTGGTCTCCACTGGCTATGCAGCTAAATGCACTTACCCTAGCTCTATCGCTAAGGGCATGTAATGGTCGGACTAAATCCAACCAGCCAGCGCAGACCACATTCAATAGAGTAGGCCAATCCTCCCTAATTGACTACATCATGGTGGAAGCAAGACTTTGGGAAAAGGTTCTCGACTTTCTTATCATCCAGAGGCAGGATAGTGATCACAACGCTTTGACTCTGATCCTAAAACCCTGGGACCTTGGCATTTCTAAACCTTCTCCTGACCCCCCAAATGTGCCTAGTGCACTAACAGTGACAAATAATAGAAGGAATGTCAGATGGGGCCATATTCAACAGTCTCCCTCTAAGCTGGCTAAAGTCTACCAGCTAGCAATTCCACTCATAATTAAAATGCGTGAGGCAGCACAGGTGGAGGGTCCCTTCTTGGATCTAGACATGGCAGGGAAAATACATTCAGAGCTTAGCTCAAAACTGGCGGATGTATTCTTCTCGGTAGTGCGCATCAGAGTAAACAGTTGAAATAAATGCGCTTGGTTCAATGGTAAGTGTCGCAAGGCTAAGCGGGACCTTTTGGAAGCAGTTAAGGCCAAGGATAGGCCACAAACCAAACTGGCCAGGGCTAACTATAAACGGACTACCCAGCAGGAAAAAAAAAACTGGGAACTAGAGAGGTGGGAAATGCTCAGGACTGCCCTGAATGACAAAGATCTGAAAACTTTCAGGGCAATAGTGAGCTCGGGTGACAAGGAAGGGAGACCGGCCATTGAGCCCAACATAGCCCCTGAAGCCTGGGAGACTCACTTTGGGTCTCTGTATTGCTCCAGGGATGGTGGACCTGTTACTTCAGTTAGCACCAGCATGGTATTGGAGTTCCACCAGGTGGGGGACATGGAGATCACCATGACCGAAGTGAGAAATGCTATTAATAAGCTCCATCGTAATAAAGCACCAGGTCTAGATAAATTACCGGGGGACCTTTTTCATGAAGAACCCATAATATGGGTTCCTTACTTGTGTGCTCTATTTAACGCCGTCTTAAAAGGCAAGGATTTCCCCGACACCTGGCGCGGGGCTGAAATAGTTCCTATATTTAAAAAAGGTTGTCCCTTCTCACCCTCTAATTAAAGGCCGATTAGTTTAATTGACATTTCCCAAAAACTCTTCGGCCGGGTGCTCCTAGACCGCCTTCAGGGTTGGCTGGAAGACGAACAAATATTAAGCCCCTACCAGGCCGGCTTCAGGTCAAAAATGTCAACCGTAGACCAGATATTTAGACTACAACTACTCTTCTGGAAAACGGTGACCATAGAGGGTGGCAGTCTCTATTTAAATTTTGTTGACCTGAAGTCGGCTTTTGATCTCGTACCCAGGGAGAAACTCTGGAAGGTGTTGAGTGACCTTCGGATCCCTCCATATCTTTTAAATGTCATAGAGAGGCTCCACTCGGAGAATTTTGCACAAGTACGTTGTGGAAAATATGGGAACCTTACTCCCCATTTTCCTGTTCAAAAGGGGGTACGGCAGGGATGTGTTTTAGCCCCTACTTTATTTTGTCTTTTTATCAACGGTCTTATTGACCACCTTAAAACAATTGAGGACAATGATGCCCCCAAGCTAGTTTCTGGGAAGGACCCTGCGCTGATGTTCGCAGATGATACCCTGCTACTCTCAAAAACACCAATGGGTATCCAGCACACTCTAGATGGCTTTGCCAACTTCTGCAAATTACGAGGGCTAGAGATCAACCTAACAAAAACCAAATACATGGTCTTTAACCCCCCTCGCACGACCCGTCCAAACCCTTCTTTACACGGTATTCCATTGGAAAGAGTGAAGATATTTGATTATCTGGGAGTTACCCTGTCAGAGCATTTTGAATGGGGTCCACAATTGGACAAAGCAAGACTCAGGCTAATCCAGACAGTGGGCGGTATAATGAAATTATATAGAACTTCAGTTTTTAAACCAACCGCCCCTGTGGTGGAGATTTACAAAGCGCAAGCAAGGGGTGCCACATTATACGGGATGGAGTTGTGGGGGCACTGCCCTACCACTAATCTGATGAAGGTGGAGAACAACTTTATGCATCAGCTCATAGGCCTACCCCGTAGCACCCCTCTTATTCCCCTTCGCATGGACCTGGGCATTAGGCCCCTTGATGAAGAAATTGCCCTGAGACCACTAACTTTCTGGCGGAGGATATGGGTGACCCCAGAGCTGTCTGCCTATAGGGCCGAGCTAATTGAGCTCTTATCTATTTGCACTGTCAAGAAAATTCCATGGCTGTGGCACATAAGGGAGCTTGCCTTTAAGCTAGGCAAGCCGGACCTCTGGAGAACACCCGAGATATCATGTGCCACGATCTCTAGGCTGGAACTAGTCAACTGCTATAGATTAGCCAAACTAGTGTCTATCCAAAAAAGTGCCTCATGTGGTCGTTTGACAGCAGAATTTTTGCAAGTAAAAGATGTATTCAGCAAAGAAAACTTTCTGGATTTTATTCAACCCCCACTGGCCAGGAAATTGTACGTGCAACTCAGATTAGGGACTCTCCCATTATTAGCGCACACCATGGGTGAAAGATCAAACGGGTGAATGTCCTGCGTGTAAATATAAGGAGGAGTCCGAATTGCATGTCCTGCTCCTCTGTCCTGCTTATCGGCTGCCGCGCAAGCGTTGGATAATCCAACTATGCAAGAATTTGGGATTTGTGCGCAGCATCGAGGCTTACAGAGTTTTAAAGTATGACACGCACCCACCTATTGTTTTTGCTGTATCTCGATTCCTAAACTGTATGTGGCACATTCGGCGGGCATGTTTAAAGTAGCTTCTACGGGGAATTTCAAATGTATTGAACTCGCGTAGGTCGAGCAATTCTGTCCCCATGCTCTGGGCTCCGCATCTTAGTCTTACAGTTGTATTTTTTGAAATTTTTAGACTGCAGCTTATCCTAGGATGGTTGTTTTTATTCTCTTTTTAATGGGTTGATGATAGTATTATGTATAATTTCACATCCCTGTTGCACTTTTACGTACTGTGTGATTTGTCCTTTTCGTTTTTATGATGATCATTGCATTAGAAGATGATTGTATGCTACTCTAATTTTTAACTACAAGTGTATATCATTTGCTTTTACTGTTTGTACTTTTATGGCCCTAGAGGCCGAAACAAAGTTAATAAATGGAATGGAATGGTAGAATCCTTTTGGACAGGCTCGAACAATGGGTTGAGGAGAAACATATTCTGAATGATATACTGTATGGATTCAGGAGAGATGTTGGTACGATACAGCAATGTGTTAACCTAAATCTGCTTGTCAATAAATATACAGTTCCAAAAGAGGGCCATGTTTATCAATACTTCGCAAACCTCAGTAGTGCTTTCGATTTGGTAAATCATAAACTATGGAAAACTCTTTCGGACATGGGAGCCCCGATGGGTATTATTAATTATCTGTCCCAATGGTATTCCCATTTGACTGCACGGGTACGGTATGGACTGAAGGGGGAATGTAACCAAAGATCTACGGTTGCCCAGAGAATTCGACAGGGGTGTGTTCTTGCCCCCTGCTCTTTTCACTCTATATAAATGGGGTGGATGAGATGTTACAGAAAGTGAAGGCTGACGCCCCCATGGTTGGATCCCGCCCAGTTCCAATCTTACTATATGCAGATGATGCTGTCCTTTTGTCTATAACAGCAAATGGGTTGCAGCTCCTGATTGATAAGTTTGTCACCTTTATGGAAAACAAAGACATGAAGATAAACCTAGAGAAAACAGTCATCGTGGTGAGCGGAAAAAGAAGAGCAAAAAAGAGGACACACTATATTTGGGGAGAGAGATTAGCCGAGACCCAAATTATTTTATATTTAGGAGTTCAAATCACTGCTTCAGGGCACTGGGAAAGCCAAATAAATACCTCCAAAATGAAATTGCTGAGAGCCACAGAATCTATTTTTAGATTTGCAAGTAAAGTAGGCCATAAACCGATTGGAGAAATACTGATGTTATATAAAAGTAAATGCCTCCCAAGTGCTGGCTATGGTGCTGCATTGTGGGGATGGACAAATTGTGCCCCCTTGCAAACCCTAGAGAACCTGTTTTTGGCTCAATTGCTGGTTGTGCCAAAAACTAGCTAATCCTATATAACTGATAAGGAAGTGGCAGTTCCTTTTATAGAGGATGACTTACAAGCCAGCCCTGTCCTCTTGTGGTACAACATATGGAGCAAAGTAGGGACAGAGTTTACAAAGGCCATTATATTAGACTGCCTAACTTTAAACGCATGGAGGAAAATAAGATGGCTGACCTATATAGACAGCGACCTAGGAAAAGTGAATAATAGTATCGGAGTCAAGGATACAGTCAAAATTCTACAATACAGCAAAACTAAAGTTAAAATCATCCTCAGGGGAGAGAGAGAAATAGAAAGAGATACCCGCAAATGTAAAAAATCCAGGGTACATAGATATCTCTCAGGCCCGGTACTAGCGGTCCCGCAAAACTATTTGTTAATGGTAAAGAACACCCAACATAGGTTCTACCTCACTAGATTACGCTTAGGAGCACTCCATTTAGGGTTGCCTTTCCAAAAATAGGGGCGTGGACCGATACATTACCAAAATGCCCATGTGATGGTAGAACTAGTCAGAGCACAATGCACTTTATTCTATTTTGTAGTTTTTATAAGGACCTCAGAAAACAATTCCTAGCGCCGATTTTCATAACTGCTAAATATATCTACTATCAGGATGCTTTTAATTATTTATGTGCTTTGGAAAATGTGGATATTTGTTTTTCTGCCACTTCATTTATCATATCAGCCCTGGGTAGAAGAAAAAATCTTGCACATCTGGAAGTATTAACTTACGAGACTGCATTATAAATCTTTTGAAGATGTTTACAGCTATACCCATTTATGTGCCTGTTGAAAGCCTCTCTCTCTGGTAGTACTTTTTAATTCTATCATATATTAATATGCGGGGGGAGTGCCAGGTGACTATAATCATCAATGTGGCAGACCACTAAGTAGCCCTCTGTCTTTTTCTTAGGTTTGGAGATCCTATGTTGCTACCCACAAACAATATAGGTTTCTGTTTTTGGGAACGGGCATTGAGACACGAGTTACGTGTCATATTTTAACTTATCAATTGTATTCTTTTTATTGTGTACTTTTATGGTTTTAGATTTGAAAACCGAATAAAGAATGAATGAAATGAACATTTAGTTCCGTTAAGTCTCTCAATGGGGCAGTTACAGTGGCAAAGTCACATATATTAACACTAACGGAATGAGAAATATTTCTCACACCTTGAAGGGCTGAGAGGAACTCGGGAGGGGAGTGCACCCTCCCGTGTATTAACACTATTACACACAAAGTACTCCCCTAATTGTTAATCCGGGAAACCCGGACAACTTAGATAACTTTAAACTGAGTAAATGATGGTAGAGTGTCCCTCCATAAAGCTATGACAGATCTTCACCTACGGGTGAGGAAGGAGGCAACTCCTTTTGTTTTATGTTCCCTCACACACCCTAGTGGTGTCATGCTTCATCATCGGGACACCCTGACGCCTAAAAGTCAGGGTGGGCTCAACCATATCTCAGGGAGCACTTAAAAGATTTTTTGGGGCCAGAGGGGGATAAAGATTAAAACTCCTCTGTCGGATCCCGGTTTCCTTTATTGTTGGATCTGGCAGGGATATTAAAAAGATAAAGAAATAGGGTCCGGTGGGATATTATGGTCCTAGGACCCTACTGCCAACATGTTTCAGTCCACTAGTGCCCCGTAAAGGGTGCTGGACTTTCTTCAGGGCAAAAGCTGTGGCCCCCTGGAAACAAAAAGAAGTATGGGAATTGCCCTATACTCAATGTAGTAAGGGCAGATAGCTGCTCCTTATCTTAAAACCAATTGGTCTGTCGCCACTCCATCTGTAGAACGACATAAACAACAAAATAACCACCATAGTATCATGTACTCATAATCTGCTGGATTGTGTACCATGCACTTGTGCCACAAAACTCGTGAATAACCATTTTGATGGTGACACAGTCATGTACTGTACTTTTGACTCAAGTGCGTGTTTCTTGTTCATTAGCGTGTCTCTTTTGAACACTCATGTCTGTGTTATACCCGTGTAGTGGCGGCAATTTGCCGCATCCTATCCTCTTGCATTGCACTAGTGCATGTGAAATAGGCTAAAACTCTCGTGTCAACCACTCTCATGCTCTCCTGCCATTAAAATATTGCCACTTCAATCACTCATTCCTTACACATCAAAGTTGCTCCTTACCCCAACTTGGGAGAGGTTTCACTTCGCGCTGGACCTCACTCTTTGGTGTAGCCCTGTAGTCAAACCCTGGATTAGATACAGTGCACAGGTTGCACAGGGCGTAAAGAAATTTTACGTACCATGTCAAAAATTGGCATCGCAATCAATGAAAAAGACGGAAAAAGGAAAAGAAAAACCGTGAGTTAAAGTCTGACCGTCCAGCTGATTGTGGCGGTAACGTGTCGATCCATACCTGCATCGAGCTATTTTTTCAGTAGGAGTTACTTACGCCATCAAGGGTCCTACCCCGCTGCTCAATCTACTCGTATAAGGTCCCAGCTGCTTGGTGAGCCGCTATACTGAACACCCCAACTTTTTAAAGGGAGAACCTTATTCCCATATCCGCGTTGGCGCATCCTCTTCCGGTACTGTGTGTTGACGTCACCACGCTAGACGGAAACTATCACAGTGGAGCAAACACGTGTTGCTCCCTTGTCTTAATAATCTTGGGAAATGTAGTTCCTAGTTACTCGCTGACCCTAACAGTCATGGGTATTGTAGTTTTAAGTTAAAATCTCTAATGTACGGGCCACCGAAAACTTTATTTAGTCTGACATCTGTCAATTTCCTTATACTGGAGGACAGTGCAATGGCTTGTGAAATGTAAGCTAGTATGTGTTAATACTAAATTCATTATATTAACGACTTTCCGATTCCTTTGTACACATCGCGTCTGTATAACCATAGACCCACGTAGTTCGAAGGGAACAAGCTTAAAGATTTAACACCCTTCATGATATGTTGTAGGGATTGATTTTGTATACCCTGACAGTGGTGTATCTGCTATCCTTAGTAAAAACTGTATTACATATTTCATCAATTTCCGTGGAGATGGTTTTAACGGGAAAAAAAGGAAGGAGACCTGTCAGAAATAATCTTAAACTGTATTATATTTTTATTTTTATTTCCGTCATATTACTTAGCATAAACCTTAGGTACTCCACAGTGATCCAGTTATAAAAACCCGCAGAATTTTTAAATTACGGGGTTAAGTCTGTGGATTGTCAGGTCGTGTTTAGGGAATCTAATGTCGCACATGGTGCGTGGTTTTTTATCTATTTTTATTAAGTTGATTCCAAGGTATGGAGTCATTCAATCCTATAAGGTGGGTTTTGAGCCTATACACCCACCGCTGTTCAGCGTTCTAATAGGATTCTTGTGATGTCACCCTCCCCTTTCACCTTCTCAATCACTGTCCACCATAGGTCCATATCAGTGTGTTTCTTTTCAACGTAGTGGGTTGTCAGCTTTGTTGCTGTGATTGCGCGTCTTATGGTACTTCTGTGTTCGCTGATGCGAACCTTCACTTTCCTTCCTGTCATTCCCACATACATGAGATTGCATGGACACCTAATCAAGTAAATTACTCTTTCGCTGTTGCAATTAGTATGCGTACGCTGTTCCCATGCGTGGTGCATGCCTAAATCTACTTCCTTGGTGTGTTCTGTAATTGCAACAGCGAAAGAGTAATTTACTTGATTAGGTGTCCATGCAATCTCATGTATGTGGGAATGACAGGAAAGAAAGTGAAGGTTCGCATCAGCGAACACAGAAGTACCATAAGACGCGCAATCACAGCAACAAATCTGACAGCCCACTACGTTGAAAAGAAACACACTGATATGGACCTATGGTGGACAGTGATTGAGAAGGTGAAAGGGGAGGGTGACATCACAAGAATCCTATTAGAACGCGAACAGCGGTGGGTGTATAGGCTCAAAACCGACCTTATAGGATTGAATGACTCCATACCTTGGAATCAACTTAATAAAAATAGATAAAAAACCACGCACCATGTGCGACATTAGATTCCCCTAAACACGACCTGACAATCCACAGACTTAACCCCCGTAATTTAAAAATTCTGCGGGTTTTTTTATAACTGGATCACTGTGGAGTACCTAAGGATTATGCTAAGTAATATGACGGAAATAAAAATAAAAATATAATACAGTTTAAGATTATTTCTGACAGGTCTCCTTCCTTTTTTTTCCATTAAAACCATCTCCACGGAAATTGATGAAATATGTAATACAGTTTTTACTAAGGATAGCAGATACACCACTGTCAGGGTATACAAAATCAATCCCTACAACATATCATGAAGGGTGTTAAATCTTTAAGTTTGTTCCCTTCGAACTACGTGGGTCTATGGTTATACAGACGCGATGTGTACAAAGGAATCGGAAAGTCGTTAATATAATGAATTTAGTATTAACACATACTAGCTTACATTTCACAAGCCATTGCACTGTCCTCCAGTATAAGGGAAATTGACAGAAGTCAGACTAAATAAAGTTTTCGGTGGCCCGTACATTAAGAGATTTTAACTTAAAACTACAATACCCATGACTGTTAGGGTCAGCGAGTAACTAGGAACTACATTTCCCATGATTATTAAGACAAGGGAGCAACACGTGTTTGCTCCACTGTGATAGTTTCCCGTCTAGCGTGGTGACGTCAACACACAGTACCGGAAGAGGATGCGCCAACGCGGATATGGGAATAAGGTTCTCCCTTTAAAAAGTAGGGGTGTTCAGTATAGCGGCTCACCAAGCAGCTGGGACCTTATACGAGTAGATTGAGCAGCGGGGTAGGACCCTTGATGGCGTAAGTAACTCCTACTGAAAAATAGCTCGATGCAGGTATGGATCGACACGTTACCGCCACAATCAGCTGGACGGCCAGACTTTAACTCACGGTTTTTCTTTTTCTTTTCCTTTTTTTCCGTCTTTTTCATTGATTGCGATGCCAATTTTGACATGGTACGTAAAATTTCTTTACGCCCTGTGCAACCAGTGCACTATATCTACTCCAGGGTTTGACTACAGGGCTACACCAAAGAGTGAGGTCCAGCGCGAAGTGAAACCTCTCCCAAGTTGGGGTAAGGAGCAACTTTGATGTGTAAGGAATGAGTGATTGAAGTGACGATATTTTAATGGCAGGAGAGCATGAGAGTGGTTGACACGAGAGTTTTAGCCTATTTCACATGCACTAGTGCAATGCAAGAGGATAGGATGCGGCAAATTGCCGCCACTACACGGGTATAACACAGACATGAGTGTTCAAAAGAGACACGCTAATGAACAAGAAACACGCACTTGAGTCAAAAGTACAGTACATGACTGTGTCACCATCAAAATGGTTATTCACGAGTTTTGTGGCACAAGTGCATGGTGTGAGAAGTTGGCCTGGCATATGCTGTCCACTAATTATAGTGGGCACCTTGCACCAGTCCAAACAACCCCTTATTGGAGATAGGTTAAAGACAACCTTATTGAAAGCTATCCTAGTGGTAGCTATGGAGAGCAGCCTTCAGGCTAAGTCTTGAAGGAATGTAAAGCAGCTTGTTTTACCAGTCTATAATCTCTTGAGTGACCAAATGAAAGAGCACCACACCAGGTATATATTCAAAATATATGTATTTATTGCTAAACACACCCCTCTAGTCTCTTTATGAGGCTAGAGTTCGAAGTACACAAGTTAGAAGTTATTTAAACACAGTAATAGCACAAATACACGTTTGGGCCCTAGGGGCGTACCAAACCATATACCAATAAAGTGGTATGCGAACCACGACTGAACTAGACACTAGGCCTAGAGCCTCTAGAAGTGCTTGGACCACAAGGAACCACCCAAGGTAGTGACACAGGGGACCCACGGGAGACGCGTGCAGTGTAAATACACAACCGCGATACGCCGTTGACTTCTATGGAGAAAGTCGGGATCGGGAAATTAGAGAAAAGGGACACTTAAAAGAGGACTAGGACAAAACCCTTTGAGATCTAGGACTTTGAAGAGTCTCTACCCACGGGAGCACCGGAGTACTCGTGTTACCTCACCCAGGGAAGCCGGGTGCATAGGTGCCTTTCGGGGTCGGGTTTCGTCGTCGATTCGAATGGCGATCTGCTGCAAAGTGCTGCTGGCGGCCAAGAGAAAAGTGTCCGGGTGGATCCAAGAGTGGATCGGAGTTCTGAAGAACCTGAAAGCAGAGGGGACAGAGTCTGGGTCACTAGCCAGTGACCAGGAAGGCGATGGACAGATGCCCACCGATGTCGAGTGCTTCAGGTGCGTTGACGGTCGTCTTGACTCTTCAGCCACGAGGTCCAGGAGGCGTTGTCGGCAACCAGGAGCAGGATTCGGGCTGGTACACGATGTCTGTCGAGTGCTGAGGTGTCGGCGACCGGATTGGACCCAACAAGCCTTGGCAACAGCAAGTCTTGGTGAAGATGTAGATCGTCACTGGTGCACACCATCAAGGTCTGTAGGACTCACCCAGCAAGGGTAAGTGAGGGCAGGCCTGGAGCAACCAGGATGCCACGTTAGGAAAAGATTGGCCTTCGTTAAGGGCTACTAGCCAACGGGCTAGCGACCGCGAAGGAGCCTCGTGACGCCGCACGTGGAGCTGGCTTACAGGACACTCGTGGAGTGGGGGCCAGTGATCTTCGGTGCAGGTGGTGCTGGAGGCTAGGGCTACTCGAAGCCCAAAGCACGACTTCTTGGGAGACCCAGAAGAGGATGCACTTGCAAATGTGCTCGGTGTCCAGGGGTCACGGTCTCAAGTCACCCACGATAGCTACGGGCCTCAGCTTTGCTGGGGACTCAGGGTAGCCTCGGGAAGTCTGAGAATCCACCTCTGGTGATGCGATGACTTCGGCGTCCGACGGGAGCTTCAGAAATGCGAACCGGACAGATGCTTCTTTGGTGCCTGCCAAGCAGGGGAGTCACTCCTTGACCCCAAGGGAGATTCTTCTGTCCTCTAATCGTGAGTAGAGCATCGAAGGTCCAGGATTCTGTTTCAGAGTTTCGTCCAGGGATAATCTAAAGTCCTAAGGACTGGGTTCCTATACTTATACTAAGTATAGGGGTTGGACTACTCTGTGGCCCCACCTATGGGTGGGTCAGGGCAGAGGGGTGGCTACACCCTTTCCCTTTGTCCAGTTCGCGCCAAAGCAGGGGCTGCAAGCCCCTGATCCGGTTTGAGCTGGGGTATGCACAGGGACACCAAATGTGCCCCCAGTGCAGGACTTCAAAGCACACAGATGGTGCTCCCGCCCAGCCCCAATACACATTGTCCTGTCTGGGGAGGTGGTCACACCTCCCTGGGACAGGAAACCTATTGTCCAGGCCTCCCCTGCCGGAGTTTCGTCCAGCAGCAGGAGGCCAGACTCGTGTCTGTGGCAGCAGCATCCATTTTGTGATGCCAGGGCTTTGGAGAGAAGTTACCGGGTTAGTCAGAGTTAACATGTCTTTCCTCTAGAAGGGTGGAATGCTACCCCCGCCGCCAGAATTGGCGGGGGGGTAGTATTCTAAGATGTTTGACACCAAACACGACATGTTTAGGTGCAGCCATTCCAAAGTTAGCATTTTACCGCGAGGTTATAATGCGCTTAAGAGTATATGGTCAGGCTGCACTACAAACAGCATCAGAGATGGTCTCCGAACGCTGCAGAGGGGCCCTGCTCATGCAGGGGCACCCTCTCACATAGGAGCCACGCACTCTGCCTTTAGGATTGATAAGGCCTGCCTTAGGAGTGACTTATAGGTTTATATGTGTGTATGTATCTAGTGATATAGGTAACCTATATCACAGTAAGGGGTGCATGCACCACCTTACCCAGGCTGCAGTAGCAGACCTGTGGTGTCAGTTTGGATGGCCTTCCAGGGGTGGCATAATACATGCTGCAGCCCCTGGCAGGCCTCTGAGGTACCTATGCCCTTGGTACATAGTATACCATATACTAGGGACTTATAAGGGCACTCCAGATCCCAATCAGTGATGTGCCTTAGGCACATGGAAACCTTTTTACAGAGAAAGCAGATTGACTGGGGCCCTGAATAGCAGGATCCCAGTCCAACTAAGTCATAAACCAGCAAAACACCATAAAAAAAAGTGGGGGCAACCATATAGTCAGATTCCACCTTCCTACATAACCCCCCCCCAAACGAAAGGAGATAAGGCTAACCTTGGCCAGTTGAGCCTTCATTGACTAAGTGGTCATTTAAGGAAGCACCTGCACTAGCATGGTTGCCCCCTGTCATATGGTCCACTAAGCAATCCCTCACCCTAAGGGTATAAGAGGGTCTCCACCATGGGGAATTACTACCTGTGGTGTGCTTAGGTAAAGTACAAGGCTGGTGAGGTGTCTGAGTAGGGAAGTGAGGCCCTAGGAATGTTGGCCTCAGTTTCCTCAGATCACTGGTCACCATGTATGCCTGTCTTTCCATGACTGAGTTGCACTTTGCTCTAAGGGTCAACCTTTGGCTGCCTACAGCTGGGGGTTGGGTCCCTTTGGATGGACTACTGGAGGGACAGGGCAGGTTTGGAACCTTCAGGTCCCAGGTTGGCCCTTGCCTACCAGAGTCCTTCTGGGGAGGTCCCTACATAAAGGCATGGGGGATCCCTCAGTGTGTAGAGGAGTTTTCACCTGGCTAGGACTACTAGACTGGGTGCCCCTAATCTGTTGATGGGGGGGTTCCTCTGGACAGGGGGCCCTGGGGGGTCCACTGACCTCCCTGACCTCTGCAGCCCTGGGCTAGCTGAGACAGGGTAGAGAGGGGCAGGTTACCTGCTCCAGACTGGGTACCACCTTGGAAGGGTCCTCTGCCATCAGGGGTGTGGCCAGGCCAGGCCTGACTACCCCTGGGGCAGTTCCTTCACTGGGGGTAGGGTCAGTTCCCTGAGGAGGCTGACCCTTACCTACTGTCTGGAGGGAAGAAGACTTTTCTTCAACCCTTGTGCTCTCTTTTGGGGGAGAGTGGGCCATTCTTCCAGGCTCCATCTCTCCAAAATCTTGGGCTGGGGCTGTGGCCATCACAGCCCCACTAACCTTTACAGGGACGCCCAGTATCCTGAGATGGGTTTGGTGTTCAACTTCAGCCCAGGCTGAAATCTCCAGATCATTGCCCATCAGGCAATCTACAGGTAAGGTGGGGGACACTGCCACCCTCTTTGGGCCTGTGACCCCCTCCCAGCTGAGATTGACTATGGCCATGGGGTGATCTGTTCTGACACCATCAATGTTGGTCACCTGGTATTTAAACTCAGGTAAAAGCTGGTGAGGGGGGACTAGTTTCCCTGCCACCATGGTGACACTAGCCCCTGTGTCCCTAAATGCCACAGCTTTCTGACCATTAATTATTGGCTCCAATCTGTACCTGCCCAATGCTATGGGACCCATGGTAAAGGTGGCAAATCCTATACCACCATCAGAGTCAGAGGAGTCTGTTGAGGGGTCCCTGTCTAAACTAGGGCCCACCTCTGTTCCTCTTGCAAAAGCACCTAACTTTTGGGTGCACTACTCCCAACTGGAGGATTACTACTGGTAGTACCAGGAGGGGGGTAGTAGTTGCTGGGGGAACATTTTCTTTATTGCCAATCCTGGGGCAACTGGGATCAGATTTCCAGTGCCCAGGCTTTTTACAGACATGGCAATATGGTTTCTTTTCAGGAGAGGAAGGAGTTTGGGACCCACCCCCAGAAGAGGAATTTTGGGGCCCTGTAGTGGACTTATCCTTAGATTTATCCCCACCTTTCTCTTGGGACTTAGTAGAATCTTTCTTCTGGTCACCACCCTGATTTCTAGTTTTTACTCTGGTCCTGACCCATTTGTCTGCCTTCTTTCCCAATTCTTGGGGAGAGGTCAGATCAGAGTCCACCAGATACTGGTGCAAAAGCTGGTTTTGACAATTATTAAGGATATGCTCCCTCATAATCAAATTGTACAATCCTAAAAAGTCATGCACTTTGTTGCCATGTATCCAACCTTCCAGAGCCTTTGTAGCACAATCTACAAAATCAACCCAGTCTTAAGTCTGAGCTTTTGGGTGTCTCTGAACTTCAACCTATACTGTTCAGTGGTTAGGCCAAACCCATCTATCAGAGCACTCTTCAAGACTGTGTAATTGTCAGCATCCTCTTCTCTTACAGTGAGGAGCTTGTCTCTACCTTTGTCTGCAAAGGAGAGCCACAAGATTGCTGCCCACTGCCTCTGGGGGACCTTCTGAACTTTACAGGCCCTCTCCAGTGCAGTTATCCATTTGTGGATGTCATCCCCACTCTGGTAGGGAGGGACAATCTTGTTTAGGTTTCTATGGTCATAAGACCTTTCCCTATCTCTAGGGATATTGTTGCCACCATGGGACTCCTAGTCCCAACTTTCTTTTCTCTCTAAAGAGATCTAGGGACTCCCTGTCTAAGGCTACTTGCTTCCTTCTGAGTTCAAGCTGAGCTTCCTCATATTGAATCAGCCTCTTTCTTCTCTCATGAGAGGATTCCCTCCTATGAGATGAGACAGAGCTCTCTATTGAGGTGCCAGAGTGGTTAGACTCCTGAGAAGGAGATCTAGACTTCCTGGGCACACTCATAATCCTTCCTGGGGGACAAGGAGGGCATCATCCTGATCATCCTCTTCATCTTCCTCAGGAGGGATTGGGTTATCCAGGTCAGGGTCATTGTCACCATCCTGGCCAGTTTCAGAGGGGGGGCTGGGGGTATTGCTACCCATGGCACCACCTTCATCTTCTGCCCCACCCTCAGCTCCTACCCCTTCAGTCCCCAAGGGCTTACTAAGGTCATAAGCCACCAACAACTCTTTAAGGTGTTGGGTGGTGGGACTTTGGCCTGTCCTTAATTTCCTCAAGTTACATAATGCTCTCAATTCCAAGAATGGGAGTGTATCATACTTGGAGGGTGGAAGCTCAGTGGCTTCCTGCAAGGATTCTTTAGATCCTACCCTTAAAGACATTACTAGTGTGGTGTGGTGTATGCACTACCTACTCTAGTGTGGCATACTAAACTCTCTTGAGTTGTAGAAAGGGTTGTGCTATCCCTTAACACACAACTCTAAGTTCAGTAGAACTTACTGTATTCTAAGCTTAAATTATATGTACCTTAGGTACCTTTAGTGGTTTTCAGTTGATCAATTCAATTGAGATTATCTGGTAAAACAATAGCAAGCTGGAATCCCACACGCTGCACACCAATGTGAGAAGTTGGCCTGGCATATGCTGTCCACTAATTATAGTGGGCACCTTGCACCAGTCCAAACAACCCCTTATTGGAGATAGGTTAAAGACAACCTTATTGAAAGCTATCCTAGTGGTAGCTATGGAGAGCAGCCTTCAGGCTAAGTCTTGAAGGAATGTAAAGCAGCTTGTTTTACCAGTCTATAATCTCTTGAGTGACCAAATGAAAGAGCACCACACCAGGTATATATTCAAAATATATGTATTTATTGCTAAACACACCCCTCTAGTCTCTTTATGAGGCTAGAGTTCGAAGTACACAAGTTAGAAGTTATTTAAACACAGTAATAGCACAAATACACGTTTGGGCCCTAGGGGCGTACCAAACCATATACCAATAAAGTGGTATGCGAACCACGACTGAACTAGACACTAGGCCTAGAACCTCTAGAAGTGCTTGGACCACAAGGAACCACCCAAGGTAGTGACACAGGGGACCCACGGGAGACGCGTGCAGTGTAAATACACAACCGCGATACGCCGTTGACTTCTATAGAGAAAGTCGGGATCGGGAAATTAGAGAAAAGGGACACTTAAAAGAGGACTAGGACAAAACCCTTTGAGATCTAGGACTTTGAAGAGTCTCTACCCACGGGAGCACCGGAGTACTCGTGTTACCTCACCCAGGGAAGCCGGGTGCAGAGGTGCCTTTCGGGGTCGGGTTTCGTCGTCGATTCGAATGGCGATCTGCTGCAAAGTGCTGCTGGCGGCCAAGAGAAAAGTGTCCGGGTGGATCCAAGAGTGGATCGGAGTTCTGAAGAACCTGAAAGCAGAGGGGACAGAGTCTGGGTCACTAGCCAGTGACCAGGAAGGCGATGGACAGATGCCCACCGATGTCGAGTGCTTCAGGTGCATTGACGGTTGTCTTGACTCTTCAGCCACGAGGTCCAGGAGGCGTTGTCGGCAACCAGGAGCAGGATTCGGGCTGGTACACGATGTTTGTCGAGTGCTGAGGTGTCAGCGACCGGATTGGACCCAACAAGCCTTGGCAACGGCAAGTCTCTGTGAAGATGTAGATCATCGCTGGTGCAGACCAGCAAGGTCTGTGGGACTCACCCAGCAAGGGTAAGTGAGGGCAGGCCTGGAGCAACCAGGATGCCAAGGTAGGAAAAGATTGGCCTTCGTTAAGGGCTACTAGCCAACAGGCTAGCGACCGCGAAGGAGCCTCGTGACGCCGCACGTGGAGCTGGCTTACAGGACACTCGTGGAGTGGGGGCCAGTGATCTTCGGTGCAGGTAGTGCTGGAGGCTAGGGCTACTCGGAGCCCAAAGCACGACTTCTTGGGAGACCCAGAAGAGGATGCACTTGCAAATGTGCTCAGTGTCCAGGGGTCACGGTCTCAAGTCACCCACGATAGCTACGGGCCTCAGCTTTGCTGGGGACTCAGGGTAGCCTCGGGAAGTCTGAGAATCCACCTCTGGTGATGCGATGACTTCGGCGTCCGACGGGAGCTTCAGAAATGCGAACCGGACAGATGCTTCTTTGGTGCCTGCCAAGCAGGGGAGTCACTCCTTGACCCCAAGGGAGATTCTTCTGTCCTCTAATCGTGAGTAGAGCGTCGAAGGTCCAGGATTCTGTTTCAGAGTTTCGTCCAGGGATAATCTAAAGTCCTAAGGACTGGGTTCCTATACTTATACTAAGTATAGGGGTTGGACTACTCTGAGGCCCCACCTATGGGTGGGTCAGGGCAGAGGGGTGGCTACACCCCTTTCCCTTTGGCCAGTTCACGCCAAAGCAGGGGTTGCAAGCCCCTGATCCGGTTTGAACTGGGGTATGCACAGGGACACCAAATGTGTCCCCAGTGCAGGACTTCAAAGCACACAGATGGTGCTCCCGCCCAGCCCCAATACACATTGTCCTGTCTGGGAGGTGGTCACACCTCCCTGGGACAGGAAACCTATTGTCCAGGCCTCCCCTGCCGGAGTTTCGTCCAGCAGCAGGAGGCCAGACTCGTGTCTGTGGCAGCAGCATCCATTTTGTGATGCCAGGGCTTTGGAGAGAAGTTACCGGGTTAGTCAGAGTTAACATGTCTTTCCCTCTAGAAGGGTGGAATGCTACCCCCGCCGCCAGAATTGGCGGGGGGGTAGTATTCCAAGATGTTTGACACCAAACACGACATGTTTAGGTGCAGCCATTCCAAAGTTAGCATTTTACCGCGAGGTTATAATGCGCTTAAGAGTATATGGTCAGGCTGCACTACAAACAGCATCAGAGATGGTCTCCGAACGCTGCAGAGGGGCCCTGCTCATGCAGGGGCACCCTCTCACATAGGAACCACGCACTCTGCCTTTAGGATTGATAAGGCCTGCCTTAGGAGTGACTTATAGGTTTATATGTGTGTATGTATCTAGTGATATAGGTAACCTATATCACAGTAAGGGGTGCATGCACCACCTTACCCAGGCTGCAGTAGCAGACCTGTGGTGTCAGTTTGGATGGCCTTCCAGGGGTGGCATAATACATGCTGCAGCCCCTGGCAGGCCTCTGAGGTACCTATGCCCTTGGTACATAGTATACCATATACTAGGGACTTATAAGGGCACTCCAGATCCCAATCAGTGATGTGCCTAAGGCACATGGAAACCTTTTTACAGAGAAAGCAGATAGACTGGGGCCCTGAATAGCAGGATCCCAGTCCAACTAAGTCATAAACCAGCAAAACACCATAAAAAAGTGGGGGCAACCATATAGTCAGATTCCACCTTCCTACACATGGTACACAATACAGCAGATTATGAGTACATGATACTATGGTGGTTATTTTGTTGTTTATGTCGTTCTACAGATGGAGTGGCGACAGACCAATTGGTTTTAAGAAAAGGAGCAGCTATCTGCCCTTACTACATTGAGTATAGGGCAATTCCCATACTTCTTTTTGTTTCCAGGGGGCCACAGCTTTTGCCCTGAAGAAAGTCCAGCACCCTTTACGGGGCACTAGTGGACTGAAACATGTTGGCAGTAGGGTCCTAGGACCATAATATCCCACCGGACCCTATTTCTTTATCTTTTAATATCCCTGCCAGATCCAACAATAAAGGGAAACCGGGATCCGACAGAGGAGTTTTAATCTTTATCCCCTCTGGCCCCAAAATATCTTTTAAGTGCTCCCTGAGATATGGTTGAGCCCACCCTGACTTTTAGGCGTCAGGGTGTCCCGATGATGAAGCATGACACCACTAGGGTGTGTGAGGGAACATAAAACAAAAGGAGTTGCCTCCTTCCTCACCCGTAGGTGAAGATCTGTCGTAGCTTTATGGAGGGACACTCTACCATCATTTACTCAGTTTAAAGTTATCTAAGTTGTCCGGGTTTCCCGGATTAACAATTAGGGGAGTACTTTGTGTGTAATAGTGTTAATACACGGGAGGGTGCACTCCCCTCGCGAGTTCCTCTCAGCCCTTCAAGGTGTGAGAAATATTTCTCATTCCGTTAGTGTTAATAGTGTAGCGCAGCGCACAGCTGTGGGGCGTTTAGTAGTTAAAAGGGGTTTATAAATTGAAACCCGCCTATATATACCCACCTATGGTAGAAACTCCTAGGTGTTTTACCCCTTTTCTGTGATCTAGCCTTGTTTTGTCGCTCACTGTTTTATCGCTCACACTTTTGACTAGCCTTGCACACTCCACAATTGTATGACATAAATATGAATACTTTAGGATCACTTACTGCGTCTGAGTCCCTAGGTTTGGGGTACTCAGATGAAATTGCATCAGCCATTTTGGCTGGCCCTTCACTGTTACCAGACACGAATATTAATCAAAGCTTGAGTCAGGCACAAAATTGGGATGAACTCAAGGAACTTAAACGAGCCCAGATGAAGATCGTACTTCATGGGGCAATTCTAACGGAATACCTACGGGGCAACGCAGCACCAAGAGGCCTCTTGGTTACCAACGCCCCTAGAATATTTTTGGATGACCAACAGTTTAAAAAGAATGGTCACTAATCGCGTGGCGCTGCACACGCGATTGGTTGATCCTCATTATCAACACGGCGAAACGCCTTTCAGAAGCCATCTTGGTCAAGATAAAAACCAGCGAAGACGCACTAATGACCGAAATTAAGATCACACTCTATAAGAAAAAATTAGAGGAAGTAAATAAGGAGATAGGGGAACACAAGGATTTTTTGATGCAGAGCAAGGTCAACAAATTACAAAAAGACCTTAAAAAATTTGCCCATGAAAAGGTGTACCCGTACGTAAGAGAAGATTATAAATCCCAGGAGAACTCAGAGTCGGGTTCTTCATATCAGGGGGACTCAAGCAATTCAGAATCGGAAAATGAGGGTTGGTCAAGTGATGGTTCGAACAAGAGTTGGAGAGGTAGATCGAGGAGACCAAGATGGGGGAACTACAATCAAGGGTATCAACCACCGCAGATGTACCAATGGCCTGGCCCATTTGGCCCTGTTCCATTCCAGGGACCACCACCTTTTCATGGACCACCACATTACAAACCTAGCCCATTCTTCCAACCCAATCACAATCAGAACCGTTTTTTAGGACAGGGTGGAGAAGGGGCAGACGAGGCAGAAGGAACAACTCCAACAAGCAAGTGCAATGGGAAGACAGCAATGCACCGGTGAGCACCCGCAGCATGACGAAGGGGCCAACAGCAGGAACGAGCACAATGCGGGACTAGTAGTCAACCTTACAGACTACAACTTGAGCACTGAAGAAACCACAGTCCTGAATAAGGGCCTTGGGTTTGTGCCAACCGCATACCTAGATAAATTCCAGCTACGCTGTGAATTGAGCGATTTCTTCCGGAAGATACGAATAAAAACATTCTTTTAAATAAAGAATTACAGACAGAAGATCAAAACCACACCACTCTTCGTCGAAAATCGACTTTTTCCCCGCCTACATCAGTGATGCCCCCAGAAGTTATAGCCTTTGAGGAAAGTGTATCAAAAGAGATTGAGGATTTACCTATGAAGACCGGCACGTTTGATAACCTCAGCAAAAGAGAAAGAGAGGCCTTAAAATCTTTAAGTTTGAGAACTGATATCATCATAAAACCAGCAGACAAGGGGGGAGCAACGGTAATACAAAGCTCCACCGCGTACAGAACAGCATGTATGAATCTACTGGCAGATACTAAGTATTACCAACCTATCATGAGAGATCCAACAACACGGCTTAGGAGGACAATAAGTAACATAACCTCAGAAGCACTGGCACGAGAATGGATAACAAAAAAGAACATGATTTTCTGAATCCAGAAGACACTCGGATACCGGTATTCTACACGATACCGAAGATTCACAAGGACAGAATACCACCACCTGGGCGACCCATTGTGTCCGGGATTGGTTCCCTCCTGGAACCCCTTTCGAATTACACCGACTGGTTCCTCCGTCCTCTAGTAACCCGTATTCGGTCATATGTACAGGAAACTAAACACCTACTTAATCTCTTAACTGAAGTTACGTATGATCCTTGCCATAACATCTTGGTGTGCCTAGACGTGGAAGCTCTCTACACGAGCATTCCGCAGGAAGAGAGTATTAAGGTCATAGAAAATCTTCTTGAGCAGGAGGATTGGAGTTGGGATGCACCAGTGAGCTGGGTGATTACATTGATGTGCCTCGCTCTCACTGAAAAATGTTTCAGGTTTGAAGAACAGCTGTTTCTACAGGTCCACGGCACTTCGATGGGCAACACGTTCGCGCCCAGTATAGCGTGTTTGTACGTGGGCCAGGTAGAAGAACAACATATCTGGCGTCCTAAGTCCTACTCTTTATAACATCAGAAAGTGGTGGCGCTATATAGATGACATCCTGGTTATTTGGGAAGGTGACAGTGTCACCTTAAACAACTTCTTTGTTTGGATAAACCAACTTAATCCGCACCTAAAGTTCACTATGACCCATAATGAAAAACAAGTTTCTTTCCTAGATGTTAATATCTGTGCTAAAGAGGGGGCTTTGTACAGCTCACTCTACACAAAACCAACTGACAAAAATAGCCTGCTGCATTTTGGAAGTGCTCACCCACGAGCCCTCAAAGAGAACCTCCCGGTGGGGCAGTTTTTACGTATACGCAGGAACTGTGCTGATCTTAATGATTACAAAGCAGAAGCAGATATACTGTCTAGAAAATTGGAGGAGAGAACATACCCTAGGAAGATTATAGAACGAGCAAAGAAACGATCTCGCAATACCCCTAGAGAGGCCCTTTTGGAATCCAATCCTAAAGAGGAAAAAGAGAAACTGATCTGTGTAACGACGTTTAATGCATCTTCCAATGATATCAAGAGGATTATAAACAAAAAGTGGGCTGTCCTGACCTCTAACAAACTCAAGTTTGAGAAACCGATGTTTTCGTTTAAAAGAAATAGGAGCATAAGAGACTCATTAATACATACAGATTTCCGAAAAACCAAAACAAATGACCAACTTACACTCTGGAACCAAAAACCGGTTACAGGCCACTACCCCTGTGGATCTTGCGTGGTGTGTCCCTTTACAGAACACACCAAGGAAGTAGATTTAGGCATGCACCACGCATGGGAACAGTGTACGCATACTAATTGCAACAGCGAAAGAGTAATTTACTTGATTAGGTGTCCATGCAATCTCATGTATGTGGGAATGACAGGAAGGAAAGTGAAGGTTCGCATCAGCGAACACAGAAGTACCATAAGACGCGCAATCACAGCAACAAAGCTGACAGCCCACTACGTTGAAAAGAAACACACTGATATGGACAATTAGGGGAGTACTTTGTGTGTAATAAAGTCACATATATACCTTGAACATTAACTGGCCATAGCAGGAAGGATCGCAGCATAGTTACATCTTGTGGAGAAGGAGTGGATGACAAAAGCCTGTACTTTATTTGGATCTGGAGTCATACCCCATCAGAAAAAATATTGCCAATGACCTTGAGCTTTGTTTTATGAAACTCACACATTGCTGCATTTAAAGTGAGTCCTGCATCAGCAAGTATATAACATACTTGTGTCAGAGCATTATCATGTTCCTTTCGGTTGGCCCCAAAAAACAGTATTTTATCAATGTAATTGAAAGCATCTGTGACTGGCTGTATTATGCGACAAATGACATCCTGAAAAAGTTCTGCTGCTGATGACACTCTGAAGCGTAGTCTTTTCTATCTAAATAAACCAACATGAGTCGAAAAGGTAGTAATGAGCCTGCAATTTGCTTTCAGTTCAAGTTGGTAATACCCTTTGTTCAAATCAAGTCGGGAAAAGACTTTGGTTCCATTTAGCTGCATAATCATGTCAGCAATATGTGGACCTGGATGTCATTCTCTTTCAATCGCCTTGTTAGCTTGGCGCATATCAACACAGATGGGCACGACTCCTTCACTATCCTTCTTCGGAACTTCCACTATGGGTGATACCCATGACGTCGGACCAGTGGTCACTGAATGATATTGTGCTTTAATAGTGTCTCAAGTTCTTTCTCAACAGCTTTTTGTAAATGAAATGCAATTCAACTATGTAGTTGAGCAACAGGAAGAATGTTCTCATTTACGTGAAGTTGCACTTTCATGGTCTTAGGTCTTCCTATTTGTGAGGCCTGGCATCTTTTGGCATGATATCCCTTGTCTTTTGTGCTTCTGACCAACTGTTTTTGACTGTGTACTGCATTTTGTTTTTGCTAATTTTTGGACTCTGGGCACTTTACCACTGCTGACCAGTGCAAAAGTCCAAGTGCTCCCTGTGTAAATTGTATTAGTGATTGGTTTATCCTTGATTGGCATAGTTGATTTACTAGTAAGTCCCTAGTCAGGTGCACTCTGTGTAACCAGGGCCTGTAAATTAAACGCTACTAGTGGGCCTCCAGCACTGATTGTGCCACCCACATGAGTAGCTCTGCAAAAATGTTTCATACCTGCCATTGCAGTATCCGTGTGTGCAGTTTTAAACTGTCATGTTGACCTGGCAAGTGTACCCACTTAGCAAACACAAGGAGATGATGGACGGAGCGCTGAAACTTTCCAGACACTCACCCCCAGTCACAGATCTGGGTTGAATCCATCATCGTTCTTTAGCTCACTTCACCACCTCAGTTCAGACCCAGCTATATGCAAATCAGTCTTGACCCTGTGCCTCATGGGAACAGTCCAGCCCGAACTGCCAAGCCATGTCTTCCCTGGACCGGAAACAAGCATCCTGGGACCGGTTTCAGGCTAACAGCCCTCATCAGCCAAGCTAGCTTGAATCCAGTGGCAAAGTGAGCAAGGGACCCACGTCTGGGCATACCCTGCCAACTTAGGGCGGGTAAGTTGGATTTTTATTGTTTTGGTCTGGTTTTATTCAGATAAATATTGGCTATTTTTCTAAACTGGTGTGGACTCCCTTCTGAAGTGTTTTCACTGTGTTACTGTATGTATGTACAAACGCTTTACACATTGCCTCTGGAATAACCCCTACTGATCTGGCCAAGCTACCAAGGTGATCAAGGGTTATCTTGGGTGTGTAGCTCCCTTACCCTGACTATTGTGATGGTTCTGCTTGGCTTAGGTGCATGCCCTAGCCAAACAGAAACCCAATTTCTAACACTAGTCTATGAAACAAGGATGGAAACTGATTCACTATCTCATGATAGGCATTGACATTGTAGTGTACAGAAATAAGCCCCATGTCAGAAGCAGTACTGAAACTGAGTAAACATGCACTCGATTACGTGCCTAGCAGGACATGAATTAGTGCTAGTACTTTTCTCTTTCTATGTTTCACAGTTGTTATGAATTAACCTTGACTTTGCAGTGGCGTCAAAACATGCCATGTATACACTTTGGTTTTTGACTGGGTTAAACGGGGCACTGGGGACAGTTCATTGTACTTTTCCGCTGGCTTAATGTTTATCCACGCGAAACTGTCTATGATAAAAGACCTGGAGCATCCATTCACTTTCAGTGTGATTTTGGGACAGTGTACAAATTAATTTCACACTCTAACTTGTTGACCTAGCTTCAACTGGCATTCTTTATTGCAAGAAGCTAATCCTACATGCGCACGTCGTCCAGTGGTCAATATTGACATCACACGGCCTCCATGTTAGCTGCTTGTCTGTTAGCTCTTTCTTCCGCTCTGGCAGCCATGAGTAGTTGCTCCAAGCTGAGTGTCTCTTTCAGCATTTGTTGTCTGAAGGAATTGGAGAGACAACCATCTATTACTCTGAGACACAAGGACTCCTCATCATTGAACTTGCTGAAGTTGCAATGCTTGATGAGTGAATCAAGGCTTTATACAAACTCATCTATTGTTTCATCAGCTTTCTGCCTTTTTTGGCTGAAAATTTACCTTTCATAGTCAACATTTGGCATTGGATGGAACTTGGTGTTCAGCACCTCTTTGATTTGACGGTACGTCACTTCACCACAGGTGGTATTTTCTTTATCACTTCTTTTACTCCTTCACCCGCTAAATTCTTTGGATATTTAATGATCTTTTGTCATTTACTTCTTTCAGTGCATCAATGAAATCATTGAAAGTTTCGATACAGGCAGTCCATCTATTGCCAATATTCTGCCTTTTGGCATATCTAAGGGAGGCGGTGGTTTTAGGAATGCAGCAGTATCATAAACTGTGGAACTTTTTCAGTGGCGTAACGAACGTTTAAGGGGCCCCCCTGCAATGTACACAGAGGGGCCCCGCTCCGGATTTTATCCGGAGCGCTCAGACCTGAGTACTGTGCTGAGGGGGCCCCCTGCAGCTGGGGCCCCCCCACACCACGGGGGATGCGGGGGCCTGTGTTACGCCCCTGAACTTTTTGCTTTCTGGAGTAGAGCTAGCTCCAGCAGCGTATGCTGCCCGCCAGTGGCAGCTGGCATGTACCGGGGGTGGGGATGCGGGAACTTACCTTGTTCCTTTCTTCCCAGCGTGACGTCCTCCTCCCTCAGGCGTCTTCTGGAAACCCCGGAAGCAGGAAACTGCACTACCCAATCCTGGTGCTGCTTTCACAGCATGAAAGCAGCACCAGGATAGGATAGAGTGGGCTCTCCCAGCGCTCCTAAGAGCACTGGAGGCCGGCGTGTTCTCTCACCCAGCTGTCTAAGACAGCTAGGTTAGAGAACTTTAAAATGCGCATGTCTGGCTGGCCGGCAGAAGACGGTCGGCCAAAGAGACATGCGTATTTTAAAGCGCATAGCTCTCTGCTGCTGCCACTCTGCAGCGCTGGCCCCTTCACGTCCTGACACTTAGTTCAGGAAGGGTGGCTGAAAAATAAAACGGTAATAAATTAACTTTATTATGGTTTTATTTTTGAGCTCTGGGGCTTGTGGGGTGACTCTGCTCCGCTCAAGTGGAAGAGCCCCCCCTGCTGGCCGCTTGGACCGGCAACTTCGTCAAGCACTAGCCGCGTGCTAACATTTGAGTGTGAGGCACTGTCTTCTTCTTTGGCAGTGAGTATCAACTTAGTTTCACGGGTACTTCATTTTTTGCATCTCTTTGCATGGTATTTGGTTTCTACTGCCTTTAGCATTTATATTTTCAGAAATGTTTCCGCTTTTAGCGCTTTTTTTCGCTCAGCTATCACTGTCCTTAGCGCTTCTCTGTACCTGGTTGTTGCTGCCTTTAGCATTGTTGTACTGTATGAATCACAGCTCTGTGTTATGCTGTGGGACAGTGCCTCTTGTCTCGACTTTACCAGAAAATTTCAGGCCAACAACAAACAAACTTTCTGTAATGCCTTCACTTTCTTCACAGGCCTCGCATTGGCTGGAGTGGCGCTTTGATTCCACATACACCAACCATCAATTTTCACTTCAACTGAGGCACATGTGGCATGCACGAGCAGTTTGCTGCACCACGGCAAACTCTGGGAGAGCCCTTTTGGTTCTTCGGGTCACTGGGTTTATGTAATCCCCGGTCTCGTTGCCAGTTGTAGCATCCTCCCCAGTCAGAGTACATGTAAATAATCACACCAGACACAGACCTGGGCTTCACACATGTTAATCACACCACACACAGACCTGGGCTTCACACATGTTTATTCCCCAGTGTGTAACCGTTAAGTGAACATTCTACATTATGAATGCAATCACCCACACACCTACGTCACTGTTCTGTGGAGTCCATCAGGAACCAAAAGAGTCCTGTAATATCTAACTTACAAGACACCACACAGCCCACATACTAATCTTCTCTGGTGTATAATATAACATGCAAAGGGTTTTATGGTGCTGAAGCTTTAAACTAACTGTTATTACCAAGGTATTTATTATTTCAAGACAGCCAGAGATGTCTTTGGCCTGAATAGTCTGACATAACTTAGAGCTCCACTTACATGCTAAATTGGCCAAGTCATCCTCTCTATACCTATTTATAATTCTATTTAATTCAGTAATAGTCAACGTGCTCTCAGCTTTACACAAATATACCAAGATATATTGTTCACTAACCACCATTTTGTAATTAGGATTATGTGCAAAATAATCGTGAATTTGTAGGTATTTAAAAAACTGACTGTTGAGAAAGGTCGTATAGTATTAGCAATGTAGCAAATGCACATAATCCATGCTCATCATACAGCTGTCCAACAGTTTTAATTCCATGATCATACCATAGGCTAGCTACAGTATCAAGGATATAGGAGGAAAATTTGAATTACCACAATGAGGTGTAAAATAGTGTACCATCGGCACCTTGAATTCCTTACACACCTCAGCCCAGATTTTGTGCATATATTTAATTATCTTGAAATGTACCCTCTTGAACTAATTTGAGTCTGTGAGTCTGCATAGCAGAATCTTCCAGCCAGGCCCCATAGCCAGTTGATATCCTAGATTATTGGATTTGGGACCATGCTCTATCAGTAGGTTCAGAATGCGTGTACCAAATGCAGCCCAAAAGTAATCTTAAAATCTGGCAGTAGCAAACCGGCCCAATTAAATGGAAGCTTCATGAGACAGATAGAGTGCCTAGCCCTCTTGTACCCCCAGATAAAACTAATAATTGCCCCATCCAACCGTCTAAAACAGGAGTCGTGAACAGGGAACAGGATTGCTTGAAACAAATAGAGAAATTTAGTGGGTATATTTATTTTAAATATGTTACAATGCCCTATTATATTGATTAGAAGACAGTTCTAACTCCTGATCTTAGCTATGCATGAGACCAGTAGCTACACATAGTTTAGACAGAAAATCCGCTCTACCTTACTTGTAATCCTAACCCCTCAATAAGTAGCTACTGGAATAATATCCTCCACATTCACCTACAACACGAAGTTAAGTATTTTGCTAAGTTCAATTTATACCCAGATATAGCCAAAACCTTCTAATGCTGTTTTTTCTAAGGCTTGGAGTGGATCCGATGAATATACAGCCACATCTTCAGCCTGCGCACTAATTTTAATTTCCATCCCACTCAGCACTACCAATTGAATTGAAGTATTCTTCCCAATCTGTCTTAGGTAGGGCTCTATATACAGAGCAGACAGTAAAGGGGATAGCGTACAACCTGCTGTGTACACCTGAATATACTAAATAGCGAAGAGCTGTGTCCATCGAGCCTCCACCTGGCCTTTGGTAGAGACTTTTAACATGGTTCATAAACTTGTCATCAATACCGATTGCTCGCATTATTGACTGACTATAAGTATATCCAGGAGACATGGTGAAACACCTTTTCAGCACCAAATACAATCATACAGACCCTTTACCCCTTAGTGTTAGGTCAAATGGTGCAACAGCGGTGCTAATATGATTTGCGATTAGTGATGTCTCTAGATAAACCCATGCTGTTGTGGAGAAATTTGATATTTTATGTCTAAAACAAGGCAGAAAGCCAAAATTTTCGCGTATACTTTAGCGTCAGCGTTGATTAGGGAAATGGGTTGGAATGACACCCTTTCCTCAGGCAGCTCCTCCTTTTTTGCTGTAGCAAGGAGTGCGAATATTTAAAATTGCAAGCAATATTTTTGATAGATCTCAATTATTGTTCAACACATACTTCACAAACTTTGCTGCTTTACCTACATCTATGAAAGTAGATAGCGTTCGGTAGCATATTAATGAGCAGTTTTTTCCTCATGAATTAATTATAAACCGTTTTTCTGGCAAAACTAAAACTGGATGGATGTTAGCAATTCTTTTCTCTCAAAACAACTGAAAAGGGGCACAAATGTCTAATTTAATAATAAAAACGCACAAGCTGTAAGCTTTGCGAACCGCAGATAATAAAGGTAGTATTAACTAGAGTTACAGGACGCTCACATGGAGAAACTTTGCATACCTCTAATTAATACCCATCAACCAAAATGCTAGGAGAATTATAAAAAATGGAAAGAGTTCTGTAGGTCCAACAGGGCTGGATCTCAAACCACCAACTAGCTCTCTGTGGATGACAGAATCTGCACAGGAGAGAAATTGCACCCACTAGCAATAGCATCACATGATAGCATCAGTCTCATTGACATTACATTTAGGAGTAGTTAATGGTTAAGTCCATAGAGCGGAACTGCCCTGCTATTGTTAGTCTTTCCGTGGCATATCATTGCAGGGTAACATGGGCCCTAATGCAACCAGGGCTCTTGGCCACCCCCTGGCTGACAATTTAACAGGCAGACATTTGGGAATTTAGAGGGCCTGGGCCAATTGCCACTGCTGCACCTGCCTTACTAACGATAACTGTACGCCTGTTCTGTGGGATGTGCATTGGTCAATTGGCTGAGAGGGTACAGCACAGACCACAGACACCTTTATCATGTGAAAAAGGCTGCTTTATTGACCCAGGTACATATTACAAACATTAAACACCCTAGGTAGCTCTTGCCTTACAAAACTAACCAACCTCACTAATACAGCAAGCTTCATCTACTGTTTAACCTACCTTCACCCCTAAATGTCCCCCCAAATGCTTACCCCAACCATTCAACTTTCCCTGCATCTACATTCTGTTTTATGAAGTAACTTACCCTCCTATAACCGTAAACCATTATGTTCCTGCCTTCAGCAACTGTGAACATACTCCCCCCCCTTGAAAATGCTTCCTCCAACAGCACTAAGCCGATTGAACCATACCAACCTCTGGGCAGACTGCCCGTGCACCTGCCACCTGCGACAACGCTGACAATGCTTCAGACCCATGCGCATCTGTTCCAACAAAACTCACCCACGGATCCCACCACCTTTCAACCTCCAATTTCTGGGATGGGAGGGCAGGTTAAAACTTTTCTTCCTCACCTGTTCCGACACTGCCAGCCACTGTGTACAACACTTTAAAGTGATGGCTGGTAGCCCAATAGCACCCCCTTTTAAACAAAACCCTGCCTCTTCCTACCAGAAACTGCACAACTCACCCATAGTCCTCTGGACTACACCGCCCGCCCAATATTCCCAGGGGGCATACCGCACTTCGGTTGTCAGCCCCCCAAACCCCTATTGGGCAAGAGGGTACAACACAGACCACTGACACCTTTATCTTGTGAAAAAGGCTGTTTTATTGAAACAGGTGCACATCACAAACATTAAGCACCTTAGGCAGCTTTTTCCTTACAAAACTAACCAACCTCACTAATACAGCATGCTTCATCTACCGTTTAACCTACCTCTGACCCCTACATGTCCCCCTGAACGCTTACACCAACCATTCAACCTGCCCTGTATCTACATTATTTTTTCTGAAGTAACTTAACCTCCTTTAACCGTAGGCCTTTATGTTCCTGCCTTTAGCAACTGTGAAAATGCTCCCCCCACCCTTCAAACTGCTTCCCCAACAGCAATAAACCAATTGTCAGTCTCTGGGCAGACCACCATCGAGAAAAAACCTCAACTCTTTAGTTTCTTCTGCCCCCCTTCAACACCCCCTTTTTCTCCTCTGCTTTTACCAGCCCTGCATTTGCCCCTACTGAGCACTTCTCCCTCAAGCTGACCTCCAACGTCTTACCCCCATTTCCTCTGCCAATGCCTCTCTCATCTGCATCAGGTTTAGCTCCATGCCCATAGGTGACAAATGTACCCCGACAACAGCGCCAAACCTTTCCCTTGCCCCAGGTCATTCTCCCCCAAATGCACAACCAGTTCTTCCAGACAACCGTTCTCATCCAATAACCTGTTCACTAAAGACAGTAGCTCCCACCACATCATCCCTCCTTTCCCAAACCAATGCACCATACAGGTCTGTTCATCAAAATCCAACTGCACTCCATGCTGTCTCTTAAAAGCTTGTTTCTCAGCCAATTTGATGAAGGAATGCCCCACAATCCAAACCAATAGGTCTTCTATTTCCGGACCCGAGCCAACAAGAAACAGCATTACTTGAATTAGTTACATTTCCTTCTCCTTTCTGTCCACCTCCCTCACATACCATTTGTAGCAATTCGAAGACCACCTACCTAACTCCCAAATCCTGTCCGCAAACCAACCCCTTCCACCTGCCTCCGTGGCCGCTCCTATGCAAAATGAATGAGTGCCAAATTCTATCGGCGGCAAACCCAAGTACGCTACTGACTTTCAAATTATTGCCAATAATTGAAAAGCTGCCACCCTTGATCTGTCTTGATGCCAAAAGACCCTGCCCTGACCCTGTCCCACTCCCCGTCTGAATTTTGAGCCCAGATTTACCAGGCAAACATTCTGTGCCATACATAATCCCAATGTAACAGTCCTATCCTTAGCCCGCTGATCACTTTAAGACCTCTCCAACTGTATCACAACCCTGTCCTCCCTTGTATCCACATTCTCCCTGCCCATTCCCCCAATGTCTCTTCCCCCCAACAATTTCGCCACAAGAAATGTGCCAATAAACATCCAACGTATCATCAACGCGATGAGCCCTGCCTCACAGGCATCATAACACACTCTGGGCAATGCTCCCACTACCTTCTGTCAAAACAACCACACTAGTGGTTGCCTTTTCTTCACTCCATTGCCATTTTCTCTTGCCCACCATTCCAATAGCCTCTTCCCCAACTCACCTCCTGATGGAGTGTAACCCCAACACAGCTTCCCGATGAACATGACGCCTGCCAACTTACCCGAGATTGTAAACCTGGAATGACCCTTGTCTACCACATCCATGATAATCTGTACCACATGCTCGCCTCTCTGCAACTCCTCTTTTATCCCTCGCCGCTGCGTCCCACATACCAGACACTCTGTCCAAGCCTGCATATATGCTTGTCTTGTTAACTGTGCCAACGATCCTAACACCAGCTGCTGACTCTTTTTACTCCCATATGCCATAGTCCCTGTGGCATCAGTGTCTTTTCTCCAACTGCTCCCATAGCTAGCCCACAGAACCTCTGGCACTGAGAAAAAGACAGAGCATCCGCGCTTTAGGCAGCCAATACACAGACCCCCAACAAGCAAAGCACCATCATGTATTTTGCTGACTGTCTATTCACCACATGCACCACTGCCAAGTTTTCCATGTTAAACAGAACTGTTTAATCTCTAATTGGTCACCCCATAAATACAAGGCCACCACCAGTGGGAACATCTCTATAAATGTTATGCTTCTCCCACCATTCTTCCAACCCTGAGGCCACTGATCGGCACACCAATGCCCATTCCAGTATAGGCTAAATTCCGCACCCCCAGTCACATCAGAAAATACCTACATGTCCCATTCTCCCTTGTACCCAACTCCCTCCAACAGAATACCGTTAAATTGCTCTAAAAAGGCGCACCACATCCTCAGATCCCCATTCACACCCACCGACAGTCTCACCCTGTGGTCTGGCAAATGCCCACCGCCAATGCCAAGTCCAGTCTCCTGTAGAAGGTCCTCCCTGCCCGTACCACCCTGCACGCAAAATTCAGATGACCTAGAAGCACCTGGACCTCCCTCACCTGTACTTTCCTCTTTACCAGCATAGTATCCAGCAGAATTATCATTACCTGCCTCTTGTCATCAGGCATCCTCGCCTCCATCTTTACTGTGTCAATTTCAATCCCCAGAAACAACAGCACTCTGTCAGACATGACTGTATTCTCAACTGCCAGTGGTAGCCCCACATCATCCATCAGCTCTTTAAAACTAGCCAACATCCGCTGACAGTCCATCAAACCGGGGGGAGGGGGGCATTAAATAAGTCATCCAGATATTTCACTGCTGTCCTATGGCTTGTCACAAATGTAAACAACTACTACAGAAAGGTACTGAAATGCTCAAACAATGCAGAAGAGATATAGCAGCCATAGGCGAAGCTTTATCTACATACCATTGCCCTTCAAACAGAACTTCCAGGTGATCCAAGTCAAGGAGATTTAGTGGGAGAATGCGAAAAGCCGACGTAATGTCAATCTTTCCCATTAATGCTCTTCTACCTATATAACTCACCAGGTCGATGGCCACGTCAACCGATGAGTATGTCACTCAGGACAAGTCCTCCATTATGTAATGATTCACTGAATGGCCCTCCGGCCACAATAAATACTGTTTCAGCCTGAACTGGCCATGCTCTTTCTTCGGTACCACTGCTATCGGTGAGAAAATCAAGTTCTCCAATGGCCATGAGTCATACGGATCCATCATTCTACCTTCTTCGAATTCTTTCTGAAGCTTTTCCTTCACTACCTGTGGGAGTTCTCAATTTGATTTCACGTTCTCCACCCACCTTCACTTGCGTGGTCCCTTTTAACCCGGTTGAAATCCCGTCTCAAAACGTGTCCGCAACATATCCGCATTGTCCTGTATTTCATACCGTAGTAGTCAGTACGTTAGTCTCTCCAGTTTAACAGGTGTAAAAGACCCTTTCCCGCAGTTCCTTGTGCCCCTCTGCCCCCTTCTGACTGGCTGTTGCCATGAGCCCCCTTGCGCTCCTTGCATCCCCCCTGCATCCTCACCGAAATGTGAGTGTTGGGCTGCATACATTGAACATATGTTTAAATTTGCAATATTCTCTAGTGCTGGACCCTCTATTATTTGCCGAACATGCACCAGTCTGACCTGTCTGACTCCTCCCAGTTGTCCCCACTCCTCCTTGGGTGGGACACCCCTGAAAGTGCTTATACACAACAGGTAATTCACTCGCCATAAACCGCGCCGGCACCATTGTATAAAGCCACAAGTCGTTGTCCAGTTCCCCCCCAACTTCCCCTCTGCTGAGCGAGCCCTGACTTTTCATCATACCTCACCCATGCATTGTATCTGAAAGTTATGTGTGCTTACAGAATCACATCCATGTACTTAAACTATGGCATGCACCGTTCGGGGAATTTTTCCAAGTTCTTGCTTGCATATATAAAAAATACTGTTGTCCACTTTTCAATTGTGACAGGTACCTTCAGTCGTTTTGTCAATGCGTACTCCTCCTCTTTAGACCCTTCTTTTGTCCTGACTTCCCTGTGTAACAATTTAAAAATCTCAATGTATTTCCCATATCAAATGTATTCCTTCGTGGTGGCAATAAATGTGTGCCCATAGGCTTTGTAATCCCTGTATAAGGCAATTTCTTTATCTTCAGCTCTTTGTTCTCTTTCTTTTCCCCTTCTGTATTGTCTTGCCCTTCTTTCTCCTTCTCTGGTACCTTATCCACCGTGGGCATTTCTGGTTTTTCCCCTATGCTGGTTCCCATGTTCCCCTTGTCGCTCTTTCCTGTCCTTTGTTTAGCCTGATCCTCCGGTCCAACCCCTTTATCTGCTTCATAAACTCATTTCCTCAGCCTAGCCTCTCCATCCCCTTTTTCCACTGCGTCCCACTACCCCCATCGAACCCATCACCGGTTTTGACTCTTGCCAAACCTCTTACCTGGGCGTAGTGTTGGAGCCTGCACCAAAGCTTGCTGCTTCAACATTATTGCCTCCTCCGTCGCACTGTCTGCTGCCGCTCCCACCTCCATCACTCTGCTCTGTAACATACTAACAAAACATTGTTTAACCATGCTCCTGCCCACGACCCCCTGTCTTGCAGTCCACCACTCTACCTCGTCTCCCAAACCTTCTAGGCCACTCTCTCCCAGTTCTCCTTCCTCCAGCTCATCGTCCTCATGCTCCAACATGAAATCTTCCCCACGCAATGTACCATGGCCGCTATGCCCTCTTGCAGTGTGCGATATGAACTCCTCATCCCACCAAGCATCATGTGCATGTTACAAGTGATCTCCGGAGGCGGCCTCACCAAAACATCCTCCTGGCTCTGTAATGGAGGACTCACTGGAGCGTCCCTTCCCAACTGTGCTAGAGGCCTCTCCAGACCTGTCCATTACCGCATTCGGGCCGGCGGCCCGAGACCATGTCTTTGTTTCTCCTCCGGGTCTGGGAGCCACACTAGACTCTCCAGATTCTGAAATGATGTGGCGACTTGGAGCCCAATTGCACTCAGTGACGGCTGGTGTGCTGGCCCTCTTCCCCTCCCTGGCTTCATGCAAGCTCTGCTCTGTTACCCATATCAATACCCATTTTCCATTCCCCCCCGCTACTCACCCACACCTTCTGCTCGCCCGCCCCACTCTGCATTCCTGCCCCCTTCACTCCACCTAGCCAGCCCCACAAATGCCCCTTCCCCCACCTCAAACTGGCTCCCTGTGGTGCGCCGAGAACGACCCCTCCTCGCCACCTGTGAATCTTCACGACATATGGACATTCTCCTATAAACCCTCATTGACTTTTATGCACTCCCTCCCAAAATAGCCACTCTTCCTCCTCTCCATTCAACCCCTCCCTGCCTCGCACTCTTGTGCCACCTCCTCCTCATCCTCACTCCACTCAAGCATCGCTAACACCAGTGCCTGAGCTGGACCTTAGCTTGGGCATGCCTGCTTCTGCACCCCCTTTTTGCTACACTCGACTTCTGGGCCTGCACACGTGGAGCCATTTCAAATTGAATGCTTCCAAAATGGAAATACTAACGTGTGGCGATTGGAAACATTATGACCCGCTCGCCGCGTGGCCTGATGATCTGGGAACACCGCCTAAAATATCAAAGGAAGCAAGAAACCTTGGAATGACCATGGACTCCAAGCTATCGATGAATGCCCAAGTGAGCAAACTAGCAAGATCAAGCTTTGTTACTATAAAAACTCTGCGACAAATCTTCCCCTATTTGGGATTTCCACACAAGGTCCATGCTACTATCTCCCTTGTTTTGTCCAAACTCGATTACGCCAATAGCCTCTATCACGGATCACATTTAACGACCATGAAAAGACTACAACAGATTCAGAACTCGGCTGCCAGACTACTCTTACGTATAAAACTGCAAGGCCATATCTCCCCTGCCTTGAAAGCCCTGCATTGGTTACTGGTTGCCAGATGATCCACGTTCAAGCTGCTTTGTATCACACAGAAAGCGATACATGGAACAGGACAGCTCTTCATCAGGAATAAAATCCCAAACACATTCAACAAAGGAACCTCTAAACTAGAGTGGCACCTCGCCTCAAAATCCCAAGATACGAGAAAAAAACAATGGGTGGCACATCATTCTCTTTTCAAGCAGCCAAACTATGGAACTCTTTACCCCCCAACATAAGGTCCACGGATAACCACCTTATCTTCAGAAAACTACTCAAGAATTGGCTCTTTCACACATAACCACCATACGAAAACAGATAGAAATATACAGCATATCTCTCTGTATATAAGCATTTATTTCTACTATAGATAGGTACCTATATCTGTGTATTGCTTTGTATAAACGTGTAGAATACTTGTTTAAAAACTTATTATACATAGATATTCATTAGTTCTGCTTAACAAATGTACATATTACTGATAGTTATATTATTCTATGTTTTTAACATGTATATAAGTGACTGCATAAATAAGTAAATATTTTTATCATAACTATCTACAATTGCTTCACTATTGATCTATAATATATATATTCACTGAAAAAACCATAGGTTTTAGGGACAGTTATAGTTAGTTGGACATTGCACTCGTACAAAACCCGTGAAATTCCCCGTTATAGTTAGTTCAGGTAACTATAACTCGCGCCCGCAATGCACTGCTGATGACGTCACATATTACATCACTCATGACATGGTCAGTGACATCACTGATGACATCTCAAATGACATCACTGATGACATCATCCAGTGACTGTGTGTTTCTGTAAAGTTTAAATATGTTTAATATATATAGGGAAAGGCGTATTGAAGAATGAGTGGGTGTATAAGTGTCTGAATGGATGATTTAGTAGGTGCGTGACTAACTCTATAAGTGAGTGATTAAACGTATCTTACTGAATGCATGGGTTAGTGACTAAACTGGGTGAATGTCTGTATCCGTCTGTCTGTTGCTGTGTAAGTGGCTGCATGGGTTTGTGAATAGCTCCATGAGTGGCTATATGAGTTATTGATTGGTTGTCTGAGTATCTGTATGGGTGCCTGAGTGTTTTTGTGGGTGGGGTGTGTGCGACTCTGTGCATAGATGTGTGAGTGGGTGATTCACTGGGTGGATGGTTTCAAGAGTGCATCTGTGATAGACTGTATGGGTGGGTAAGTGTGTGTAAGAGTGTGTTAGTGAGTGAATGTATGTCCCAGTGGTACATGTGTGAGTAACTAAATATGTGAAAGGCAGTATATATGTGTGTTGGAGTATATAAATAGCTATAAGCGAGAGTGTGTGATTGTGAGAGTGACTGTATGGATGAGTGTGTGCTTGTATCAGAGATTGTATAAGAGCGTAAGAATGTGCTAGTATTTATATGAGTAAGTGAGCTGGTGTGTGTATAACTGTATAGGTGAGTAAATGGGTGTGTGCTTAATTTTTTCCATGACTGACTAGGTGTGTGAGTACCTCTATGGATGAGTGGCGGTGTGTGAGTGTTTATATAGGTGTATGAGTGCATATAATAGTCCTGTACTGAGTGACTATAAGTATGAGTGACTGTACGGGTGAGTGAGTAGATGTGTGTGTGTAGACCTAAGAATCAGTGAGTGTGTATATAGTAATTGGTGTTGGAGTGTCTATGGTTTTGACAATGGCAGTCTGTAATTTACAGTGGGTGTATCAAAAGTTATATTAGGGTGTGAGAAGATGCATCAAATTATCACATGGATGATGTCATCAGTGATGTCATCAGTGATGTCATTTGAGATGTCATCAGTGATGTCATCAGTGATGTCATCAGTGATGTCACTGACCATGTCATGAGTGATGTAATATGTGACGTCATCAGCAGTGCATTGCGGGGCGCGAGTTATAGTTACCTGAACTAACTATAACGGGGAATTTCACGGGTTTTGTAGGAGTGCAATGTCCAACTAACTATAACTGTCCCTAATACCTATGGTTTTTTCAGTGAATTTCAAAGGTTTTTTAAATGCTAATTCCTAACTATAACATGTCTGAAACCTATGGTTTTTTCAGTGAATTTCAAAGGTTTTGTAAATGACAATTTTTAAATGTATTAATTGTTATATTTATTTGTTTGATACTGATTTACTACATTTTTTTAAACTATTTATTTTTAGATATTTTATTTTTTAAATTACATTCTAATTACATTATACATTACATTACAAAATATACTTTCTCAGAATGATTTACTTTAGTTTAAATACTTTTCAAATAGGCAATAGACTTTTAAGTACAGTAGTTACAGTTGTTGCAATGGGCAACACAATTTCAAACACAATGCAACATTGAGCTCAATGTGAATTTCTAGTTAAATGCAATTAGTTACTTTATGGATTACTTTTATAACCACAGGACTGGATCCTAGATTCAGTCCTGGGACATCTCCTGTAAACAGTTGAGTAAAGCGTTTTGGTTACAGTAGTGATTTTTAAGGAATATTATTGTATTTTAAAAGTTGACAGAAACTTTTCACATAGAATCACCAATGTTATCCTATGGGAGGAAATTCACTTAGCAGGTAAGTAGTGTTATCGTTACTTTTTCTTACTCAGTGGTGGATCCTGGTTCCAGCACTGGTGCATCTCCTGTAAACAGTTGAAAGAATGCGTTTAAGTCATACATGCGATTTTTAAGGAATATTTGTAGTTTGTGAAAATCGACACTTTGAAACTTTTCTGCTGAAAACCAGACAATGGATTCCTATGGAAGGAAATACAAGTTACTGGTAAGTACGGTTAAAATTACTTTTCAGGGTCAGTGCTGGGCTAAAAGATGCAGCACTGGGTTCTCTCCTGATAACAGATGAGTAAATCGGAATTCGTAGTTCGGCTGATTTTAGAGGAATATTATAAAGTTCCAAAACTCCACACAGAAGAATTTCCAAGTGAAACCAGTCAATGTTAGCCTATGGAAGGAAATTCAAGTTACTGGTAAGTACGGTTAAAATTACTTTTCAGGATCAGTACTGGGCTCAAAGATGCAGCACTGTGGTCTCTCCTGATAACAGGTGAGTAAATCGGAATTCGTATTTCAGCTGATTTTAGAGGAATATTTGCACAATGGTGAAGGAAGGGGGTGGGGCCTGAGGTGACATGTCTGCAAACACGCCCTGTGGCGCGTTTTAAGTTGGAGAATTAATCCCTCCTCAATCCCGAGGGTCCCTAGGGGCCAACTAGCCCACGAGATACCTCCAGTATGCGCCAGAGAGCTGCGTTGCAGAGAGGTGTTCAGAGGCCACGCCCCTTTTTACAACACTCTGCAACGCAGCTCCGTGGCGCTTACTGGAGGTACCTGGTGGGCTAGTTGGCCTCCAGGGACCCTCAGGATTGAAGGGGATTTAATTCCCTATCTTAAAACGCGCCACGGGGCCTGTTTGCACACATGTCACCTCAGGCCCCGCCCCTCCCTTCACCACTGTGCAAACGCGCCCGTGGCGCGTTTTAAGTCGGGGGATTAACTCCCCTTGAATCCTGAGGGTCCCTGGGGTGCAACTAGCCCACCAGCTACCTCCATTAAGCGCCACAGAGTGTCAGGGACTGTCCGGGACTATGTCGGGAACACAGTCAGGGACTTGAGCAAGGACTGGGGACTGGGTAGAAAACGTACCGTGCACAGAAAGAGTAGTACAGCGCTGCCCAGGATCACACAAGGAGTCAGAGGAGAAAAAGGGATCCAAAGGGGAAGCCTGTACAAGATGGCTAAGACTCAGAAAGGAAGGGCACTCACAAGGCAATTTAGCATTCAGACTAACTACACCCAGGACGGACGTGCAAGACATATATATAATACAACATTAACAATAAAGGGAATGTGGGGTAAAGCACTCAGGAGCTACGCACGGTAAGACTGAAGCTCAGTAAGTTCCTCACCCACAATTGCTGTTACAGATACTGACTGAAAATACCCACATATAGGATATGTATGCAAAGGCAGGGTCTGTGGAGCTTATACCTATGGTGATGTTATAACAGTAACTCAAAGACAATACTCACAGTGAACAAGAAACACCACCTAGGTAGTCAGCTGTGCCCACGGATCCTGGCGATCAAACAGGAACACGCAAGGCAGTAACAGCAAAGGGTAGAACTAAACACAAGCACAATAGACAAGGAGGTAGCAAGGAGGAGTGCTTAACAGGAAAGGAAGGAAATCACAGGGCACACTTGGCAGAAAGCAGGTAACAAACATACAAGGTAACAGAAGCAAGACAGCAGAAATAGAAAGACAGCAAACTAGAACTGGAACCAAGGAAATGGGAAGAAAGGCAGGGACTGGAAAAGGATATACAGAAGGGGAGGCTACAAGGGTATACTAGAATAGTGCAGGTTCAGGAATCAAGAAAAACAAAGTAGCATAGAAGGCAGTGCTGGGGCAGGAAGAAGAATTGAGCAGAAGCTCAGGAGTCAAAGTAGCACTGCAGGTAGTGCTAGTTCAGGAGAAGGGAAACTGCTGCAGGTCAAGAACAAGGAATGCTAAGGCTCAGGAGTCAAGGTAGCACTGCAGGCAGTGCTAGTTCAGGAACAAGGGAAACTGCTGCAGTTCAGGAACAAGGAATGCTAAGGCTCAGGAGTCAAGGTAGCACTGCAGGCATTGCTAGTTCAGGAACAAGGGAAACTGCTGCAGTTCAGGAACAAGGAATGCTAAGGCTCAGGAGTCAAGGTAGCACTGCAGGCAGTGCTAGTTCAGGAACAAGGGAAACTGCTGCAGTTCAGGAACAAGGAATGCTAAGGCTCAGGAGTCAAGGTAGCACTGCAGGCAGTACTGGTTCAAGGAAACAGGAAATAGCTACAGCTCAGGAAACAAGGAGTCAAGAGAGGAACAAGAAATAGCTGAAGCCCAGGAACAGGAACAAAGAATAACTATAGCTCAGGAACTCAGGAAACAAGGTAGCACTGCAGGCAGTGCTAATTCAGGCACAAGGAATAGCTATAGCTCAGGAACTCAGGAAACAAGGTAGCACTGCAGGCAGTGCTAATTCAGGCACAAGGAATAGCTATAGCTCAGGAATCAAGGAACAAGGATTAACTATAGCTCAGGAAACCAGGATCGGTCTCACCAGAAAACAGCTACAATGACCAACACTGGGCTGAAGGGAGCTGGGGCTTAAAAGAGCTCACAGTAATCACATGCATCAGGTGTGAGCAGGCTAGCAGCAGCCAGCCACAGGTGAACTGAATTCCTCCACCCATCCTTGGCCTGCAGGGGTGGAGACGAAGCAGTGAGCAGGGAATTCTAGGTAATGGAGTTTCCAGCAGGAGCAGACTGGCTTCCACAAAACCCGGCATGGATTGGGAATGGATGTCAATTCCTAAATGATGTCCAAATGCCTGGAAGTCAGGATATGCATACAGGGGAGTGTCTGGAAGCATATTAGAATACTGGAAAGCCCCACAATTCGGCCCCCTGGTGGTGGGAACGAGAGCACAGGGAGTGAATCGTGACACAGAGCTGCGTTGCAGAGAGGTGTAAAAAGGTGCGTGGCCTCAGAACACCTCTCTGCAACGCAGCCCCCTGGCGCATACTGGAGGTTCCTGGTGGGCTAGTTGGCCCCCAGGGACCCCCAGTATTCAAGGGGAATTCGTTCCCCTCTGCAAACGCGCCAGGGGGCGTGTTTGCAGAGTGCTGACAAGAAGGGGTGTGGCCTCCGGCGCGATGCCGGATTTTTTTATTTTTTTTTAAAGGGGGCTGTTTGGCCCCCCTTCTTTTTAATTATTTTGGGCCCTGGGGACCCCATCCCCCAGGGCCTGACCCCCTTTTTTTTTTTTTAAATGGGAACGGGAAGGGGACTGCGTGGGCCCCCTCCTGTGGCCAATTTCGGCCCGGGGACCCCATCCCCCGGGTCATTGCCACCTTTTTTAAAATTATTTTTATGGAGGGGGGCTGCGTTGCCCCCCTCCTCAGGCCTCCTTAGGCCCCGGGGACCCCATCCCCCGGGGCCGGCCTTTTTTAATTTTTTAATTTAATAAGTTGGGGGAGGGGAGCCGCGTGGCCCCCCTCCCGGGCCACTACTTGCCCCGGGGACCCCATCCCCCGGGGCTGGCCCTATCCTTTGGGGTCCGTGGGGGAACCCCAACTCCCCCACGGACCATGCCGGCTCCCCGCGTCCTGCGGGAGCCGGCATTGCTTTTCCACATGGGGAGCTGCTAACATGCAGCTCCCCAAGTGGAAAAGCAATGTGCTTTGGATATTGGAAGCGAGAGCAGGTTTCCCTGCTCTCGCTTCCAATATCCAAAGCAGTTTGCTATGACAGGATGGGAGCCGCGAGGCTCCCGTCCTGCCATAGCAAACTACAGTGTCCCGGGGGTAGGCACCCCGGGACACTGCAGGAGCTGGCCCTGGGGAGTGGCGGTCCCCAGGGCCATGGAGGGCTCCAGGAGGGGGGCTGCGCGGCCCCCCTCCCAACCTTTGCACAGCCCCGGGGAGGTGGTGGTCTCTGGGGCTCGGGGGTCCGAAACGGACCCCCACATTTTATTATTTAGTGCCCCGGGGAGGTGGCGGTCCCTGGGGCGTGTGGGGGGGCTCGAGCCCCCACACAGGTAATTTTTTTTTTTAAAAGAAGCCCCGAGGGGTGGCGGTCCCGGGGCTGCGGGAGGGCGGAGAGCCCTCCCGCACCATTTTGTTTAAAGCCCCGGGGTGGCGGTCCCCGGGGCTTGGGGAGCCTTAGAGGCCGCCCCATGTTATTATTCGATAAACCCTGCATGCCCTCGGGACTTGGCCCACCCGGGGCCAGTGCTACCACGAGCGCGGGAGCCCGCGCTTCGTTTTTTTTTTTTATCGGCAGGATCTGCGCACCCAGCGCGTTTTTTGCTGATTTTTAAACAAATTTTGGGCCCTGAGCAGGCCTAGGGGGTCAGGGTGTTTCTACCCTGCCCCCTTTTTGCGTTTTGCGCCCTTGTTTTTGTCTTTTCTTGTGCTTCGGTTCTACCGAGGAACAAGATGGCTGCCAACACTTCCTGGTTTGGAGTGTTGACAGCCAATTACCATACAGCTCGTGATCGGGAGGGTACGCGAACCCTACGCGGCCATAGATATATATGTGATTTTATTTTTGATTTTCTCAGGAACTACTGAACGGATTTACACCATTTAAGCAAAAGGCACGACTCTGAACCAAGGGCTACCTTTTTGCCAAATTTGGTGTAATTCCGTTCAGCAGTTCGGGCTGTAGCTGCGACTAAAGGTTCCTATGGAAAAATGAATGGGGAAAACACGTTTTGGGACCCCCCTTTTTTCTCGGCCCCCGCTTGACGAATCACCCCGAGACTTTCAGGATAGGAGCGGACCGGAGCGCCCCAACAAGTTGGAAAATTTCACGAAGATTCGTCAACCGGCGCCAACGTTATTTCAAATAGAATGTTGCGGATTTCCTATGGAAAATAGGTCCTAACTATAACTATCTACTGGCGACCGTCAGTAGATAATAAATATATATATATTACCTTAGTGTTGCTTTGTTGCGAGCATTGTGAACGCCGGTGGTGCAGGTCAGAGGCGAACACCACGCATGCCTCATTAAGTATCCAAACACCTCCCCTTCACTTCAAAAGGCGCCTGCACTCGAGATATGGGTAAAATCCTTTTATTCAGCAGCATTTTCACTCCAAAAACAGGAACGCGCTTCGGCTGTTTAAACAGGCTTTGTCAACCTGAGAAATGCACGATGACATCGGTGACTTAAATACTACTCACAGGTGTTGTAATGGCAGATTGCTGCCGTTTTTCAACTTGATTTAAAGGTACAATCCTTTGTTTCTTTAACCAACGCTTGTGAACAATAAAGTTTGCTTTTATTTCTCGTCATAAAGAGACTGTCTGCCATGATCGTAATGAATTACCATGCTACAAGGATGTGTGTTTAAACACTTGTAAAGCAAAGACTGCTGTTTCAAGGTGCAATAACTTTATTGTTCACGAGCGTTGGTTAAAGAAACAAAGGATTGTACCTTTAAATCAAGTTGAAAACGGCAGCAATCTATATATATATATATATATATATTACTAATTCAAAGTACAACACTTGAAAGCAAGAGTTTATTTAATGCATCTTTAATCTATATATACTACCTTCCTTTATGCATCTATATACCTTACATGTACTTATGGATCTATATCTTTATTACTTTTAGATCTATATATTTATCACTTTTACTAATTCATTACTTCTCTTCTAATTCAGCATATTGTCGTGTAGTTCTTATAAAACCTATATCGGATCTGCGCGTTTAGACAACATACACTGTAGGATTGGTGTCAGACTGATTCTAGACACAGCCACCGGGTATGTTGGCCTGTGTACCAGCTAGCTCACAGTGCCACTAGAAAATCCTCTTACCAAGGAGAGAATAGTTCTTGGCAACTATCGAACATGACAACCCTGATCCCTCAGGACCATGGAAACAGTGTACTACTTTTCGCTCAGTCACTCTTGCTCACTTAGTCTCAGAGAGATACACAGAATAAACGGTATGGACGTTTTCCAATAAGCATTTATTGAACAGTCGTTATTCTAGTGTAAAATAGGTGTGCTGAAACAACCATTAGACAGTAACAGATATAAATGATTAGAAGCACTAGGAAAGTAAAAGGATGGTAGATTTCTACCATTTTGCTATAACCATGAATACAGGCAAGTATATAAAATACATGACAATAAAATGCGTACTCCTACGATGCTACCCTAACTAGATGTACCTAAATGTACCTAGCATGTATGTAGGTGTTAAGCCAAGAATCCCTCTAGGATAAAGTCAACCCCATTACCTGAAGTGAGAGACTGTGGGACCCCGTCTTGGTCTCGAGTTGTACTCCCCGCAAGGGATGTTAGACCACTGCGAGCTGGAGTATCTGCATGCAGGAACCTCAGCGTCTCGCGTCAGTGTGTGGCAGGGAAATCCTGATCTCCTCTACTTGTCTCAGCAAGATGTGATGTTTATATACCCAAAGGTCTCCCCGAGGGTTCTAACTTGCTGTGCCACTTGTCGGACTTAGGATGACTTCGGGAATGAACTTTATACATAGTTATTATACAGGAGATGGTAGTCCTGCTGAGTTTCCAAGAATCCTCATGCATAATGTATGAGGCTTTTACCAGGGAAAATCCTGCGTTCTGTGTGCAGTGTTGTATCTAGGTAAAAGGTCAGTCCCTAAGAAAAGTTATGTGTGTAATGTAGGGAAGAATATAGGTGAAGGGTTAGGGTGTTACCTGAGCCTATATTGGGGTACCTATATGGAATATAACAATATCCAATGCACTACCCTATTCTTCACCCTATACCGCTCTCAATACATCCTCTAGTCAACTCTCTGAATCATCTCAAACCTCTTTCTACTACTCTTTCCAATGCACTACCCTATTTCTCACCCTATACCACTATCAATATATTCATTACCTCCATTCTCTCACTCATCCCAAACCCCATACCACTACTATGAATTCAAAAATAACCCTTTCGAGACTCTTCCCTACTTTACTCCTCCTTGCATCATCTCATACCTCTTTTTACTATTCCGATCCCCCAAAACAAGCCTTTCTAAACTCTCTTTCTGACTCTTCCCCTCCACCTCCCTTTTACTCATCCCTAGCCTCCTCCTACTACTATGTGCTCCAAAAAAAATAAAACACTCTAAATCCTTCCATTCTATCCCTCCACTATCCTTTTCAATCCAAATAACAGACTAACATGTCCAGCACTCAAATTAATTTCATATTTCACTATACTAATTCACTGCAAATCCTTTATGGGTTCCGGAGTAGCATGCTACTCGCCGAAAAAGCACTTCAACACCCCATCAGGGGTAGCAAGCGCTAAATAAATGCAAACCTTTTTTCCTCTTCTACCCGTTCACTAAATCTCTCAATCCAAATAACTGACTAACATATCCACCACTCAAATTACTTTCATATTTCACTATACTAATTCACCACTAACACTGTATGGGTTCCAGAGTAGTGTGCTACTCGCCGAAAAATGCACTTAAACACACCATCGGGGTAGCAAGCGCTATATAAATGGAAACCTTTCTCCCTTCTCTATCCCTCCACTATCCTTCTCAATCCAAATAACTGACTAACATATCCACTACTCAAATCACTTTCATACTTTCACTATACTAATTCACCACTAATCCTTTATGGGTTCCGAAGTAGCATCCTACTCGCTGAAAAAGCGCTTCAACACCCCATCAAGGGTAGCAAGCGCTATATAAAAGCAAACCTTTTTCCCTCTTCTTTCCCTCCACTATCCTTCTCAATCCAAATAACTGACTAACATATCCACCGCTCAAATTACTTTCATATTTTCACTATACTAATTCACCACTAATCCTTTATGGGTTCCAGAGTAGCGGGCTACTCACCGAAAAGCGCTTTGACGCCTCATCAGGGGTAGTAAGCGCTATATAAATGCAATTACAATTACATGATCAACTTACCTTTCTCCTTTGTGGTGTCCTTCAATGTTCCTGGGCCTGCCTGTTCAGGACCTTGCATGACACTTTTACTGGCCCCCCTGTGCCCCGTGCACCAACCCACCCGCCTCCCATCTCAGCATTACGGCCCTCTGCCCACCCGCCTCCTCTCCCCGTAGTACATGGTGTGCAAGGCTTACTGCGGGCCTCGAGATTGCTGATTGAGCTGAATTCCCTCTGCACCACCTTCTCCCGCAAGCACACCCACTGCTTCTGCCCACCTCCCCTTGCACCAACACACCCCTGGGGCTCCATCGCTCCCCTGCCTCACCTTCAAGTTGGATTTTGGGCCGTGGCAGCGAGCAAGCAAATACCACCGCCACCACGCCCTCTGAAGCGTGTCTCATGGGAGGAGCCCTGCTCTCCTCCTGCCCTTGAAAATATACGACAGCTAGGTAAACTCAGCACCTGTACCACTCAATATAGTCACAAAAGTGTTCCACAACACCAATATTGCCCTCCTCAGATAACCAGCTGTCAAATTGTCATGAATCAAATATTACACTACATAAGTGATGAGAGGCAATACGTAAACATGAAGAGTTAGTTTGGCATCATGTCAAATGAGAACAGTCCCTTTCAGAGATAATTAGAAAGTCCAGTGTTGTTCAGATATTCTTTTCTTTACTTCTTCTTTCTTTCTCTCAGTCTGGACAGTATTACATGTAGATACAGCCAACGCGTTTCTCCTCAGACAAGGGCTTCTTCAGGGCCAATAAGGCCAAACTTGTGATGGGGGCAAGATAATAAGGCAACAAGAGCGCTACCAAGGTCCAACGTCCTCTACTACACACTTTTTTTTGTGTGCAGACCAATATTTCAGGAAATCCGCAGCTTTAACTGAGCCAGATATATCTCATTATATCTCATTAGCCCCACCTGCTAAGCTGCTGCAATGGAAATCATGAAATGGTAATAACCTCAAGTTATTATCATTTTATTTTTCCTTTATTTCACTTCTGCAAAGCAGTGGGGCGACCGCCTTAGCGGAGGAGCCACCACTGATTTATCACCTTCGAAATGACCTCTTTGTGAACTCTCCATTTGAGGCTAATTCCAGTTGAGGTATGATTTCCTTCCCGTAGGTGTTGCTAAATATTGAAGAGCCAGGCCTTGCAGCCAGAGGTGACACGCACGTGCGCATTAACGGTCTTTTTGTTGTGGGCTCGGGCTGACAATGTTGAAGCAGCGCAGCGAATCACAACCCTCTCTGCCTCGGAGACATTCCAAATATTTCATGTGCAATTTAATATCTAGAACACAGAGCTCTGGCTTTCATGGTTTTACTGAGGGGAAAATGAGCTTTTACGTAAACAGGGTCTGTCCCTACTCGTCGAGATAGGCTAGAGGTAACTTATTGGCAAGCAGACATCAGTCACCCCAGCCCGAGTAACCCACGTCGATGCTTCTTAATTCCGTTCATGTCTAATGTAGACGGTTGCTGCTCCCACCTCCGTAGAGTAATTAGAATCTTGCAGTGTATTTATTTACTGTTGTGATACATTTTTTTAAAATCTGTAATTTATAGTTTGTAGCAGTCAGCTGAAAAAACCCTACTCACCTGTAATAGGAACATTACATCACCAATGTGCTCTACTCCAGCAATTCATTACAGAGGAGTTCTGTCGACACAGGGCCTGCGGCCGCTGTGTTACTCCACCCTGTGGAAACATGCACAGCTCAGGGCCTGCGGCCGCTGTGTTACTCCACCCTGTGGAAACAGGCATAGCTCAGGGCCTGCGGCCGCTGTGTTACTCCACCCTATGGAAACAGCTCTTTCCCCACGGAAACAGCTCACACTCAAAGGCTTAAGGCCAGATTCACAGAAGTTCTCCGCTGCATTTCGCATTCACCCTCCATAAATATTCCCATCACATTTTTTTTCTGTCACCATCCATGCCAGACCTGTCTCGACGTTTTCTGGGCCATGGGTCACTCTTTGAACCCTAATGAAGTGCGTCTAGTAGTTTTTATAGCACCTGTAGAACAACAGCCAGGCCTTTTCCACCAGTGGGGTCCAGTAGGATAAGGAGCATCTGACTGCCCCTATGCCAGTTAACTGCTGAGTGTGATGACAATACTAGGTAAACAATCTATTGCTTGGTACAGACCCTGGGTTTTACCTCTTCAAATTTTAACTGCGCTGATGTTGACAACCTCGGAGGCTGAGGCAGGCCCTGTTCCCAGCTACACGGGTCTTTCCAGATGGCTCCTCCCACCGCGCCAGAACAAGAGGGGCTTCTTTAGGCACTCTCGTTTCGCATTTGTTAACGACAGGGTACAGAGCGCCAAGGTCTCCATGTGACTCTTCTAGATAGATTTGATCATTTCCTACGCTTAATTCCCTACACCTCCCTCGCCCTGCATGCATCATGCTACTACCATTCTTAACTTACAATGGGAGAGACAATGTATGCCCAGCAAGTGGACTTGGAGCAAACGTGCACCATGGGGTGAAGACTTCTTCAAACAGCGGGAGGCAAAGTTTCCATGGAGCAAACCCTCGCCAACATCCAAGAACCATTCACCAGCCTTGATTCAAGGACCATCAATAGCTAATTAAATATTTAAGAACAATAAAGCCATAATACAATTTTTTCAAGGAGGTTGATCACGTGTGGGCAGCGTTTGTGTGCTTAAAAGCGTCATAATAAAATTTGGTTAATCATTCTAACCATGCGTGAGAAATATCAGCGCCACAATGCGCCACAATTTGGCAGGCTGACTATTGAAACAAAGAACACGTATCATTAGCAGACTCACAAATATGAAAATACTGGGCACTGTCTAGAGCATGAGGGGACCACCTGGCCAATAATAGCTAGAATTCTAATTCATATTTTTGTCTGGCAGATATCTTAATGGGCTATTTATTGACAGGGTCAGAATTTCTTTATCACTTTTTTGTTGATTGCGTATATGTCACCAAAGAACATAATGGCGAACATTTTTTTTACTGGAAAATTACTTAAAACTGGTGATAATTCTCATAGCATTCAAGAGTTTGGTGGGTAGGGTCGCCTGAGAGCTATCAAACAAGATGGCTGCTTGAGAAAGTGGCTCTGACTCAGCACGTGGAATCCTGGCAAAATATGCAGCATCTTTGAAAAAACAGCTAGAGGGTGCCTCGGCGATTTAGATGAGTAAAAAATATTTGGGGAGATGGGTAGCAATCCTGACCAGGTATGAGGCCTTTCGTACACATACCACAGTGGATTTAAAAATCTGCTATTGTGTATTGCAGTGACCCAGTTGAACTCACTAATGACGTGGACAGAGAGTACCATGCAGATTTTCTGAAGACCAATGTGCTGCTGGCTGGTGGGCGCAAGACCTGCCGTTGTGCACCTGAATTGAAATTGGTGAGGAATATTGATCCCAGGGATGCACCGGCTTGTTTGAAGAGCTGTAGGAGGCGAGGAGTGGAGTTGGGAAGCTGGCGCTGCTGCTGATGAGCGTGTATGCCGATAGGGAGTGGTGAGAGCACGAGCCAGCCTTGAAGAGGGAGACTTGCAGCAGTGGCTGGGCCGTGCAGCGGAGAGAGAGAGGGCTTCACAGTTGGTGCGGCAAGAGTCGGAGTGGGGGGCGGTCCAAGGTACTCCTGGAGTGAGATGATCCCCTGCTTGGAAGATAGCCTGCAATGCATGGGGTGTCTGAACGAGCAGTAAAATTGCTGTGGGGCCGCGAAGTTGACCTAAGCAACAAATATGCACTGGGCTCCTGGATGCTGTAGGTATACAAAGAGTGGGCGCAGAGTCAGTACTGGCATGAATATTGCAAGCAAGAGCCAGTGAGAATTGGACTGTGATGACACGGATGTTAAGGGTTTCTTACTAGATACGAAACATAGCTTATAATAATAATAATAAGATTGGATCATTAGCGCTGCGTATAGGCAGAATGAAAGACTGGACAAATGTGTGGACCACTTTGGTATGTCTGAGTGCTGATTCTCAGACCTAGAGGATGACCCAATGGACCAGGATAAAATAATACACCAAATGGAAAAGGAATTGCTAGCAATTTGTGCCAAAAACGAGGACTTGGAATAGCGATCAAGCTGCAATAACCTTAGGATCCAGAATCCACCAACACTGGTCCTATGCCACCAAAACCAGAGTCACTGCCGAAGGTAGTGTTCAGCGCAGATCAATTCTCCAATATGATGGTGGTGGAAAGGGCGCATTGCACGCTGGTGCCACGACTCACTCCGGGGGCGCCGCCAGGGCCTATTGTGGCGAGCCTTCTTAGTGATAGAAATCACGACACAGCCCCACAGATGGTGTAGGAATGCGGTAAAGACCTATCACATGAAGGAATGAGGATAGCGATTTTTCCAGACTTCACAAGTGCAGTAAAGGAGGCAAGAAAGGCCTTCCTACTGGTCAAAAGGAAAATGATGCACCTGGGCATTTAATATGCAATGCTCTTCCGTGCAAAGCTCAAAGTAAGGCACAAAGATAGAAACCATCTCTTTCCGGATCTCAAAGCAGCAATGGCCTTGCTTCAAACTAATGCAAAACAGACTCCTGATAGACGCAAAAAGGACTCACAGGACACACAACAGCGCTCTCTAGAAAAAAATGACTGAGACTTAAAATCAAAAGAAATGTGCTAGTAAGCTGTTAACCACACAGAGGGACTTTACGGGATGTAGACAGAGGTAATTTGGAAAATCTCTTAATAACGAGAATATAACAGATGCACATCGCCAGATCAGCGGATGTATAAACTGAGTGTCAGAAAGGACCTTGTTTATTCAGATTTCAATTGGTATGATATGAGTCAAAGACACATATTTTTCACATGACGTTGCAAAGATTGGTGGGTAACATTAGCCTGATCTTGGTGTGCAACTTTTGCACCCCCAGTGAAATGCTAAAAATTATTAACTAAAAGCTGGTGTAGGGGTTTGGTAGTGGAAGGGATGGGCTGGGGTCAATGCAGATACACTGAAAATGTAGGATATCGGTGTGAGAGTGTGGAGGAAGGGGAGGGTTGTGTAATGTTAATCTGGATATTTAGTTTAGCAGTGCGGACATATGCAAAAGTGAGCGGAGTAATAATATATCAAAATTAATACAGGATGCATGTATCCGGTTCCATAGATACCATGAACGATGGACGAAGGTTAATCAATGCAGGCTAGATGGCTAATGAGAAACCAGCAGATGAAAGTAATTACATGGAATGTCAGAGGACTAAATAGTCCCAAAAAAGCCATGGCTGGTGCTTGCGCATCTCAACAGACACCATATTGACATAGTGTACCTGCAGGAGACGCACTTAACAGCTGAAACAGAATGCAGACTTGCCTAAGGCTTGAGCGCAGACAGATAGTGCACTTTTTGTAACTCTTCTTTTAGAGGAATTGCCATTCTCATAAGGTGTACAGTTCACTCACTGATGGACCCGAGGGGTGCGTACAAATTCCTGTAAGGCATCATTGTTCAAGATAAAACTACATTTCTAAATGGGTAGGGTCCAAACACAGTGTCACCGGAATTCTACAATCAAATGTTGACTAAGGGGGATCATTTAACTGGCAACACATTGAAATTGGAGAGTGACCTAAGCATATTAGATGTACACAAGGATAGATCAACTACAACAGTGAGACTCCCCTCCTGGGCTGTGCAGTCTATTAATAGTTTCACGATTGACTGACACTTATTGATTTGATAACCACTAGGAATATTTGGTAACAAGCATCACAGCTAATTATATACCCGCGAACACTGTGCCGCCACTCCCCCGTGGCTATAACAATCCCATATAAGGACATAACACTATTGGAAAGACCAAGGTTGTTCCCTTCTTCAGCATTGACAGATCTGTCTTTAAGTCAGAAATTAGACAAATGATAGTTGAGTTTTTTTTAACACAATATAGGATTGGTGTCGAGTTTCTTCACTATGCGAAAGACATTTAAAGTATGCATAACGGGTGAGTGCATGTCCAAGCAGGGGTAATATTAAAATCAATACGAACATCCCTAATACAACTGGAGACCAAACCTAAAGGACTGGAATCGCAAAACATTGCATCGTCAGACCGGGAGAGGCACAATGAGCTATTCAACAAGCTTGCCTAATATTGGGTTGCGGCTGATAGGTATGTCAAGTATTTGGGGAAAATTAGATGGCTAGCAAGTACAATGAGGGGGGACATCCCAGTAGAACATTAGCTAGACTGCTGAACTCCACATGGGCCTCTAAGGAGATTGTAGAATTAGAGGCAGAGGCTGGCACACTACATCTGACCACTCCTGAGACAGTATCCTGTCTCACACAACACTACACAGATCAGATCTTTACAGTGTAGAGAGGGATCATTCTGAAACAACGGTGGAGGAGCACCTTTCCAAGGACTCCTAAGAGTGGCTGGAAACTGTTTAGAGAGAGCCTTTAAATATCCCTCTGTCCCCGAGGGAAGTCAGGGCAGCAATTAAAGAGTTGCCCAATGGGAAGGCGCCGGCCCTCGATGGGCTAACATCTGAATTCTAGAAAAAATATGCTGAACCACTTGCCCTGCATCTGGTAACAATGTATATGGAGGCCAGGACTAATGGATCACTACCAGCTTTATTAGGAGAAGCAGCCATATTTATTTGCTAAAGAAAAACAAACCGCCTGAAAAATGTGTTTTCTACAGGTCGTTGTCCGCACTAAATCTTGACACCAACATCCTAACTGAAATTATTGTCAAAATATTCTTCCTCAATATGAGAGGGCTGGTTTCTCCTGAAAAAATCAAGATTCATCCCCAGCAGATGTACAATAAATAATCTGAGAACCTTTTTCTCCATAGTACACCAGGTAGACCCATACTTTCCAATGAGAGAGATACTGCTAGATCCACAGAAGGCCGTTGACTCCTTAAATTGGCAATACATGTTCTACACACTACGCAGAATGGGACTAGATGAGGGAATACTAAACTGGTTAGCTATATTGTATAAAGAACACATAGCCCATATCAGAGTCAATGGATAACTAATGCCAGCGGTGAGGCTTGGGAGTGGAACAAGGCTCGGTTGCCCACTCTCCACCTTGCTTTTTGCATTAGCCACAGAGACTTTGGTCAGCATAATCAAATAACAGCATGCTCAGAGAGGAATGAACATATTAGGTAGAAAATATATATTATCTATGTATCAAGACGAAATGAATCAGTATTACTCCATACGTCAAGTACCCTCAGAAAATCTACTCTAATAATCTATGAATTTATCAGATTTGGCCTCTAGTCAGACTTACATTTCAATTGGTAAAAGTCATGTGCAATGCCAATCGCAAATTATATTTCCAAACCAATGACAGATTATCAGCTAAAATGGTGCGAAGAACTGACTAGATACCCTGGGGCTGTCATACAAAGGCAAACCGATCTAATCTTAAGGGAAATCCATGGTGCAGTGATGTTGAAAATACAGGAGAAAGGCATTCTCCTCCACTTTCCATGGCTGCTAGTATTGCTGTGGTTAGAATGGTACTCTTACTGCAGCTGCTGACAAGTAAACCTATTCCACTGCCAAAAGTATTTTTTTGGACATATACGCTCCATTTTAGTGCAATATATATGGGCAAACAAACAACCTAGAGTGCCCTGGGACATCAAGACCCTTCCATATGAATACAGTAATAACGAACTCTCCTCTCAGACCTAGCGCACAATGCAACATGGTACATAACACCATGTACATAACACTATGACTACATGGCATCAGCTTTCTCAGATAGCAGGTAATGGCACAATGTATTCCCCTAGGGTTCTAATAGTACATAACTGCTCATTATGTTGGAGCCCAAGACACTGCAACAACTGAAGATGCGAAGCCTGTGCACATTGGGAGATTTGTTTGTAGAACACACTTATCTGACCATCGACCAATTTAAAGATGGCCGAGACCTGTCACCACTAGACATATTTTGTACTACAGACTCAGACATGTAGTGAAAGATCTCCTTCCCAAGTTCCCGTCTCAACCACCTACTTTTGAGGCGTTCACTGTTATGTTGATGGCCGACCCCCCTAGAAGCTAGTAGTGCATGGAGCTCTGGGAGAAGCGCGCCTTGTAATCAGCAGCGGCTCACGTGAACAATATGATTGAGATTTGTAAGAGGTTATAACGTATGAACAATGGCGTTATTTCTTTAATTTAATGCAAAACATATCCCTTAATTGTAAGCATAAATTAATACATTTCAGATTTATTCATAGAACATATTAAATGCAGGAGAATTGAAAGTAAAAGCTTGAGGGAGGATCTAAGGTGTTTAAGGTGTGGAAATGCAAATGCCGATTTTTTGCCTAGACCTGCCCAGGCATTGGGGACTATTGGGATAAGGTAACAGGTGAAATATCAAAACTGACAAACCATGATATACTGTGTATGCCCCTGGTGGGAGTGTTTGGATATGAAAAAGACATCCTGAAAAGTTTACGAAAATGTGCACCTATGGCTGTTATGCCAGCTAAGAGAAGAGTGGCTATCCACTGGAGTAGGGAGAAGTATCCAAACTTGATGACTGAATTACAGACATGATCTACTGTAACAAACACTCTGAAATCCAAGCTGAAACATTGCCTCCAAGATCCTGGCCTAGGGACTTATGCAACCTTCGTAGTTCTTATCTGGAGGGCAAAAGAGCATTGATGATGCAAGGGAGGTGGAACAGGTGGTTTGATCCTTGGGAAGTGTGGAAATGTTTGTGTTGATCAAATGTCAAGTAAGACAATTATAGTAGGAAGAACAGATGTGTTGGCCCTACTGCATGTGGAGTGAAGAATGTATGGGAAGATATGATGTGACTTAAGAGATTTTGTAAAGTTTATTTGAAGTTCTCTGCTTCCAATAAACTTTTTTTGTAACAATATAGTATATAGGATGTAACATACTCCTTTAGTTAAAGTTCTGAGAAACAAACATTTGCCCCCCAAAAAACTGAATGGCAAGTTTGGTGCAGTGATACTTTTACTTTGTATCAGTAAGTTCTGTATTTATTGTGTTTCTATTGTCCATTTCCTATTTCTATGCAGATAAATAATATATTTGAGCATTGTGATTGATAATGACTCAATTGGGCTTTTGTCGACTGATGTAATCAAGAATAGTGCTAGATTCTGGGAGATTGTAAATAAACCCTTGGATTGTACCATTCCAGAAGAATTGTGGTATACTCATTTTAAAAATATATATGGCGATCAGGTTGAGATGGGAACTGCTTGCCCTTGCTTCCGGTCAGGGGTGACGACACCTTGGTTTTTAATGAAGTAGAAGTTAGTGAGGCAATAATGCAAATGCCAAGTAATAAGGCCCCTGGTCCGGATGGTGTCCCGGCTGATCTTTATAAGCTTAATGTGACACTTTGGTCAAAAATACTGACACGTGTTTAACGTAGCCTGTTTGCATGGTTTGCCAGGGACTTGGTCTCAATCAATCATTATACCAGTCTTTAAGAAGGGGCAGAGAGAGGACCCATGTTGTTATAGACCGATATCGCTGATTGATTCAGCAGTTAAAATAATGGGGAGAGTGATCCTTAAGAAATTAACAGATTGGATAGATGAGTGTAAAGTTTTGTCAAATTTTCAATATGGGTTTAGGAAAGTTAGGGGTACTATAGATCAGTGCCTAAATGTACATTTTATTGCGGGGAAATACATTACTGCCAAGAAGGGGACATTACATCTGGCCTATATGGATCTGTCCTCGGCCTTTGACCGAGTGAACAGATCCAAATTGAGGGCTTTGCTAATTGACATAGGGATGGACCGGAATATTGTTCATTTTCTGTCCGATCTTCATAGGGACCTCTCTGCTACGGTGAGATACAATCAAAGGGGTAATCACACACGGCATATCCGCATTATAAGAGGAGTCAGACAGGGAGTATTCTAGCTCCCCTTTTGTTCACATTATACATTAAAAACTTAGAATCCATATTGTGTACAGTCTGCAAAGATAATCCTCGTGTGGGGGACCGGTTACTTCCTGGGCTCCTATATGCGGACGACGCAGTTTTATTAGCATGAACAGCGGTTGGGCTCCAATGTCTCCTAGATTCCTTTGCTGATTTTATGAGTTCACTGGATTTAAGGGTTAGCTTCTCCAAATTGCATACAATGATTATGGGCCCAAGATCAAAAAGATTAAAAACACATTATTGTGAAGGTAATGAAATATCTAGGGTGACCACTTTTTCGTATCTAGGAGTACTGTTTGATGAAGGGGGCTCATGGGTATCGCAAAAGAAAGCAAAAAGAAATGCCATGGCGAGAGCGACAGTAGCGGTCCTTGATTTCGCGCGCTGGCTAGGGGCCAAACCTATTCAAGCGATGGTAAACATATACAGGGCCAAATGTATCGCCGTCGCCAAATATGGATCTGAAATCTGGGGTTATAAGGAGGTTCAAGAATTCCAAATAGTGGAGAATACGTTTTTTAGAAGTCTGCTTACAATGCCACAATCTACCCTCTTATATCATCCACCAGGAACTGGGTGTTGGTTTTGTAACCGATCTGATCGGTATGGCTCCGCTTCTGCGGTGGATTAAGATTTGGACCAACCCAGATTTGGAGCTGAATCGTAAGATCGCTTGGGACTGCTTATCCCTAGACAGAGCAAGTAGTATTCCCGGGCTAGGTTATATCAAGAGCCTAACTGAGAAACTAGGGCGGCCCACCTTATTTGATTCCCCCAATAAGTTGGTAAAGGAGGACCTATTATGGGTTAAAAAACATTTTGTTTGTATGATGCAATCAGAAAGAGAGGCTATAGAGCTTTCAAAACCCACGGTTTGCGCCTATATATTGTTGAAAACAGGCCCTGCGTTGGAACTGTACCTAAATGAAATCACAAATCCTTACTTCCGCTTTCTTTTAACTAGATTTAGGTTTAACCTTGTGCACCTTGTTTTGGCATCCCCTCAGGGGTGGAGTATGATGAAAGATCTGGCTCACTGCTCCTGTGATAATTTTTCTATCCAAGATAATTTAAATTTTATAATGTTTTGCGACCATTTTCACCACATTTGCAAACGCTTTTTATTGCCCATACTGAAAGATAAAGGTTTTATGCAGGTAAGGCCTGCTTTAGTATACTTACAGATGCTGAATAACCCTTGGGAATGCTATAACATTGCTAGTTTTTAGGTGGCGGCGGTTAGGGAAAGAAAAAACAGGCTTCTCTGATGGGATACACATTTACTTTTTATATGGTTATGTTTTAAGTGTCTTTAGCGTAATGTTTTTGGTGCACTAGACCAAGTTTGTAATGAAATTTGTAGCTCCTTGATCTCTTCACACTCTAACAGGGATATAAAAAAAAAATGGTTTATCTAATGCAGTACATATTTGTCTATTAATACAGTTATAAAGTGACAGTTTTTAGCGTGATATTTTTGGGCCTCAAGATCAAGTCATAAATTAAATCTGTTCCTGTTTGATCTTTTTATAGTTTTATGGTGGAAATGAGTCTATCTTGATGTTTATGTTGCAGAAGATCATGTCCTAAAAGAATTGTGTATATGTTTTTAATGTTTCTATCAGATTTATTGTAGTGTACTTTTATGGTTTTAATTAACCGAATAAAGTGATTTTGACTGATTGACCGACTCAATTGGATTTTTTTTTACTTCCCTTCAGAACTTCTTGTAACCAACCATTAGCTTTTTCCTCAATTTATTCGGGAAATTGTGCTGTAAAACATACTCTCTTGAAAAAGTTTTCTTAGTGAAAATCCGTCAGAGTAATTCAGAGTGTCAGACTCAGTACGCCGACTGCACACGCATGTTCACACATATACATAGTAGAACTACTTTGTTTGGCATGGGTTTGTGTATTGCTCAGGCATTTGTATGAAGGTGGGTACGTTGATCCTTTGTGTGTCTGGCTATGAGTTTAATGTCCTCTTCTACACTGGGGAGTTGGAGGTTTAATATTTGTAGTGATAGTTGTGCAGCTGTCACGGGGGTCATGGTGTGCAGGTTGGAGAAATGGTCACTGGTTTGGACATGCAGAATCCTTTCTGGCTGAGGCATCACGCCTGTTAGCTCTGGTTGTCTGTCTTGGGATCGATCTAACACTGTTCCAGTTTTTAGATGTCCTTTAGTTTGAGATAGCAGAAGCAAATACACTTCTCTAAAAGGGCAGCAGTGGTGTGACTCTTCAGTTTCTTTTTTCTAAGACCTGTGGAGCAGACAACTTCAGTTTTTCTGGTTGTAGATCATTCACGGGCCTGGAAGATTGGGTTATACAGTGAATAGGAGTGGTTTGAGCTGCTGCTGTGGATTACTGATTAGGGGTTGTGTGGTTTAATGGCAGTGTTAGTATTTTGTTTGGATGAGTTTATTTTGTTAATACTTGCTTTTAATAATTCGGGACTGACGTAGGGTACCCTCCGGGCATTTCTTCGAATAACATCTTTCAGGGTGATTTTGAACTTTAATCTGTCAAGAGTATTGTGTCTTTTCGCTGGGCTCCAGAACATAGACGAAGGGACAGGATGGCCGGAGATCTGGATTCTACTGGGGAGTCTGCAAGGATCCAGTGGCGGCTCCTCTGTTGAGGTGGAGAAGCGTCGCCCGCTGCTCAAAAGGAAAAATAAAATGACAATAAAGTATCGTTATTGTCATTTTATTTTTCCTATTGCAGTCAGTGGCTCTGTTTCATGCGGGGCGGGGCTGGCCAGAGCATGGAAGGAGTGGTTTGCACTCCCTAAGAGCACATGAGTTCATGCGCACTTTGCATGTTCCACACCAGGCTGTATTGCACAGCCTGGTGGGGAACATACACAGGCTCCCTGTCCACGTCTAAACACCGAACCACGGCCCTCAGACCAATCACAACGCTGCATTGCAGAGTTGTAATTGGCTTTGGGGAGCCTGGGTGCTTCTTGCTGCTTCCTGCTGCCGGCACTGGAGACAGGAAGAAGGAAGATGAAGAGGATGGGGAGAGGCGACAGCCAGCCGTTCCGAGGTAAGTGCTTTTATTATTTTATTGTTTGCATTCCCCCCTCCTTACCACCCCCATCCGGTAGCAGCCCCTACTGCAAGCTTCTAGGTGTACTTGTCCATGTGGAGCAGAGTAGTGTGGGAAGCAGGCAGGTCTGTGGTTGTGCTGAATGTTGTGGCCTCTAAGGCAGAGGTTCTTGCTGCATTTCTATTTTTTGAAGATGTGTGCACTTAGATTCTGGTGAGAGTTAAGGTGGTTAGTTTTATGATTCCTGAGGGATTTATGCTCATGTATGTTATGGATTTATGTAGGAGAGGAGGTCTGATTTGGATATGCTAGTATATATGTTATGGCGGTTTAACGCAAAATGATGCCCCCCCGTAGAATGTGATGAGGGGCCCCTGGATATCCAGTAGCTCAAAGATAAACATTGGCTTTGGGATGAATGGGGCCCACGGAAGAGTTGGGGGCCCCTTGGAGGGTTGGGGGCACATGTGCATTGCTGGAGCTGCAGGAGCCTAGGTTACGCCCTTGGAGGTGGTAAAGGTATGTATGCATGTATTTATGTGGCCTTGTCTACAGCGATTCTAGCTGCAAGGAAAAGGAACATTGACAAAATAAGGGGGTATAAAGCATCCCAAGTGAGTAGTTGGAGAAGTTGGCTTATGGGGCTACAACAGGGATGGGGAGGTAGGTTATATAGAGCTGCACATCAAGTCACAGTCGGTGACCGAGCGGTTAGGGGAGCTGGGCTTGGGGATGGAGTACAACCACACCACAGGCATAAAAAAAGGTCTTCCGACACTACTAGCTCTAGTTATATTTTGCATCACTCTAGTGCAAACACTGGAACACCACATTCTTCTTCAACACACAGATCTTTCAAATGCCATTACATCCCAATAAATATACTGCTAAGCCCTAATATAGTATACTTTCTTTCTTATCCTCTTAAAATCTTTCTTCAACTTTTGCCAACAGGTATGCACAGACATCAGTTTCATCAGCGCTCCTTGTGCACTGCCAGTGACACCTGTACTTTTACCATTTTTTTAAAGCTGTGCTCTAAAATGCCATACATGGCACTATTTCAAGCACTCCTGCGTCTCTTTCAAGGCCATCAAACTGTATTGTATGTGTTAGCTATATTATTTTCATGATGGTATCCATACTTCAAACATACATCGCAGGCAAGAGTCATTACTTTGTCAACCTTTCAAAAAGGTCAGAACCTCCCCCCATGCTTTCTGCACTTCAGGCCCAGAATCTGGTACTCCCTGGATTAAACATCTGTTTGGCTCCAGCTGTTCTTTCCTTCAGGCATCTCCTAAAATATCACTTGTTCCTGCAATCCCCTCCTCCAGCCCCATCCTACATTGAACATTAACTCCTGCTCTTATGTTCTGTTTAAATCACTGTGAGAAATGATCTGCATGGATTGTTAATAACTTGTTATTAGTATTTAATAAGAGAGGGACCATTGCACATAGAAGCCTTAGACAAATGAGAACTGAAAAAAGAGTTAACTACTTCAGACAAAATCAAGAGGGTTGGCAATGGCAGACACACAGCTTTACTATTGGCCCTACAAGCTAATGGAGTTAAACAAATGGTTATTTAGGAGCAGCGACAACCCTACTACTAAACTAGAATTAAAGGAGATGATGGACACAATCACACTAAATGCAATACAAGGGGGAAGGGGAAGCGACTGCCTGCTGCTAGTCACTAGAGTGGTATTTGAATGCTGTAATGGGCATTTAAGTGGGTCGGGCAAAAAAGCAAGGGTTACGCGGTAAACAACGTTATGGCAGGGAACATGGATAAAGCAGGTTCTCAGCCTGGCAGGATTCACACTATGGGTCACTATAGGCATCTCCCAGGTAGCGGATATATGCAACTCAGATCACATGAAGTTCTTCAAAGAATTGGCAGAAGACTGTGAACTGCGTAATTTGCCATTTTAATACATTTATTGAGACGCGCTATGTCATTCCATTATAAAATAATAGGGGAAATCCACGTATTTAGCCAACCAGAAGTTAAAATCACAAATACATTACACTGTGGTAAAAATAGCCTCGGTTAAATGGCTGTAATCAAATCAGCATGGCAGGAAATAAGATCGGCATTGGACCACTGGATAAGGATGACTGGTGAAAGGTCAAGGCGTTGACTTGGAATATGACAATATCAGCTTAACCTAGACTTTTCCAGTCAAATATAGGCATAGAGTGTATTACGTACCAGAAAGACTCTAAAAGATGGGTTCTTGCCCCTCACCGCACTGCCTGAGATGTCAAATAGGAAAAGAAAACTTCTTCCACATGACTTGGATGTGCCCAGCCATACACAAGTAATGGACTTCATAACACGAAACATAGCAGAGATGACCCAACTACGAATCATCATGTAACCAATGTTAATACTACGGTTGGGTGACGGAAGAAGAGGTGTACCCCAGGTAGATGAACCTGCTAATTGGTCTTGGTTGTCTACTTGCAAAAAGAGATTTAGCAAAACACTGGCAGTTGCTGTCAGACTCTTACTTACGTTTCCGCAGGAACGACATGCAAGACGAGAAGTCCCAACTTTCCCTGTTCACTTACCGTACCCAACAGAGTCAAAGTAGCAATAGTAAACTAGGGGAAGAAGGGGAAAAACAAGGGGGGGGAGAAAGTGTCCCACAACTCTTCCCACTCTAGGACAGGACTAGACAGCCAGGAGAATTCCTAATAGAAGAGACAGAATACATTAGTATGTAGAAAAGTGTTGTATGGAACTGACAATATAAAGGTAATTGTATTTCTCTAATCTACCTGAGTAATTCCCTTCTTCCTCTATGTAACAAAAAAAACTGTCTGGGTGAGGTCTGAGATTTTCGCCTATAGGGAATGAAAAGAAGGGCGTTAATTGGGATAAGCACCAAGATAGAGTAGAAGGAAAAGAAAAGCTTCAGAAGCACCCACCTAAGTACAACTGGATATGGCCCATGTCATCAGGAGACCTGAAGCGGAATCTAATCCCCTAGCAACTTGCTAATACCTTTAAATAACATAATTTGTATAACAGCTATGTCTAATTCCCCCTTAACTTCAGGGAGAAGTAATATGGGTTACACGTTACGGCCTTGACTTCTGAGATAATACGTAAAAGTTGATAATGCACCAGAGATCACATAAATATTCGAAGATTATGATGTCATGGTATAAAGATGTGGGAGCTCCATAAGAGCTATGATGTTACTAAAAAATGTTTTAAAACGGTTAAAAAAGTGTTATAGAAAAAGACAAAACCAAGGAATGTAGGCAATTATGGCACCAGGAATATGAAAGGGAAAACAATTACCTAAAGCTACATAAAATAAAAGAGCGGTGCATATGGTCAGACCCTAGCGGTAAAAGACGTTTAAGCGATGCAGTTAATTTTTAAGGAAAAGTACACAAAACTGGACTTATAATATATGAGTTTTATTTTTAATTCAAGGGTACACACCAGTCATCTATTATACCGAAGTTATGTTGATCCTTACCTTCTGTACACAACAAGAAAACTATTAGCAATTAGAATACAATCTTTTATCTTAATATGTCAAATCAAAATTCTCCAATGCACATGCAATGTGGACCAACTTACAATGGTAATGAACTGTCATCTGTACAAAACTGACTTTCACAGGAATGTAGTAGGGAATCTCAAATCCTGAAAATAGATGGAACAGAATATCACTAAAACAATATTAAGTTACACAATATCGAAAGGCAAGTATACAAATGAGGGCAAGGATTTCGTATTCTTAGCTCCACATATATGTACCTTCAAGATATACATATCAGCAAAGTGCGTATATGTAGAGTAAGGTATAGAAAATGTATAGAGACATACTGTTTGATATTTTGTCCCTTGATATTGTTGTAAAGATATTCTGTCCTCTAGATATTCGGGATTCGATATTCCCAGCCCACACCCTTCACAGCAGTGTTACAATATGAGTTAGAATAACATGTGAAATAAAAAAAAAACAGAACTGAATGAGGGCTTTGGTTAGTGTCTATTTACAAGTGATGCAACTTGTATATTAAAACTAGTCTAGATGCTAAAAGGACTTCATTGCAGCCTTTTATTCCTCATGCAGTTCTACCAAATATTCTCACGTTTTGTTGAATCCACTCTCTCTGGACCCGATGTACAATGCCCTTTTGCGATTGCAAACCCTGCAATTCACAAAATCACTGGGTTTGTGACTGCAAAAAGGGAATTTCTTAAAATATGTAAAAGGGCTTTCACAATTTGTTCCGGATTGTAAATAGAAGGGGCATTCAGGATTGGACTGGCCTAGAGGGCAATCAGGCTGTCCCCGATTGCCTGGTCTGCCAAGTTAGAATGGGCCGGTTTTCTGGCTGTTTGTGGGCCTGTGTTATTGTCTGCTGGACCTGTTTTTACAGTTAATTTCCCTGATATTTTAAGAAACATTGCCTGCAGCAAGTTTAAATCCATGCAGTCTTTGATACCACGCTAAACACCCATGCAGCTTGTCTTTTCAAGTTCAAAGCTGCTCCAATTTGCAAACAAGGGCTACTTTTTAGTTATATGATTCACTAATGGGTCCAATTTAATTTTTGTGCCCAGGTCTATTTTCTGTCCCATTCTGACCATAAGGGCATCCATCTCCTATTTACAATTTAGAAAGTAGTGTATCAATGGTTTGTGACTGCAACTGTGCTCTCAAACCATTGATAAGTTACCAAACACCAGCTTGAAGTTGTAACTATTTAAAGAGGACAAGGTGTCCTCCTGAGACATCTTACCCTTTGTAAATCATATCAGTGGCCTTGGAGTGAGCAGAAAGGGTTCAGATGACCAAGGTCTATTCCCCTCTATGTCTTCTCAAATGGGAAACATTTTTTTAGGAACAATTCTTTTTTATTGAAATCCACAAATTGTCAACACAGCTTTTCGCCTACAACCATTGGCCGGCAGCAATCATATGCATCATGTGGTATGGAGCTCATTGCCTACACCTCTGGGGCCGGATGCGATGTGTGGCTAGAAGGAATGTAATCTTAGATGAACAGTAAAGAAGAAAGAAAGAAAAAGACAGAGATCCAGCTGGTAGCAAAAAGAGAAAGACCCCCCCAACCACCCCCCTCCTACCCCTGTCTCCTCCGCACCTAGGCGCCTACGTTATGGATCCCTACTGCAAGAGCTTTGAGTGCTTCTCATCCAGTCTGTTGTGGGAGGGTGAGTTCAAGGCTTAGGAGCGGGATTTGTAAATATTTCTGACAGGTTATTTCGTGGAACTCCGTCGTCAAGATGTGGATGAATGGGGCCCATAGGTCTGGGTAACGGATTGCACGGCCATCTGCCATCATGGACATGCGTTCCACTGCAAGTGTCACCCATAGTCTATGAAGCCATGAGGTGTGGTCTGGGATCTCCTCTGTGCCCCATCGCGCCAACAGCACCTGTCTAGCAGTGTTCAAGGCCAGCGCCATCTGCCTACCCCGGAGGGAGCACAGCGGGAAAGTCAAGGGGTTAGGTAAGCCCAGGATCGTGTATGCAGGAAAGCGGGGTATGGATGTACAGAATGCCTGGTCGATATCTGTTAATAGCCTGTCCCAGTATCTAACTAGTTTGGGGCAATGCCATAGTAGTTGTACGAGAGAGCTTGTTTGTCCGCATCCCCGCCAACACTTGTCAGTTTGTTCTTTATTCCAGCTATGTATTATTGCTGGGGTGAGGTACCAATAGGTGGTGACCTTGTAAGCTGCCTCCGTGCCAGCCATGTCATGTGTGTTGTGGTGTGCCCTGTAGTATATCTCCTGCCATTCTTTGCTAGAAAGGGGGAGCCCCAGTTCCTCCTCCCAGCGGAGCTGTCCCTTGGTTTTGAGTACCGAAGCCTCATCAGAGAGTAGAGCATAGAGTTCCGAGATGAGATGTTTGTCCCCATCTTTGGTTATTAACCATTTTTCGAAGCGGGTTAGGGGGCGTGAAGCACCAGGAGCGATCCCTGGGTAGGTCGCCCAGTGCCTCACTTGTGCGTAGGGAAATCAATCCGCCTCCTGTAATGCGTAAGGAAATATTTTTTAAAGTAACTCCTGTGCCTTTAATAGACACTGGCTGCTTGAAAAAAAAAATCCATTTTGAAAAGCAAAGCAGGGAAGGAGGTCTGCTGTCCTGTGCATGCCTCCATTACTGCATTGGGAGCTATTCACAGGGTGTTGCAAATTATTATGTCCTGCCTAATTTATATCCATTAGACAGGTTTTGTGACCCCTACGAATAGACAATTTGTGATGCAACCTATTAGTGCATAGATTGCACCACAAATTGCATTCCTATTCGCAAACCAGTCGATGTGCAAAGTGCTGGTTTGAGAATGGAAATAGTACATTGTGCCAAAAGTTCCTTAAGCTATAAGTGACTCTTTCCTTAGTAGTTAATTTGCATATTTCAGGAATCAGATCCTCAATTTTGGTTGTGCACTTGGGAGGAAACTTTTTTCTGTAGCTAATACTTTCGTGAACTATTTACTTTCCTGATTAACTTGCTACTCCTGTTCTAGTCGATTAAATATATTCAGCAGTTTACTTCTGTGGATACCTTTGTTGTTATAATGTTTTAAATGCCTATCATTCCGTAGCAGTTTTAATTTATGCATTGAGGCAGTTGTATACCAGAATACTGAGGAACAAAATAACAACATGCAAAAATGTTGACTGAAGAATACTGGATACCACTGTATCATGAAGGTAAATATATGCAGGTAAGCATAGATTAAGGATATCCCTACTGTGAGGAAAGCAGTTTATTATGTGGTAGGGCTGTGAGACCTCACCGTGTAGTAAACTCACTCAATCATCTTGGGTCCGGTCAGGCTTGTTTGTAAAACATTGGCTCAACCCTGGGTAGCTGTGGCTTTGAGCAGTCAGACTTAGCAAAGGAACAAGTGCAAAGAATATAGAAGTGCCAAAGCAATTGAATAAGAAAGAAACATGGCACAAAGGGAATCCAACACCAATTTATAAAAAAAATCTTATTTTTATGAATTTTTAGACATCAAAATGAACATAATCCACCAGAGAGTTCCTGAGATATAAATTATAAAACAGATCATAAATCACTGCTTTTCACTCAAAATACAAACAAGCGTGGCAACTATTGTGGATAGCAGTGACTTCGAAAACTTTTGAAAACGTTTTATAAAGTTGTGTTCAGGTACTCCGACATGTATTGGCAAACCATCTCCGGAAGGAAGTGAGTCACGGGGGCCAGTAAGACTTAGCAGGGCAGTTACCTCGCAGTCAAAGCAGTCTCCAGTCCAGTTCCAGTGTCTATGGGCAAACCACAATAGACATCAATGGAATGGTTCTGATGTAAGGGATACAGGATGCTGAAGATGCTGAGGATGCTGCTCTAGTGGACGGGAGTCTTTCTGGGGCCATCCCTTGGTCTACGAACACGGTGGGGCGACTTTGGCCACTGGGTACCAGGCGGAGTCCAGCCAAAAAACAGTTGTCACTGGACTACTAGTCTCTGGTCACAGCGAAACCAGTTGTTTTCTTTAACTGTAGTTAGTGTCCGCCTTGCCTGACCAAACTGCACTTTGACGTCTCTCCTGGGTCCAGCAGACTCAGGTTCAACTTTTGAGTGTTGGGGCTTGGTTTCCCAAGCTGTGCTCCGGCGGTCAGAAATGATTACGTGTTTTCTGTCTGGGGCTTGGGGATGACTTTTCTTCGAGCAGGGAACAAAAGTCACAGGCCTCTCTTTGCTAGCCCAGGAGCGGCAGGTGCAGTCCAGTCTTTTGTGCTGCCTCCTTTGCCTCAGCCAGGGAACACCGGGGCAGTCCTTCTTCAGTCCTCACTCCAGTACAGAGGTGATCTGAGGCCTGGGTGTCAGGGGTGCCACTTTTATGCCAACAATATGTCCTTGGGATGTGGCGACTACTAGCCAATAGGCTACCAGGTCCCCTCCAACCTGAATACACCTTTCTGCAAAGTGTGGCATCTAGTTATCCCAGAGTGAAATATTCTGCCTACTCCCAAGATTGCAGAACCCTTTTTTCGGTGTGTGGGGATTGGTAGCCCACCCTAGAGGTATGGCTATCTGAGGGATACACACCCATTGACAACCGGTTTGGCAACTGTTCCCACCCTCTGTCCCTAGCACCAACCTGTCTACCAGAACAAAAAAGCAGCCCCTCTTGTGGGTCCACCATTTCCCATCGAAGTTGGCTTCCCCTTTAAAGCTCACTGTTTGAGCTCCCACCCTATTTGGCTTCCTTTCAGAGAGAGGCATCACCTCTTCCAATAGAAGGCCTCTATTGTGTCTTTTCCTGGGAGTCATTCACATGTCTCCCCAGTAGGGCAGACGGGTGCCTCATGGCCAGCAACTGTAAATGGCCACTGGAAAACTTCGGCAATAGAGTGGCAACTTTCTAAAGCTTACTTTTTACTCAAAAGTTACATTAAATTTGACTTGGGCATCAAGCTGGGTTTAATGCAATGATTCTCTTGATACTTTGATACACCAACTTTATTAGTCCCGTTCAGAAGTTAGCACAGCTGAGTTGTCAGCATGTAACCCCGTACTTGCCAATGGGCTACTGACCTTTCTACGGTAAAAAAAGACAATCTGGGTTTTTTACTGTTAGGACATATAAAAACACATGTCCTACTTTTTAATATATAGCACCCTGCCTTAGGGCTTGACAGGCCTACCTTACGGGTGACTTATATATATATCAAAAAGGAAGGTCTGGACTTTGTAATTAGTTTAAATGGTAAAGTCGAGTTAGCAGTTCAAAACTGCTCTACCAGTAGTCTGCAGTGGCAGGCTGGGAGACATGCTTTACTTTGTCACGAGGGACACTTTAACTTACAGGCCCTAGGTATCCCTTGTACCATATACTAAGGACTTATACATAAGTAACTTATGCCAATTAGGTATAGGCCAATTAAACATACACTTTTAAGGGTCAGAGCACTAACACTGAGGTCTGGTAAGCAGGCTTCGGTGCACTCGGAGAGTCATTCCACCAGAACCTAGTAGTCAAAAAGTGGGGCTAAAAGTGGGGTGAACCTGTAAAAAGCCATTTCCTCACACCTACCTTGAGTATATAGTAGTAGTCAATATTCTTCAGTAAATATTTTTGCAGGTCAATATCAAACACTCAATATTGTTTATGTTTATGTTTATATTTATGGATTTGTAAAGCGCATGGCTGCCCAAAGGCTTCCCAGCGCTAGGAGAAGATGACAGTCAGGGTGCATAGGAGATTTAAGGGAAGAGCCAAGTTTTGAGTCTTTTCCTGAATACCAATTGTGGTAAAAAAACTACAGGCGCAGGGCACCAGTATGAACTAGAATAAATCCTTTCTTTCATGAGTCTGTATTGCTTGTTAACATTCACTTTGGGTATTTCACTCAATTTTCTTGCGGCATATTTTCTGAAATTTCTACTCCCAACCTATTTTCCCTGTCCTGTCTGTCCTATATTTCTCAAACAAGTGTAAGGTATCACACGGCATCATCTTATAGACCAATGATGTAGATTCAAGAAGGTGTGTGGTACTCTCATAAGGGTGATATACCTGCAGATCTCAGATTTAGGAACGATGTGTTCATTTTGAGATCCCTGAAAGATACTACTTCTCCTAACCGAATCAGATGAATAATTCTCAGCATACCTCTTTCCTTCCCAACTTCCCACATTGTTTTATCACCCAGAAGAGCAAAGTATCTCTTGTTCAACATATAAATATAATTACCCTAGTCAAAAGCATGCTATGGCTTGAACCCGATTTGGCTTTCACAGCTTTATAGTTCTAGTACACAATGGGAGCTCCTTTTCTTATGTCTTTTTTGTTATTTAGTGTGAACCACTCCAATACCTCAAGAGACAGTTTACTAGAAAAGCTTTACATAATTAAATATTTAAGTAGTGTTTCCAATTTTCTATGTTATATGGGATGACATCTGAGCCTCTCTTAGGACTTCTGGTCCAGCACAGAGCATTCTATATATGGAGCTAATGGTCTGCTGATTGGCGGCATGGCGTAGCCTCCTGCAGTATCAATATTGAACAACTCCAGGACCCAGAAAACCGGGTCAAGCTCATTTGAATAAATGCACATGCTTCTTTACACCCTTGTCAATAGTGCTGGTTGATGTTCCCCCAGTGGTATTTGCTAGAGCCTTGTCTTGTGAGGGAAGCTGCTCCGCTTCCCTGAAAACAATCAAAACTCAGCAGAAGATTGACTTAATCGATAATAGTTCCCAAAGTAATCCCTAGGTTTTCTGCGCATGAAAAATCTGGGTTTAATACATTTTCACTTGATGAGATCAGTTATCAATGATATAAAATACCAAATCCAAGACCTGCTCCCAAAACCAATCTGGTGCTTCAAGGTGTTCTCAGAAACCCCATGACGGTTGAACATCCCAATATTGTAATCAAAGATATGATCTGACATAAATATCATGTCCTGAATAGTGTTTACCAAAATACATCTCATTCGATGTAGTTTTTCTATTATTAAATCCAATGGGGTGATTTTTGTAAACAATATTTAGAACACGATATTAAAGCCAGACCATATTCTGACGAGGATATTCTGGTACCATATACCCTATGACAGCATCCAAGTTACGCAATGCATGAGGTTTACATTTGCTTAAGAAACATAGGCACGTAGAACACCATATACAAAACTATTTATTGGTATTCATAAGCTTAGCAGTCGTGCTAACAACCTCTTTCATGAGTGCAAAGTTACTTACAGAATTCTAAAAAGTTGATTTTCCACTTGCTAAGGATTTACGCATGAGAAGATTTTTTATACGCAACGGTGGGGAGTGTTGCGTTCTAGGGAGTTTCTACACTCACATAAACTTGCACATTTATGGGCATTCACAAACCAATGTTCAACCATTTCCCATCCTGGAAAGTTAGAAAATGTACTCCAAGATTTTGCGCAAGATGCGCTGGTGTTCACGTGGTGCCGCACAATTTTACACTGTGCCTGCAGGCCTTTTTAATGGTAAGTAATTTGGCACAATGCTTTGTGTCACTTTGTGCCACACCATGCAAAAAATTAGTAACTATCTTCCTTGGTCATGTCAATGGCAAGAGTAAAATACTTTATAGGATGGAAAGCGGAAACCCTCCAAAACAGGTAGTGGTATGAGCTTTTTCTAGAGAAAAAACAAAAATAATAAGAAAATGCATTTGCAATTGCTCTGCAGAATTTCACATGATACATATATTTGCTCACGAGAAAGAGAAAGTCACAGACTCCTTACCTAGTACTTTTGCAGGGTTCCAGACATATTCTTGCAAACTTTTGTGAATTGCTGAAAATCATAAATCTACACCCATGCGAGTTCATATACCTATAGATGCAGAATTTTGGAATCGATCCCCAGGATTTCAAATCCAGCCAAGCGCCACCATTTGAACTCAGGTTGACTTGCTATCTCCAAGACTGCAGCTCCACCTTGGCTCTATCTTCCATTGCTGTCCCTTAGGAAACAGGGGAGAAAAACCAATGTGAATGAGTTGCCTCAGTCAAGTGCTACTGACCCTCACTACTCCTCTGTGTGTGGCACTCATCCCCTAAGTTATATCTCTTGCTTGTTGGACAACGTGCAGTTGTGCATATAGGAATGTTTGTCATGCAACAATTATGCTTGCGCTCCAGAAAGCATAAACATTCCTTATGCAACTATTCCTTCTACCTTGCCAGTGTGCCCCTGAGAGGACCAGCCTTTGCATACAGCTTCCAGGAGGCAGCCATGATTGCACCGAAGATGCTGGAGTGAAGTGAAGAGCTACATCTGCCACATTTAGAACTCAGGAGATATTTCTTTTAAAATTGCTGAGATCGGGAGCTCCAAAAGCTATCAGTCATAGAGTAAAACCACAAATTGAATTGCCTTATGAATAGCGTCTCTTTGAGGTTTTTTTCGTAGTTTGAACCAGACTAATGAATAAAAAAACATATCTGGCCCATCCAATGCTGGAATGTGCAATTGAATAAATCATTTAGAAACTAATATCTACTTGAAGATGTGTAAGGAAAGGAACTTCACATTTAATGCAGCATAGACCCCAGCCTTCCGCACGGAGACCATTTTCAGACTCATGTAGACATATGTAACTTATAAACATTCTCTCTTTCTTCTCAATTTGCTTTGCAGCGAGGTAACTTTAGCTGAGCAGAGCTGTTCACAGCTATTCATTTTTTATTGAAATTTATATTACGGTGAGCATAAAAGAGCTGATTTCTTCCAACTTAGTACTCTTAGGGGTTTGATTAAAGATGTAATACACAGACAATGTTCCAACTATATAACGCATATTCATTTTAGAACAACTTCAACTTTTAAGATGAGTGCATGACCTGGCACATACAGGAGTTTGTTTGCCTTGGATAAACCATCTAAGTAAGAGATTTAATTTCACTTAATGTATGTAAGAAGTCAAGGTCGGACTGGCCTGTAAGGCAATCTGGAACAGCCTGAAGTGCTGACCTAACAGATCAGTTTATGGACAGTATTTTGGATGTTTGTGGGCTTGTTTTATGGTCTGTTGAGTTCCCTGATATTACCACAGACATTACTGGCAGCAAAAATATCTTCATACAGTCTCCCATTCCTTGTGTAACACTTTTATAGTATGTCTTTTGAAGTTTAAAACTTCTCTGAGTTTCAAATGCCACTTTTTAGTTTTCTGATTTGTTAATGAAAGAAACTTTTATATGGCGCCCGGACTAAGACTTATTTCTGTCCCAGTCCGACCCTGTAAGTAGTACCCACATCTCCAGAGCTCCAGAGAGTACCGAAAAAGACAACATTTCTCGTTAAGAAGTAATAGTGATACTGCTTTCAAAAGAGGGTGACAGCAAATTCCGGGATCTAGCATAATCAGTGGAATTGGAGGGTTAAGAGTTTTAGGGGCTGATTTAGAGTTTGGCGGATTTAGAGTTTGGCAAGTGGTAAAGCACAGTAAAAATATTCAAATGACCACCACACCACAGGAGAAAACTCCCATGGTGTCCGGGTCATTCGTTTTTGCTTATTGAAAAACAAATTCCCACCCATACAAGCATGGACACAGCTAGTGACCCATACACCCACACACACACAGACCCACAAAATCTGTAATACACCCACTCAGAGACCCACTCAGATACTCCACACCCACTCACAGACCCATTCAGAAACTCACACACCCATATAGCTACTCACACAGCCACTCACTCACCCATACAGCCACTCACACACCCACTCTGAAAGGTTACAGGTTACAGTTAGGAAATACATTTTAAAAACCTTAGAAATTCACTTAAAAAACCAAAGGTTACAGGGACGTAATAGTAAGGAAATAAAATTAAAAAAACATTAGAAATTCACTTAAAAAACAAAGGTTATAAGGATATTATAGTTTAGAAAAATAATTTTTTTTTAAAAACCTTAGAAATGTACTTAAAAAAATCAAAGGTTACAGGGACGTTATAGGTGTGCTCAGATTTCACATGTACAAAACTATATAAATTCAGAAGTTATAGTTACCTGAGCTAACTATAACTTGCGCCCTCGCAATGCACTCCTTATGACCTCAATTAATCAATCAATCAGGGTTGGTAAAGCGCAACTACTCACCTGTGAGGGTCTCAAGGAGCTGGGGGTGGGGGGCAGCATAGTATTTTCACTTGCCACCTGCGCCGTTTATTTTTCTTCACGAGCACTATTGTGCACAAGTCTGTATAGGTTACTTATACATTTAAAGTAACTGAGTGCCGCATTATTGTCCTTATTTTGGGTTGTTATGCCTACTAAAATATAGATTGATCCTAGTATTCACTTGCTTTAACCATTCTTGTCTCCCTGCTTCCTTGCTTTTTGCAACTTTTAGGTGCATGCTTTTTTTAAAGTAAAAACTGTCTTATATTAATACCTGTTGAGACACTGTTGTGCTATAGCAATACATAATATGGCGGTCGAAACTTTCCAGTCAGGTTGCGACCGGCCAATCACGGTATTGCTGTTGGTGTGAAGATTTGCAGAGCAATGCAAAGGATCCACGTCCCTAGATATCTATATTTACATTTCTTTTTATAACTCCATAACTACACTTCCTTTCTCTTTATCTTTTTTTGATAAACCAGTTTTTATTGAATTTTACAGTTTAGAACACCAACAATTTAAAACAGTTGGCTAAAACACATACCATAGAGCAACAAAAGCAATACAAGATCCAAGTAGGGCAGCTCATTCGGCACACAGTGCACATAATATGGATGTTGTGATGTGATTGAGGAGACAGTGTCTCGGGCTAGACTAACCTCCCAAGCCATTTCCCCCATACCTTGGCGAGCTTCCGGGGGTACCCACGGGCCTTGTAGACCACCCTCTCCTGCTGCGCACACCAATCTACACCCCTCCTCCATGCGGTCAGGGTGGGAGGTCTACAAGCCAACCAGCATGAGGCGATGCCTCGCTTCGCTACCAAGAGGGCCGTCCCCAAGAAGGATCTCTCAGCCCTAGTGCCCCTTTCCCCCAAAAGTAGCCCAAGTAAAATCAGAATGGGTGACATGGGGATCTCCCGACCCAGAAACCGGACAGCTCCCTGAGCACACCTGCCCAATAGGTAGATAGAGCATCACAGGCCCAGAATATGTGGAAAAAATCTGCCGGCTTCATGTCACAACGTGGGCAGGCGGGGGTGGGGCGTAAGCCGGCCTTGTGCAGACGATGCGGGGAAAGGTAAACAAGTTAATTTTAATGAGGCAAAGTCTGGCCGAGGTTGTTTGGTCCCGGGGCACCATTAGTGCGTCCCTCCAATCTGCGTTATGCTAAGGCCCCACCCATTCCTCCGATCGATTCCTAATGTGGTCCAGTGTCCCAGGGGAGTTAATAATGAGTGTGCGATAGATCTGCGAGATCCCCCTCTACCCAAGTGTCTCATCAACAGTTTGGCTTCCAGCAGGCTAAACTCTGGTAAGGGATCCGGAGAAAGCGATTGGGCAGCGAGTGCATGTCTGAGTTGTAAGTACTTATAAACCTGGGAGTGTGCGAGGTGATATGTCTGCTGCAACTCTTGGAAGGACCTTATATGAGTCCCTGACCAGACATTTCCCAGCCTTGTGATACCAATACAGTCCCAGTTGCGAATCACTAAGGGACGCCGTCTCCTTCAACAAGGTGCCATGCCAAAGTGGAGTTTGTTGCGTAAGCGTGGCCCCCCATTGTATATGTCGCATGGCCGATCTCCATGCCAGAAATACCACTGGGTCGCCGTAGACAGTGAACGGGGGATCAGCGTTCCATAGAGCATAGCTTGGATCTGGGAGAAGTTCAGCTGCGTAAGTTCCACCCTATATGCCGGGTCCGACCACCCTCCGTTAAACCAGTCATGGATGACAAGCAAATGGGCAGATAGGTAATAGAGATAGAGGTTGGACATGCCCAGCCCCCCGTCGTAAGGTCCCCGCTGACAATGCGTAAGAGCGATGCGCGGTCTGGAGTCCCTCCACAGGAACAATGTTATATCCCTGACTAGGGCCAAGAACCAGACTCACGGTAACTGAAGGGGTACATTCTGAAAGGCGTACAAGAATCGCAGTAGGATCATCATCTTGTATAGGGCAATACGGCCAAAAGTATTGAGAGGGAGGGAGCGCCACCTGGCGAGGTCTGATTTGGCTTTCTGAACCAGTGGTCGGAGGTTAAGGGTCTACGTGAGTTCCGGGAGCAGAGTGACCCATATACCTTAATATTTAAAACTGAGTCTGCGTAGGGGGATCTTCTCCTGCCAGTTGAAACAATCCCTGGAAGGCGAAAGGGGAACCAATACCGATTTGGCGAGATTCAGGCGCAGACCAGAAGTCTCCTGAAATCGTGCGAGCATTTGGAGGCATCGGGGTCCACTCATTGTTGGTTTGGGCCAGGTATAGCTGGACGTCATCCGCATATAGTGCAATGAGGTCTTCATGGCCTGCCCCCCACCTCCAACCAATGAATTGAGGGTCTGAAAGGATAAGTGCGGCTAGAGGCTCTATCGCGAAGGTGAAAAGAAGTGGGGACAGGGGACAACCCTGCCTGGTGCCCCGTTCAATAGGGAAATCTTTAGAGAGGACCCCGTTGACCCGAATACGAGCTGAGGGGTTGGCATACATTGCCTTCACCATGCTCTGAAATCTAGGCCCAATACCGGCTTGGGTGAGTACTAACCGCAGGTAGCCCCAATTCACCGAGTCGAAGGCCTTTTCAAAGTCAAGGAAGAGCAAGGCGTGATCGGGAGGCAAGCGATGTCTGTGTTCCAGGGCGACATGCAGTCGCCTGATGCAGTGTCTCGTGCTCCGGAGGGGCATAAAGCCACATTGGTCGGGATGCACCAGGGTCGTGATGATGCACCGAAGTCAATTCGCCAAAATCGTGGCAGAGATTTTGGCGTCTCCATTAAGGAGCGAAATCAGGCGGCAATCCACACAAGAAGTGGAAGGGGGCTGCGTCGTATGTATCACCATTATGGTTGCGGAATCAACCTCCGCCGGAAAGGTCCCCTCTTGCATCACCTCCTGGTAGAACAGCAAGCGGTGAGGGATAAGAATCTCTCGAAATGTGGTGTAATATTCCATTGGGAACCCGTCGGGCCCAGTGTTTTCCCGGGCGCCATACCACACAGTGCCTCGCTGATCTCGTCTGCCGTGAGTCCGAGGAGTCGAGGAAGATCTGAGTTGCTGTTTCATCCCTAGCCCCAACTTCCACCCCTCCCCATACTTCTACCCCAGAAGCATCTGTAGCCCAATAAACAATGAGCACGTAGGTAACTAATGTGGTCAGGAACGTTTTAGTTGTCGTAGTGATGATGTGGGCATCTCCGAAGTCAGTAGGAAATTCCCAGAGTTAGACCTGAGGTAGTCGGGGGCTCTAGGGTGGCAGCCGTTCAGACCGTCAGAGGCAGGTCGGCCCCGTATATTTAGCACACTTCCCTGGTCAAGGGGCGGTAAAGACAGGGGGCACCCCAGGGCCTGAGCCCCCACCAAGGTCCAGTCAATGATACCTGCCATGGCCGGGAGCTTCTCAATCCGGCACCCTGAGCTGGAATCCCATTTGACTTCAAAGCCACAAACCCCTTGTTTGCGTGAGGAAGGGGGCAGTCAGCCGGTATTCACTCAATGTTGGGGCCACGAGACAAGTCTGAGTCCGAGTGGGGGAGGGCCAAGCCAACTGTGTGAGGACTCCGGTCCTCCACTGCAGGGGTCAATTCAACCCCCTCCACGGTGGGACTGGGCAGTCGCTTGGCTGTTGACAGAGGCATTTCCAGAGGGGACCCCGGACGGGATAGTGAGCGACCCCTCCTCGATCTGTTGCGCAGTCTGCGTGGCTTGGGTATGATCTGTAGGTCTTGTGTCCCTGATACTCCCTGCCGCAGGGAGGGAGAGGCGACGGTCCCCAACAGCGGTCATTCTTCCGTGAGCCACTGCCAGGCTGCCTCGGGCGTATCAAAGAAAAGGGATTTGCCCAGATGAAGGACCTGGAGGCAGTCGGGAAAAGAAGGCAGTATTGAATCTCCATCGCCCTCAGCTTCTGCTTGACCTCTGTATTTGAGCAACATTTCTGCTGGACCTCACAAGTGTAATCCGGGAAGAGAAGGACTTTGGTACCATCAAAGCGGAGGTCCGCCTGTCTTCTTGTCTCCTGGAGGACGGCACCCTGTCTTGGAAGTTCAAGATGCGGGCGATGATGGGAAGAGGTGGAGCACCCGGCGGAGGCCTCGGGATGAGCGCCCGGTGCTCTCGTTCAACAGCAAACCATGAGGACAGGCAGTCGGCTGGCATCCACGATTTCTCCACTTGGTCCATCACCTGCCTTGGGTCATCGCCTTCTGCCCGTTCCGGGACGCCTATAAGGCAGACGTTGTTCCACTAGGAACGGTTCTCGGCATCTTCTGCTCGCTTGTGGAGGTCAGACGTTCTCGTGAGCAGGGTGGAGACCTGTTTTTGGAGGGTGGAGATGTCATCTTCCATGGACGAAATCCGAGTTTGCGCCTCGGTCAACCTGGTTGTGGCATTAAGGAGATCCTGGCGCAACAGAGCCACATCCATCCGTACCTCTCCTATCCTGGACTCCACAGGGCGGTCCGAGCTGAGGAGGTCACAATGACCCAAGTACTCTCCCATAGTCCGATAATCATTCCCCTAGCGGGATCCCAGACCACGGCGGAAATGGATCTCCAATTTGCGGTTGGTCCCCGGGGGGAACACTGTGCTATGCTGACCTCCAATGCACAGGATTAGAGGCGGACCTCCGTGAGCCGGTGGGGAGCGAGTTATGGATCTGACCAACCAGCCTCCAGTGGTCTACAGGAGCCCCAACCTCCTGATCCCAGCAGCGGCCCTCCAAGGGGACCAGTGTATTGTTCACGTGATAAACACAAGTGATAATCCAACTCACATTGTTGAGAATATAACTTTGAGTAGGTTAAACGGGTACTCGCTCCGATGGGCAAATGTGGACCCTGACGAGTTTACAAGTAAGGCTGCGGTAAACTGTAAAGACGCCTTTCTTGCTTGCCTTGACGAGACAACTTCTCACAAAGACATCATAGAAGGCTTCTCTAAAATATCAGATCATATTAAAAAAGCCCTTTTTGTGAAGATCAATAAAAAAGTTAACAAAGAAAAAGGGTGGTTCGACTCTAAATGTACCAAGGGCTACTCAAAACTTAAACATATTCTACACAAATCAGTTAAAAATCGAGACGCTATTAAAGAGGCGAGAAGGGAATATAGGTGTGCTTTAAAAGAACGGAAACATGCACTAAAAGAAGAAGCTTGGCGTGCCCTACATATAGCCTCTGAATCCAGAGATTCTTCTGCTTTTTGGAAGGCAGTTAATGCTCCCTTTCTGGTAGAGAGAGATTCAGCATCGATAGAGATAGCTATTAGTGAGGCTGAATGGGTAGAACATTACTCCGAATTGTACAATAAACCACTTTGTGATGCATCTAGAGAAGTTGGGATAGTTGACGAGCTAGAACTATTGCCAAGTAGCCACCAAATTGAAATATATTTCGACCTTGCTGAGGTTAATCAGGCTATCATGTCAAGTATGGGAGGGAAGGCCTCTGGACCCGACGGTATCCCCGTGGATCTTTTTAAATCTAACATCTCGCTATGGGGACCACTTTTAACGCAAGTAATTAATGCAAGTTGTTCGACCTGTTTTTTATCAACGTGGTCAGAATCGATACTGGTTCCGATTTTTAAAAAAGGTGACAGGGAGAATCCAGCTTGTTATAGACCAATTTCTCTGCTGGATTCCACGGTCAAAGTTGTGGGCCGAGTCATTTTAACTAGATTGCAGGACTGGGCCGAGGACCATTCGATTGTTAGTGATGTACAATACAGCTTTCGTAAGGGTTTGGTTACCGTGGAACAGGGTCTTAATTTAACTTTCCTCCTAGGCAAGTATACCAAGGCAAAAAGAGGCAGGTTATACCTGGCATTCGTTGATTTAACAGCGGCTTTTGACTGCGTCATTTACGATAAGCTATGCAGGATTTTAGAGGTAATGGGGGTGGAAAAGTCACTTATTTTATTTTTGAGGCAACTCTATTCAGAGGCGAAGGCAAGAGTCCGTTATGGGGTCGGGGGTGTACAAAATCATTCAGTATAATGAGAGGAGTAAGACAAGGTTGCGTCCTGGCACCCTTCCTCTTTACACTCTATATAAATGACCTAGGAGGCGTATTGGCGAAAGAGTGCCAGGACCTACCGTTAGTTGATAAACGCCCTATACCCGCGCTTCTGTACGCGGATGACGCTGTCCTTATGGCACGCACGCCACTGGGCCTCCAACTGGTAGTTTCCAGTTTTGCTACGTTCATGTCTGACTTTGGTCTCACCGTTAATACCTCAAAAACATTTATAATGAAGTGCAGGGTAGGCAGTAATAAGAGCAGAGACTTCTACATAGACGCTAAAAGGATTGAATGTTCAAAAACTTTTTCTTACCTAGGGATTTTGTTTGACCGAATGGGGACCTGGTCAGAGGCAGTTAAAGCCAGGAGATTATTATTTATAAAGGCATTGGCAGCCCTATCAAACTTTAGCAGAAAACTGGGTAGACGGCCATCGGTAGAACTGCTGCAAATATACAAGGCAAAGTGTGTGTCAATGGCCACTTATGGTGTTGGCATCTGGGGTTATGTTGATGTCAATTCTTTACAGATTGCCGAGAACACCTTTTTTACGTTTTTGCTGGCCGTCCCAGACAGTACTTCCACCCACATTTGCCATATAGAACTGGGCATGCCATATTTAACGGACACTATAAAAAGTCAGCCGGTCCTATTGTGGCATAGGATCTGGACCAATGAGAAAACGTTACTTAATCGCCAAATCTTGATTGATAGCGGGGGGCTAGATGGGGCCATGCATATTAGGTGGCTAAACTATATAAAAAAATTCACATGTAATCTTGGCCATCCAGAATATTATAACGACCCCAACACTATGAGCACAGTTGCCAGGAAAGATCTCAAAAGTAGTTGCCAGCGTTTATTGGAAACAAATAGAATTATTACCGAAAGGACAAAATCAACTGTACAGGCGCACCATCCTATTTTAACCACATTTAATATACAGCCGTACATAAGGATCATCATAGGCGATTACGACAGGTTCCTGCTAACCCGCTTCAGATTAGGCATTATACACAGAACAATTAGTTTTCCTGAATTGAATGATTGGTCCAGACTGATGTGTAAATGCCCGTGCGATGAACTACCTCCACAGTCGTCATTGCATGTATTCTTTTTTTGTAAATTTTATTCCGTTCAGAGAAGGAGGTGGATCGTTCCGATTTTAAGATCACTTGGTTTTAGACAATGCCGTCCTGCATTTCTGGCCTTACAATCTCTAGAGAATGAATTTGTTATTACTTCCATTATTGTGTTTTTAAAAACCGTTTTTAAATATAGGAAAACTATTATGATGTGAGACCCTTTGAGCGTGATCAAGTGAATGGACTACTGTTTTCTATATAAAATTAATTTTTGAGACTGTATACCTTATAATTTTAAAATATTTTATGAATTGATAATCATGATGTAATTTTTTATGTGCTTTTATGATTCTTTTTAAGAAATTGAATAAAACTGTATTGAATTGATTGAATTGTTCACGAAAGTCTCTGCAGGGAGGTGACCCAGCTCCCCCACTGCAGACCCAGTCACTCTGTTTCCGCCTCTCCCTGCTGGGCCTCAATCTAGGACTCTGCAATGCAATGGCGTCATGGCCAGCAGGTCCAGAACACGGCAGTGTGTGCCGGCTCACTGCAGGATCATGCACACCTCCACCTGTGACTGGCCAACCAACCTCCAGAAGCCCATTGAGGCCTCGAACTCCCGGTCCCAACAGTAGCCACCCAAAGGACCGTGTGTTGACAAAAGTCCCTGCAGGAAGGTGTCCCAGGGAGACTCCCGGTCCCGGTCCCCAGTGAACACCGAAGGGGAGAGCGAGGAGGGTGAGGGAGGAGACCCCACCTGTGCCCCGCTTCCCCAATGCAGACCAAGTCACTCTGTGCCCGCTTCTCCCACACGGACCTCAGTCCAGGTCTCTGTAAGCCCAAGGCCTGCCCCGGTCAAGACGTAAGGGCCGGCCCACTGCAGGAGTACGAACTCAATCCAGGACTCTGTAATGCCCAGGCCTTCCCCAGGCGGGGGATCAGCAGGCCCAGGTCAGGACATGAGGGCCACCGCAGGGACATGGACACCACCACCAGTTTACAGCAGGACGAGCCCAGGGCCCAAGGGCTCCTTGCCTCCTGAGGGAGCCGAGCAAACTGGTGAGCCCCCACTCAGACTCCGTTCTGGTTGGTGCCCCCCTCTGATGGCCAGGAGGCAAGGGCGAAGATAATCATGGGTTTCAGAGCCTTCAGGTTGCTCCCATTCAGTCAGCAGTGATGCAGGGCCGAGAGCCCGCCCCCCTGCACTAGGGCCCAAGGCAGACCCCCTCCCCGTGTGGACCAGGCTCCCCAACTGTACCTTGTTCTCCAGCCCGCCCAGCCACAGCGAATCTGCTCCTCAAACGGGCCCTCTGGAGTGGGTTCTCAGCAATGCCCGGCCGGATGTGAAGTGCTGCTCCCACCTTCCTCTTCCGTTCCTCCCTCAGGCAGCTCCGGTCTGCTTCACTCCAGACCGTCTATGGTTCCACCGGTCCCTCCGGATCTTCAGCTGCACAAGGAGGAGGGTTCCCGCCCAGCCACCGCCACCTCCGGAGCTCCGACAGGGTGGCCCCGTGTTCAGGTAGGCTGTCACAGATGGATCAGGTGGGGCAGCGCCACGGGGCTCCTGCCACGTGGTCCACTGTTTCCGCCGGGACTCCGGGGCCTCTCTGAGGTGGCCCCCGCCAGAGAGGCTCAGACGCCACTTCACGGGCTCCACCCGGGTGTTGGGTGGGCTCGCAGTCGCTTGCCTCCCTGCCTCCACGCAGCCCAGAGGCCTCTAGCCACGTTCCACTGCCGTCGGATCCACAGCCCCAGAGTGTCGGTCAGACGGCTCGGAACGCAGCTCTACACTGCCAACAGCCCCCACCTGCCACCAGGGAGGCTGAACAACTCCATTTGGTCCGGATTCAGGACGGATCCCGGCGCGACGTTAAGACGTGTCCGCCATGTTGGCCTCCTTGACCACGCCCCCTCCTGTCTCTTTATCTTACTCAAGCAGGTTCTTTTTCAACCCTCTTTTCCCTTTGTCATAGTTTACCCATCTTTCTATTTGTTTTTCTTTCTCCCCTTACTGCCTTTCTCCCTCTTACTCTGGGTCAAAGCCTGATGATGAAAAATAAGTCCTGGTCCCCAGAAATTAGTGACATGCCCATTACCTGCAACTACCAGTATAAATAAAGCAGTGGCTCAACCCTTATTAGATGCCATTCTCTATCCAGACAGTGCTGGCAGGCGGTTTCCTCACTTGCATTAGGGTCAATGGGGCACTTGCTAAGCCACGGTTGAAGGGCAGAGTGGGAATACATTTTTGGACACCACCTCAAGGAATGTTATACTCACACTGCCAAGTATGAAAAACCTGGCGGCTGGATGGAGTAATTGATACCCCAAATTATCACCCACAACTGTAGCACTGCAAAAGTGAAATTCATTTGTAATAGCCAGGGGAGTGAAAATATACATTCCTACCAATAGGACTGAGAACTGGGCTCAGTGGCAGCTGCCTAGGGAAATAGAGAGGCTTTGCTGCACCAGCCTTAATTAATTAATTGCCACTATAGACAGGAAATGGATGCTCCACTATACAATGTACATCTCCACTTACAGGGCAAGAGCAAAGGTGGCAAGCATTGGTATATCAGGGTGAGAGTCTTGCTACATTATCAGAATTATGTTATGTTAACTGTTTTTATAGAGCGCATGGCTGCCCCAGCAACGGGGCGTCCCAGCGCTAAGGCTATCAGGCACAAACAGAGAGGAGAAGTAGACTATAGATTAGAAAAAAGCCACGTCTTAATCAATTTCCTGAAAGCCCAATGATCCTGCGTGCCACGAGCAACAAGAGGGATGGAGTTCCAGAGGGCAGGTGCCAAGGCTTTAAACAAGCGTCCCCCAGCTCTTGCCCTGCACACTCTCGGGACGCAGGCTAGATGGAGGTCCGCAGAACGCAGGGCTCGAGCCGGAACATACATCGAGCACAATTTGTTCAGGATTTGTGGACCTATGCCATACAGAATCTTATGAGTAAGACATAGCATCTTGAAGTAGACCCTCTGTTGTATCGGCAACCAGTGGAGTCGGCGGAGAAGGTCTGAGGTATGGCAATGCTTAGGTAGTGCAAAGAGCATCCGGGCCGCTGCATTCTGGGCCCGTTGAATTCTTTTGGTCACTGCTTTATTTACACCGAGTAGTAGCGCGTTACAGTAATCCAGGCGAGACTGCACGGTAGATTGGATGATCATCTGCCTGGTGGGTGCATCAAAAAGTCCCAGAATGGGTTTCAGGCCACGTAGAAGGCCAAAACAGGTGCCAGCCACAGACTTGGCATGGCCTTCAAATGAGAGGGTGCTGTCCACCAGAACTCCTAGATTCTTAACCATGGTTTTCGGTTGGGGGGGTGACCCCAGGGCCGACGGCCACCATTGGTTGCCCCATGAGTGTTTGTCTCTGCCCACCAAAAGCACCTCGGACTTGGTGGAATTCAATTGCAAGCAATTGTCCGCCATCCAACCCGAGATGGCCAAGAGATTGTCTTGAAATTTCTCCTGGTCCTGCTTGAGATTGTTGGAGAATGTGAACACCACTTGGGTATCATCGGCATATGATACCATAGCAATGTTCCGAGCTTTTGCCAAAAGGGCCAAAGGTCAAACATAAACATTGAATAAAGTGGGGCTGAGAGCAGATCCCTGTGGCACACCACAGCCAAGAGGATAGACACTAGAAGTGAAAGGAGGGGCAGAGACCTGGAACGACCGATCGGTCAGAAAGGACGCAAACCATTCCAATGCTTTACCCTTGACCCCGATCTACCCTAGCCGATGTAACAGAATCCTGTGGGAGACCGTGTCAAAGGCCGGGCTCAGGTCTAGCAAGATCAATGCCGAGGTTCTGCCTTCATCCAGAGCGGACCGTAACTGCTCTGTAACTGCAAGTAGTGCAGATTCCGTACTATGTCCAGGCCGGAAACCGTTTTGTGACCTGTCTAAGACCGAGTTTGCCTCCAAATACTGAGTTAAGATAGTATTGACATGGGACTCCATGATTTTGGCAAGGTATGGAAGCAAAGATATTGGTCGGAAATTCTCTGGTAGAGTTGCATCCAACGTTGGTTTTTTAAATAGAGGAATAACTTTAGCATGTTTCCATGACTTCGGAATAACCGCGTCTGATAAGGACATATTGATCAGCTCCTGTCCCTCCAGCAGGAGGCAGTCACGGAATTTCCTAAATAGGTCTGGTTTGACAAGATCATCCGGGGAGCCTGATTTTACCTTGGCCGACAGAACATCCATGTCTTTTAGGGACAGGGGTAGAAGGTCCTGGAGGAAATAAGGCGTAGTGACCCAAGAGGGGTTCGCCCAAAGTTCGGGAACAACCTTCTCTGGACGGAATGTATTATAGATACGTTCCACTTTACTGATGAAAAATGTAGCCAATGTCTCGCATTGAAGATTAGAGGATATGGTGCTGTTGGCAGCAGACAGGGGTTTTACCATTTCTTTCATGAGACCAAAAATGGTTTTAGTTGGGTTGCTACTTGTGGTAATCATATTAGCGTAGAACCTTGCCCTGGTCTTCCGGATCAATTTATGGTATGCTTTGACTGCGTTCCTGTATATAGTTTTTTCTGCAGGATCGTATGAGCTTCTTCAAGCCCGTTCTAAGATTTTACATTTTTTCTTTTCTGCAGTCAAAGACTCATCATACCATGCGTGGGTTAGAGTGCGTTTGGCAGTGTACATTTTTGCTGGAATGCAACAGTCTAAAGCTTTATTAACCCATCCCCTGAATGCAGCGTCAGCTGCTTCTAGATCTGTAGACCATTCTGGGCGGTGCGAGCTAAGGATATCTATGAAGGTGGTTGGGTCTAGCTTGTGCCACGGACGCTTCATTATGGGTGGACGGAGGGATTGCAAAGGAGGACCATCTTTGCACAGCCGCAGTGAGATGAGAGAATGATCCGTCCAGGACATAGGAAGGGGGGGGGTTGGCCTCCATCGCCTGTAGATTAGAAAATACTGGGTCAAGAAGGTGGCCTGCTGCATGTGTCGGTCCCGCCACTAACTGCATTAGCTGGCAGGTGGCCATATCACCAAGGAAGTTGTTAATCTCCTGGGACTCCTGGCATTCCAGGTGCAGATTAAGATCCCCAATGATACTAAAATTAGCTGCTTCTAGTATCAGTGTGGATGCAGTATTAGCTAAAGCCTCTTGAGAGGCTTTCGAGGGACCTGGTGGGCGATAAACAAGCAGCCCGGAAAAGGTAAAATTGCAAGTCAGTGTGATTTTAAAAAGAGCACTTTCGCAGTCGGGGATATTATGCGGAGTAAGGTTGCATGAATAAGTTGATTTAAATATAATCGCTAGCCCCCCCACCCCTACCGACTGTTCTATTCTGGGTGCACATTGTGTAGCCCGCTGGTAGAGCCAAAGCCGGAATGGCCACCAAATCAGTGGTGAGCCATGTTTCTGTGAGAAATAAAATATCCGGTGTGGTATCTTGTAAGATCGGTGATTTACAACAAATAAAAGCGTTACAATTCCAAATTCAAAGGCTTTTGAAACTTTGTTTGTACGATCCTACAAACCCCAGAAGGCGGGTCTTTTGCAGTGCTCAGGGGGACGGACCCTATCAGGGGACGCTTCTTGTATATAGTTATACCACACTCATTGACCAGAGAGTGATACCCCTGAGGCACGCAACAAACTGAGGAACTATTTAATTTCCATGCAACTAGTTGTGCATGTTCCAACAATCATTTTCTTATCAAGTTCTTTCTGATCTTCGAACACTGCACACTGCAACAAAACGCTTAACATGGCATATGAAGATATTTCCAATTTTACAGAATTAAGAGCGGACACGTTCGCTTTTGCAGAAGAAGATGCCACCAAAATTTACGCATTGATACAAGAGGAAACCACACCATTAACCAACACTAGAAACAAGGAAAATAACATCAGACAACTTCTTTATTTAACAAAGAGAAAAATCAACCAGCGATTACACGCTAGCACACTTATTAAATATCATTGCGCCCAAAGAATTCCGAGAAGTCTACGGATTCCACTCAAACCTTTGTTATGCAAAAACAGTCCCAGATTTGTTGAGAAATGGTACGCTATATTTAATAAGTGCTCCCTTGATTTAATTCTCCTCATCATTGAAGAACTGTCAAAAATTTGGGAAGAACTATCAAAAGAAATTGCTCATATCAAAACAGAACTGATAAACATCATGGAAACCGAAGATTGGACTAAAACATTGGACGACATCAATGTTCAATTAAACAAATACACTCAAGAAACCAACAAAAGGAAGATTCGCAAGTATAAACGAGATACCATAGACTACAAACTGGGAGAAGTGTACTCCTGGGCAGAAGTCTATGCCAGACGTCGACAAAACAAACCGTATAGCCAAAACACGGAGACTGAAACATCCTCTTCGGATAGTGATGTCACGCACAAACCACGTAGAACAGTCACAGAACATACACCCACTCCAGCCAGTACAGAACAACCGCAAACATCTGGTGTTTCTTTTTTAGAGGAGGGCCTAAGAGACAAGGACGACCCAGGAGGGGCAAAAGAAAAGGAAAAAGAGAAAGAAAATCCGGAAGTGAAGAGTATGCCAGTAATGAGCAAGAGACTCAAAGGGAAAAAAACTCAAAACTCAACAACCTAATTTTTAACATCTCCTCTTATGAACTCAGTTCTTTAGAAATCAAGACACTCCAGATAGGAACATCATTCGTACCGACTTGTCACACCAATGAATTGGAACTAGAGATCAGCCTGTTTAAACTTATGCGCAACCTCCGTCTAAGAAACTTTTTTTAAAGCATTGCTGTTCAAAATGTCAATGAGGAAGAAGATCTACTCAAGGGTTTAAAAATTAAAAGCACATATATGGCCCCTGTGAGCCACAAAAGTCTTGACACCTTTGAAAAATTGGTGAAACATGACATACAAAAAATGAACTTTCAAAAGAAATCGAAACATCGCAACCTAACAAACAAGGAACTTGGGGTCCTGAAAAGGATAGCTAACAACCCAACGATTACGTGCCAAAATGCAGACAAAGGAGGGTCATTGGTAATCATGGATACAAGTTTTTACAAAGAACAATTATACAATCATGTGATGGACATTGAAACTTATGTTGCACTGGATCACAATCCTACTGAACAATTTTCAAACATATTAAAGACCTTATTGGAAAGAGCCGTTGCTAACGGTATAATCACCGAAAAAGTGAGCAGATACCTCATGCAAAACAACCCCAAAACTCCGACGATGTACATGTTACCTAAAGTACATGAAAATTTACAACACCCTCCATTTAGACCCATTGTTTCCACTAGAGGAAGTCTCCATGAACCCGTGGGCAAATTCTTGGATAGACATCTTCACCATTTGTTCTAAGGATGAGCACTTACATCAGAGATACCACTGAATTTCTCTCTAAAATTAATCAAATCTCATTCATCGAGAATGATGAGATATGGCTGTGCACGATAGACGTCAAATCTCTATACACCTCAATTCCACACAATTTAGGCATTGAAGCCATTGAAGCAGCCCTGCTAAATTCCAACTTCGATCCAAGTTTCCAATTATTTCTCTTGGAACTGTTACATTTCACTCTTCATCAGAGTTACTTCAAATGGGAGGACCAGTGTTTTTTACAACTCACTGACACTTCCATGGGCAACTGTGCTGCTCCAGCATATGCGAATATCTTAATGAGTAAATTTGAAGAAAATTACATCCTGGGAACGACCATCTGGAAAAAACATAGTTTAGTGTTTTTAAGGTATATTGATGACATTTTCATCCTATGGAAGGGATCACATTCTAGTCTGATAACAACGTTAGCTTCATTGAACGAGATCGATGACAGAATACAGTTTACTTACGACTTTGAAGAAAAGTCAATAATTTTTGGGATGTACTAATCAACAGAGCACACAACCAATTGGAAACCAACATTTTCAGAAAAGCAACTGATAAAAACAACATGTTGCACTACAACAGTTTTCACCAAAAATCCCTAAAAAATCATTTACCTTACTCTTAACTTTTAAGAGTAAAAAGAATAGTGTCAAACCCAGTCACTTCCGAGGAACAAATGGAGGTTATGCTTAAAAGATTTGATGAACGAGTATATCCCAAGAAAGTTTTAGAACAAGCTAAAATACGCAGCATGACAAAATCCAGAGCTGAATTATTCATCAAAGCACCAAAAAAGGAACAAAGACGCATGGTTGTGGTGTCGAAATTCTCTACCATGAGCAGTCAATTCAAAAAATCTATCATTCAACATTGGTCCATTTTAGCTATGGAGCCTGACTTCAAAAATATTTTCACTGAGACGCCCATTTTTGCATATCATATCAAAGAGGCAAAAATATTAAAGAATTGATTACACAAAAGAAGAAAGTCCAACAGAAAAACACATACAAAGGGACCGTACCTTGTTACAATTGTAGCAATTGTAACAATATCATTAAAGGATCTTGGATAACTCATCCCATGAAAGGCACTAGAATTGATCTAAGGGTGACTGCGAACTGTGATACCAAAAACGTTATATACATGTTGAAATGCCCATGTGGTCAGGTCTACGTGGGTAAGACCGGAAGAAAAATCAAGACCAGAATAAACGAACACAAAAGCAACATCCGCACTAAAAACATGAAATCAGTGGTCGCCAACCACTTCGTTGAAAACAACCACAACATCAGCCAATTAAAATTTTAAATCCTGTAAGTTATTGAGAAGCAAGAAGGGTAAGACAACAGCAACGATCTACTCCAACGAGATAACTTTTGGATTAAATTCCTCAATGCCTTGAAACCCAATGGGCTCAACGAGAGGATGGAATTTTTATGTTATCTTTAAGACTGGCACCCTGACCCCTTGAGGCTCAACCTTCTGCAACAAGTCCGGACACTCACTCCGCCAGTGCCCCTCTCTCTTACAATACGCGCACTGGTTCGGCCCACCGGACCGCCTCCTCTGCCTGTGCCACGCGACCTTTGAGCCGGACCAGTGCCACGTCCTCTGCCGGACACCCTTGCTGCCTGTTGCATTAGTACCTTAATCTTCAACTCCTTATTCTTCTTCTCTACCTTCTCTTTCTCCTCATTCTCCCTATGCTCATAGTACTGAGCCATACTCAATATCACTGAAGGGGAGGAGGTAGTCCAGGTGCTCTCAGAGGCCTGCAACCGAGCAGCTATCTCGGGGAGCAGGTTCGTTACAAATCTGTTAACGAACAACCGGACACCGCCTTCCACCGACAAATCCTGTCCACTAAAATCCCAAAACACCCCTTCAAACCGAGTGAAAAAATCTGACACACTTTCATCCTTCTTCTGTCGACATGTCGCTAACTTATCCCAATCTACTCATCGCGGTGGGATGAGAGAATGCATGTAAGTAATAATACGACCCGGCAAAGCCAATATCTCAGCCCTAGGCTTTTCGCCAGGCTTCCGCTCATTATCCCACGCCCTAATCGTATTCCAAGTGCCACCCAACTCCACAACATGGTCCTGCGTATGTACCTGCCTCCATATGTCCACCGGTACCAACAACCCGAAAAACATCTCAACATCGGCCGGTGTCATCACCGTCGATGAGGCGGCCTCTGTTAATTCCTTATAATATGCTGTTGGATTTTTCCTAGGGTCCGGCAGCTGGCTTTTGAGGGCAACACACTCCACACATCCTCTACACTGTAGATCGGACTCCGTGCCCACTGCGCAGCCTGGTTGGCAACCATTTGTTACTCCTCATTCCCCACATCAGATCGAATCAGCACCCGCCCCATTCGCTCCCGTGCCGCAGCCCAATTCCCCTCATCCACTCCACGCACCGGTGTACCAGCACCCAACGATGCCGGGGATGAAATGTCTGGGAAAGACACAATAGATGAAGGAACGGGCACCAATGTGAGTAATGACTGTGTTGAAGGTGTGAGAGAAGGGGGAGAAACAGGAGCGAGGACAGCAGAGGTAGCAGAGGGACTCGCAGCTACTGCACTCGCAGCTTGTGAAGCCAGGGGGGAAACAGGCGGGGCCGTAGCAGAAGCAGCAGGATGAGAGGTAGCAGGGCCAGATATAGAAACAGGAGGAGCAGCAGACTGAGATGTCGGAACAACAGGGTATACCTTCTGCGGGGCGTAGGGAGGTGGGGGCCTAGTGTCTAATAGTTCATCCACGAATGCATCACCTTCCTCCCGGGCAACATAGGACTTATCACATTGTAGTCAAAACTTCCTATCAGCACTCTCTATATCCTTTTCTACTTTATCCCTATCATAGGCTACTGCTTTCTGAGTTATTGTTTGCATTTTTCCCCTCCGGGCCTCCTTCTCTGCCCGCATGCGTCGATGCCTAGCTTCCTTTTGCCATACCTGAAGGGAATCAAACATCGACTGCCTACTTCTCCTGGCAAATAATTTATCTTGCAGATAATTCAATTTCTGTTCGTCAAAAGTACCTGTCGGTGGCCACTGAAGCTCGGCATTGTCCCTCGTATATTTGTGCCATAATGTACTAAACATAATAGGGCCAAGGCCGTGCTTCACATACATATCTCCTGGCAAATAATTTATCTTGCAGATAATTCAATTTATGTTCGTCAAAAGTACCTGTCGGTGGCCACTGAAGCTCGGCATTGTCCCTCGTATATTTGTGCCATAATGTACTAAACATAATAGGGCCATGGCCGTGCTTCATATACATATCAAAATTCGGGGTGCCTTCCGGAGGCGCAGGTTGCCTCTCCTCCAACCGAGCTTCGGCAGAGCAACAGCGGCACCCCACACACCACAATTTACTTAAACAAGGCATCTAAACAACAGACACATACACTACTCACACGAACTAAACAACACACCAAACAAAGGGAAGCCAAAACAAGACAGTCCGAGGACTGTACCAAAACAAGACAGTCCGGAGACTGTACCAAAACAAGACTGTTCGAAGACTGTACCAGAACAAGACAGTCCGAAGACTGTACCAAAACACGACATATAAAACTTAAATACACATGTCCTACTTTTTTAATGCAATGCACCCTGCCCAATGGGCTGTTTGGGGGCTACCTTAGGGGCGACATATATGTATTATAAAGGAAGGTGTAGTGCTGGAAAAAGTTTTATTTTGCCAAATTCAAAATGGCTGTTTAAAACTGCACTGCAGGCTGGATTGGCAGGCCTGAGACATGCCTTAAAGCCGGGCTTCTGTAGTTGGTTTCACAATGAGTGCAGGCTCACTAGTAGCATTTAATTTACAGGTCTGGCGTACAGTATTACTATATATTAGGGACCTATAAGTAAATTAAATGTGCCAATCAGGTGTAGGTCAATTTACCATGTTTCAGGGAGAGAGCACAACAACTTTGGCACTGGTTAGCAGTGGTAAGGTGCACGAAGTCCTAATGCCAACAAAAGCGAATTTCAGAAAACAGAAGGTGTGAAGGCAAAAGGTTTGGGGGTGCTGCAGAGAGGCCATGTCCAACATTTTGCTCATGCATTCACCAACACAGTATTCCATTTAAGCCGGAGATCGCTGAGAATACAATTGATGTCTGCACCATACTCAACTGCACCTTCAATCTTTTCAAAGCCCCCGCAAATGATTTGCTTGACACCTTGGCGTTTCCCACCAATGAGGTTAGAAATCCATTTCAAGTGAGAATTCACTTGTCGTGAAGTTGCCTTCCCTGTAAACCATACCCCACAGGACGATGAAGAGATTGTGCTCACATGGTAGACAACCTTTGAGTGCCAAGAGATTATTCGGACTCATGTAGCAACTCAGGTTTTCAGAGCACATTACAAATAGTCACTCTTCTTCATGTAGATCTCTTCTAGATTACCACTCTAGAGGAACCTAGAGCAACATCACAGGTCCTTGTTGCGGCTATCCAAGACTCATTTGTTGTTGCCAACTACCATGCAAGAACACTGTTGCTTCTCTTACCTCTGTTTTCTGCCCTGTTGTAACTTTGGTCAACCTACCACAGTTCATGCTGGACTGCCCTAGAATGTTCTGGCATCAACAAGGTTTCATTCCATTTAATGTATCCCCTTTTCCCAGATGAGCCTCACAAATGGTTGCCCTCACTTATGGTCCATAGCTAAATATAACAGTAAGCAAAAGGAAGACATGCCCACAGCTTGACTGCTCACCATTTAAAATGAACACCTTTAGCAAGATGTCTGATGTAAAGATATTGGTTGACTTATTGAGTACTTTTTAGTACCATACACTGCATATACTCACAGCCATTAATTTTGATTCCTTAAAGTTGTATATTCAATTAATTTCTTATCACTGATCCTGAACAGTGATCTCAGTTGGCATGGTCCCAATCTTGATTGGCATGGTGCAGTAGAGGTCCCTCGGCTCCCCTGGAGCGTGGTTGCAGCTGCGCCATGATCAAAGTCAGCGCTGGGAACCAGGAAGTAAGACGAGGTAGCTGGCGGGGCGGGGCCTGCTTTAAAGGGCCCCTTAAAGGCACACGGACCCCCTTTCATAGCCTTGCGATCTCTCGACCCCGAGAAAGGCAGCCCAAGACCGAGACCGAGAGCAAAGCCGGAAAACCGTCAGGGGGCTGCACGCTGCCACCTCGCCCACGGAGAACCAGAAAAAGGCGCTAGCGGCTTGGGGGCATTGTTCTTGTTGCCTGTGGTAGCGGTTTTGGGCACACAAAGCCCAAAGGAGAGACGGGCTGAACTGTGCAGAACGGCTGGGGACTTCCTCCTGCAATTCTTATGTTCTAATCAAGTAAGCCTCACGCTAGATTCACGGCCCTGGAGGAGCAGCGAGGGGAGTGGTTATTAGTTCAAATTGTGGCATTTCAATGGGAAAATCTCCTCACCTTGCCTGAGTGGATTTTTGTGACAATATAAGGATACAAAGGAACCTAAGAATTTCTGCACCGCCTTTTTCCAGTTCACAAGCAAAGAAAGGTGAACAAGGTCCAGCAAAATGGCCAGCAGGCGTAGGGCAGCCAGGAGGGAGACACGGCACCCAGCACGCTTCAGAGAAGCGCAAGGGCATCTGGAGGCTCCCCAAAAGGGCCAAAAAAGGCACGGAGGGGACACAGGGCCGGATTTGGATGACGATCTACAGGCAATGTTGGTTAAGGCCAGGGCATTGGTAGCCCTGAAAGGGACAACCTGGAAGGACCAGCAGACCGGTGAGGGAGCCCATGGGAAGGGAAGAAGCAACGGCTGGCATCCCCTCCGGCACCACCCCCAAGAAACCAGGAAGCAGGGGGTATGCAGCCAGAATGGCGGCCCCCGGACAGATTACCAAAGAAGGGGCAAAGACTCCTGTTACCAGGAAGGCAGAGCACGGCGGGGGCAAGAGCACACAAGCCAGGAGCAGGAGGGAGGCAACCCCCGAGATGGTGTCCAGCTCAGACACAGAAGAGAGCAGTGATGATGAGGGGTCTGTAGCCAGCACGGCGGCCCCCCAGGAATCACGCAGAGGGTGGAGCAATGCGGCCGGCGATGAGGACGGTAAGCAACGCACATAGAGCGACAGGGGAGGGTGCAAGAGGGGGCAGCCCGCTGGCCCGGCAGAAAGGAGGCCAGGGCAAATTGTGAACTTGGGTACGCAGCTAGGGGTAAATAATCTAGCAATGCAGGGGCCCTGGCCCATACAGCCTCCATGGCAGGCAGGGCATGGAAGGGACCAACGGGGTTTCCAAGGGGAGTCATGGGAGCAGGGACAGGATCACCCAGCGGCGTGGATGCCCTGGTGGCAATGGCCTGGGGGCAGGGTTCCCCTTCGGGGAGGCCCCCCATGGAATACGGAAAGGAATGGGGGAAGCCAGAAGCCAGAACAAAGACCAGAGCGAGGGGGGCGAAAGGGTCAACAGGCAAGGGAAAAGAAAACCCCCAACAGGCAAAGCAGAGTGAGAAAGCAAGACATGAGGAGACCACCCAGGGAGGGGTGGCAGCCCCCAGGGTTACTAATACAGGGAAAAACTGAGCAGAAGAGGGTCCAGACCCAAAGGGGAAGCCGACCAGCGAGTACCTGCGCCCCTCCCCGGGAGACCCTCCCACCACAACGAAACTCCTGGGGTTGGCCAATCTCATCCCACTGACAGTAAAGGAAAGAATATGGAGGAAATAATTTATAGACATTTTTTCTTTGCTAGAAGTGCGCCAGGCAGGCTTGGACCTGACGGCGCAAGACAAAAAAGACGATGACAGGAGGGAAAGGCGTAAGCCCAGGGTAGAGGGTCACTGGAGAATTGGCTGAGAGCATTCAGGACCCTGGCCTGTGTTTTCATTGAAAAGTTCCCCCAGAGTGCCGCAGCACTATTTTAAATGAGCAAAAGTTGCACGATGCACGGCAAAAATATCAGGGGGATGCATGGTTGAGATATGATGAGGGCTTCAGGGAAAAGATGCAGACATGGCCAGTGATTGAAGGGGACTGTCAGGACATGGAAGGGTTCACAACAGACATGGTGGCTGCCAGAGAAGGGGTCAGCACAAGAGAACAGAATTTTCGTCCCTACGGGAGTAAAAGTAAATACGAAGGGCAGGGACAGGGGTTCAAAGGAAAGAACCAAGGAAATAACAAATCAGGAAAGTCATGCTGGAAGTTCGACAAAGACGATTGTAAGATGGGGGCCGCATGCAGGTTTGAGCATGCTTGCGGGTCCTGCGGGGGAAGACACCATGCCATACGCTGCAAGCAGGCCCAGGGAACAGGGGCCATCAAAGAGAAGGCAGGCACTAACAAGTGAGGGGCAGGCCCCCCAGGCAGGGGTAACTGGGGTGCGGGCGGGGCACAGCCGCTACCAACCCCCATAAAAACAAGCAGGCTATTATATTTATTATACTGGGGTGAATGTATGACATTGTTCTGCATTCTGTCCATCAATTGTTCTTTTTGCATTTGTCACCCCGAGTGGGACGGGTATGCCCAGACGTGGGTCCCGTGCTCTCCATGCCACTGGACTCAAGCTATCCTGGCTGATGAGGGCTGAAAGCCCGAAACCGGTCCTAGGATGCATGTTTCCACTCCAGGGAGGACCTGGCCTGGCAGTTCGGGCTGGACTGTTCCCATTGGGGCGCAGGATCAAGACTGATTTGCATATGGCTGGGTCCAAACTGGAATGGCATGGTGAGCAAAAAAATGATGGATTTAGGCCCAGATCTTTGTACTGGGGTGAATGTATGACATTGTTTGCATTCTGTCCATCAATTGTTCTTTTTGCATTTGTCACCCCGAGTGGGACGGGTATGCCCAGACGTGGGTCCCGTGCTCTCCATGCCACTGGACTCAAGCTATCCTGGCTGATGAGGGCTAAAAGCCCGAAACCGGTCCCAGGATGCTTGTTTCCAGTCCAGGGAGGACCTGGCCTGGCAGTTCGGGCTGGACTGTTCCCATTGGGGCGCAGGGTCAAGACTGATTTTCAGATGGCTGGGTCCAAACTGGAATGGCATGGTGAGCAAAAAAAACAATGGATTTAGGCCCAGATCTCTGTACTGGGGTGAATGTATGACATTGTTCTGCATTCTGTCCATCAATTGTTCTTTTTGCATTTGTCACCCCGAGTGGGACGGGTATGCCCAGACGTGGGTCCCGTGCTCTCCATGACACTGGACTCAAGCTATTCTGGCTGATGAGGGCTGAAAGCCCAAAACCGGTCCTAGGATGCTTGTTTCCAGTCCAGGGAGGACCTGGCCTGGCAGTTCGGGCTGGACTGTTACCATTGGGGTGCAGGGTCAAGACTGATTTGCATATGCCTGGGTCCAAACTGGAATGGCATGGTGAGCAAAAAAACAATGATTTAGGCCCAGATCTCTGTACTGGGGTGAATGTATGACATTGTTCTGCATTCTGTCCATCAATTGTTCTTTTTGCATTTGTCACCCCGAGTGGGACGGGTATGCCCAGACGTGGGTCCCGTGCTCTCCATGCCACTGGACTCAAGCTATCCTGGCTGATGAGGGCTGAAATCCCGAAGCCGGTCCTAGGATGCTTGTTTCCAGTCCAGGGAGGACCTGGCCTGGCAGTTCGGGCTGGACTGTTCCCATTGGGGCGCAGGGTCAAGACTGATTTGCATATGGCTGGGTCCAAACTGGAATGGCATGGTGAGTAAAAAAACAATGGATTTAGGCCCAGATCTCTGTACTGGGGTGAATGTATGATATTGCTCTGCATTCTGTCCATCAATTGTTCTTTTTGCATTTGTCACCCCGAGTGGGACGGGTATGCCCAGACGTGGGTCCCGTGCTCTCCATGCCACTAGACTAAGGCTATCCTGGCTGATGAGGGCTGAAAGCCCGAAACCGGTCCTAGGATGCTTGTTTCCAGTCCAGGGAGGACCTGGCCTGGCAGTTCTGGCTGGACTGTTCCCATTGGGGCGCAGGGTCAAGACTGATTTGCATATAGCTGGGTCCAAACTGGAATGGCATGGTGAGCAAAAAAACAATGGATTTAGGCCCAGATCTCTGTACTGGGGTGAATGTATGACATTGTTCTGCATTCTGTCCATCAATTGTTCTTTTTGCATTTGTCACCCCGAGTGGGACGGGTATGCCCAGACGTGGGTCCCGTGCTCTCCATGCCACTGGACTCAAGCTATCCTGGCTGATGAGGGCTAAAAGCCCGAAACCGGTCCCAGGATGCTTGTTTCCAGTCCAGGGAGGACCTGGCCTGGCAGTTCGGGCTGGACTGTTCCATTGGGGCGCAGGGTCAAAACTGATTTTCAGATGGCTGGGTCCAAACTGGAATGGCATGGTGAGCAAAAAAACAATGGATTTAGGCCCAGATCTCTGTACTGGGGTGAATGTATGACATTGTTCTGCATTCTGTCCATCAATTGTTCTTTTTGCATTTGTCACCCCGAGTGGGACGGGTATGCCCAGACGTGGGTCCCGTGCTCTCCATGCCACTGGACTCAAGCTATCCTGGCTGATGAGGGCTAAAAGCCCGAAACCGGACCCAGGATGCTTGTTTCCAGTCCAGGGAGGACCTGGCCTGGCAGTTCGGGCTGGACTGTTCCCATTGGGGCGCAGGGTCAAGACTGATTTTCAGATGGCTGGGTCCAAACTGGAATGGCATGGTGAGCAAAAAAACGATGGATTTAGGCCCAGATCTCTGTACTGGGGTGAATGTATGACATTGTTCTGCATTCTGTCCATCAATTGTTCTTTTTGCATTTGTCACCCCGAGTGGGACGGGTATGCCCAGACGTGGGTCCCGTGCTCTCCATGCCACTGGACTCAAGCTATCCTGGCTGATGAGGGTTGAAATCCCGATACCGGTCCTAGGATGCTGGTTTCCAGTCCAGGGAGGACCTGGCCTGGCAGTTCGGGCTGGACTGTTCCCATTGGGGCGCAGGGTCAAGACTGATTTGCATATGGCTGGGTCCAAACTGGAATGGCATAGTGAGTAAAAAAACAATGGATTTAGGCCCAGATCTCTGTACTGGGGTGAATGTATGACATTTCTCTGCATTCTGTCCATCAATTGTTCTTTTTGCATTTGTCACCCCGAGTGGGACGGGTATGCCCAGACGTGGGTCCCGTGCTCTCCACGCCACTAGACTCAGGCTATCCTGGCTGATGAGGGTTGAAAGCCCGAAACCGGTCCTAGGATGCTTGTTTCCAGTCCAGGGAGGACCTGGCCTGGCAGTTCGGGCTGGACTGTTCCCATTGGGGTGCAGGGTCAAGACTGATTTGCATATAGCTGGGTCCAAACTGGAATGGCATGGTGAGCAAAAAAACAATGGATTTAGGCCAAGATCTCTGTACTGGGGTGAATGTATGACATTGTTCTGTTGTATTCCTCTTAGGGTGTCCATACACAGGCTTTCCTCTATCATGTCCTTATATAGGCACAATTCGCCCTGCCCTTATATAGGCATAAAATTCCAGTCCTTATTAATTGAAACCGAGGAGGGTGTTATAGACATCGCTCCAAACTTAAGAAGAGCCATCCCTCTAAAACTTATAAAACATGGCCTACCACCAAGAGGCGGTAGAGCAGTTTTCGTGATAGAGGCACACGAATCCTTTCAGACAGAGGTATTCTATTCATGGGTAATATTTCCTGAATCCAATCCAGTAACACACATGTTTCACTTCTACAAAGAAGATGATCCACCAGAGGAATACATTCCTTTCGAGGATATAGAAATTCCATTAACATACCAAGAGCATCAGCTCTGGTTTAAAGGCACCCTAAAACATCACAAAAACATTACCAGGCTCGGTCCACTAGGTAGACCAGGAGCGAGCCTGGCCGATTCTAGCCGGCTACACACCTCATCCTGACATTGAAGAGATGTCAGACGAGGAATTACTTACTCAACTCACAGAGTTAATAAAAATCTACAGACAATTGGTCCAATATGTCATGCGGACTTTCACAGTCCAGCAACCACTGACACTTCCAAATCCAACTCCCCAACAGGGGAATACACTAAAAATTACACCACAGACTCTCTACGCAGTCATGGGTAAAATGCCCACAAAACGTGAGCAAATTCCATTCTGGATAGCACAAAAAATTACTCAAATCGAAGCAGTGTTTCCAAATACTAGCCCGTATGAGAAACACAGAATACTAACAATCAGTTTACCGATGGGGATCACACCACAACTGGAAGACTGTACCACTTGGGGCTCAGTCTTTGCTGCCATCTATACTAAAACACATGGTATTCCATCAATTGCGGTAAAAGCAGATGTCCTGAAACAAATTCAAAACGAATACAGGGCAGAGCCTGCTCTAAATTTAGGTATGAAATTACTGAAAAATTTCGACCAGGTCTCAACAATAATATTATCCAATATTAAAGGGGAGGCAGCAGCAGTAGCGATCCGCCAAAAATTAAGGGAATTCGATGTTACAGAACATCAAACTGAACTACCCAGAATAATTGAACAATCTTATGCAGAATTAGGCAGAGATAGTTTGGGTGGAAGACCAGTGAAACCAAAACTATCTGAAAGTCCTGAGAAGGACTCTATTAAACAAACTCCTACATCTTCTAAAAAGAAGTGGGAGTCTACTAAACAAAAATCAAACGAGAAACGTTCTCAATCCCGAGGTAGGTCTCCTCAAAAGGAGCCCTCTGAAAGGAGGTATAACCTCAGGAATAGGGATAATTTGAGAAAACCTGACAGGTATCAAGATACTGATACACGTTCCTCTCGTCCCTTTCAGATCTCATCACAGACTTCGGAAAGAAGAGGACGATCAGAACATAGAGAAGAACGCGTGAAATCCAAAGAAGAAAAACACGCTCCAAAAAACAAAACAAAACCTCAATTCTCAACAAAAAAAAAAAGTAGCAGGTCTGAAGATCAGACATGCCGAGAATACTGAGAACACAACTCAAGAACGGAGAATGGGCTCAGACAATGCTGGACAGTGCAGCAGAAGTCACAATAGTTCACCAGAACCTGAAGGAACTTCTGGAGATAGTGGACTTGAATGAGTACATTACAGTTGAGACTGTAGACACCAGGGTTAGTACTCCACAAAGGTTATATGAAATAACACTCCGGATGGAGGGAGACAAACCTAGACAGGTGAAAGCACTTTTTTGGGAAAGACTATCAAGGGGCTATGACATACTTCTAGCAGAAAAAGACTGGCCACCACAATTTGTCAGGGAGTGCCCACACGGCGAGGACATTATTATGCCTGCCTTCTCCAACCATATTCCAATTCATCTAAAATATACATATGCCAGGAAATGGGCAGTAGCCCAGGCCCCAGCATTATATAAGAATCATGTAGGATGGGATGAGGACTCACCTCACCATAAAATACATCTGAAACATGAACCAACTGCACAAAGGCAGTACCCAATAAAGCAAGAAGCTAAAAAACAGGTCAGGGAGATCTTAGATCAACTTGAATACCAAGGGGTGATTGAAACATGCACCTCCTCAATGAACAATCCTTTGTTTCCTGTCTCCAAACCAGACAATACATATCGTCTAGTTTTGGATTACAGACACCTAAACACTTGTTCTAAAACCTTTGCAGTGCAAAATGCACATAGCACAGCATTAATGAATAACATTGTGCGTAAAAAATACAAAACAACATTAGACATCGCAAATGGTTTCTTTTGTCAAAACATAGCACCTGAAAGCAGGTACTTAACAGCATTCTCCATAATGGGGACCCAACGTCACTTTTGTCGACCCCCACAAGGGTTCAAGAACAGCCCAGGTTTATTCCCAGTGAGGGTAACGGAGTTACTACAAATTTATGACAATGAGGCATTGTCCTATGTCGATGACATCTATCTGACAGACGATGACCTGGACAAACACTTGAACAGAGTGAGCACCATTATACTGGGCTTCGCCTCTGAGGGCTACAAGTTCAACTTTAAAAAGTCCCGAATTGCCCATCTGAATGTCCTATTTCTAGGATATGAGCTTTCAAGTGAAGGCAAGAGCTTGGCAGCTAACTTTCTAGAGAAATGTGCGCTGCTCCAACCTCCAAAAACGCTAAAAAACTTACAATCCATCCTGGGTTTCCTAAACTTTGGAAGAACATAAATTCTAAATTACGCAGAAAGGGTTAAACCTCTCTACGCATTAATCAAACCTGATTTTTCAATCAAAAATTGGACAAACGAACACACAGAAATCTTGCGTTCACTCCAGGCTAACATGTTAGCAACAAATCACTTACAAACACGCGTAAGTCAACGCAATTTGGTGATCCGAATAATTTCGGGTCAATATGGATTCACCTACTTAACCTTCAATGAGGGTGAGAAAATACCAATCGCATACAAATCTCATTTGTACACACAAGCGGAAATGCGCTTCAGTTCAACTGAAAAATTCTGACAGCAGTTCAAACCGCTGTAGCAAAAGAAAGAGCCTTAGCCCAAGGGAAACGCATTATTGTCGTAACCCCAGTACCGGCTTTAGAAGCGGTCACAAAAGCAAGCATTCCAAATGCTAAAGCATTACATCCGAGATGGATACAATGGGTTAATTCTCTTGCTGCAACAGATGTTGAATATGTTTTTGATCCAGATTTAAAAACACAAGCATTCCTGCAATATGAACAAGAATGTCCTCTGCCCACTGAAATTCTGCCTCTCGATCAGTACGAATTCATAATTTACACTGACGGATCCGCACAGCCCGCAACAGGGAGTAAGCAAGCTTACAGTGCAGCGTGTGCAATCGTTAAAGGTCACATGCGAGATGGCATCTTCAGACCTATGGTCACAAAAACACAGTCTCTAGGAGATTGTACAGCTCAGCGAGCTGAACTACAAGCATTCAAACTGGCACTTGAAAGTACAGATCGAGAATTCCCCACACTGATAGTGTGCGATTCCTTTACTGTGTTCAGTCGTATAATGACTATATACAAAACTGGCTTGAAAATGGATTCAAAGATGCGAAAGGTGGCACAATAAAGCATAAAATGCTTTGGGAACAAGTAGTTCAGTTGAAAAACGAACTACCAAAGGCTCACGTGATCCACACACTGAGTCATCAACGTGATGGCGTTCACGTTGCAGGGAATTCATTGGCTGACGAAGCCGCAAAGGGGGCTGTTCAGACGGCTTCCGTAGCTGCGATCACTCGTTCAAAAACAAAAATAGACAGTGAGATAATGTTGGCTGTCAATGCTACAAGCGAAGGCAGTGGTGCAGCATTACCAAAAAAGTTTCCACTCAAGTACTCTTATGTAATTGATGCGAACAGCGTTCCTTTTGCTCGAATCCCTGGAGTGGGGGATAGGGTAATCCCAAACATGGAACGTAGAGCAGCCTTGATTTATGAAACACATTTGGGGGAGGGTCTGTCACATCAAGGGAATCTCTAAAACAATTTTGACGTTAAAGGAGATGTACTGGTGGCCTGGAATGAATACAGAAATTCACATATTCATCAATAACTGCTTAGACTGTAAACTACAGCGAGAATGCCATCAGACACCATGCTGCGAATGCAGCTGCCCAGTACAGACACCACTGTTAGACAGTATTAGACTATCTACGCGCATGCGTCCTTCTGGACAAATGCAATCCCACAAATATTGACTCAAGGTTCCTATGGATATGGCCTCAGCGCTCGGCTGACGCTCGAACTGTTATAAAAGATTTGCGAGTCTTTATCGGCACATACGCAATAGGCACGCTACATTCTGACCAGGGTCCTGCGTTTAGCTCTCGGGCTTACAAAGAAGCCATGACCAGTCTGGGCGTTGCATTGCGGTACTCCTCTCCATTCCATCCTGAGGGAAATTCGGTTGTGGAAAGGAAAAACCGGGACATAAAGCAGTCTATAACAGCTAGGGTATTAGGTTCGGGTGATGGGTGGGTTGAACACCTTTATGGGGTCCAACGCTCATTGAATAATCTGCCAAGAAGTTCTCTAGGGGGGGGTCACTCCATATGAGGTCCTATTTGGGACAAGAATGTGGGTACCAGATCTCGATGACGTAGGCACAGTGGTGGAAAATAAAACATTTGATATCAAAGATCGTTTGGCTGTTTTACAGGAACTGAATGAGTTAAGAACGAAACAAAGCAACGTATCCCTACAGCCAACCACCACTGGGGAAAAACGGCGGTCCCAGCAAGGCCTGTCTGGATTCCAAAAGTTGGGGATCTAGTCAGAGAAAAAATTGCGGACAAGAAGGAATTTGGACCTTCTTACAGACAACCAGTACCTGTCCTAGCAGTTCAAGGAACAAGAACAGTACTTCTGCCGCCCCTTGCTGGAAGAAAGGAGAAAAGATTTGTGTCCATCGACCTCATCAAACCACAGTATGTGGCCAATACTAAATAGTAGGCCTCGTGGACTCCGACCTAGTAGCAGACGCACTCCTCTCGCTACTATCCAAGAGGTTCAGACTGAAAGACTGATAACAATCGAGAATTCAGCTGTAACAAATGGAGGACTAAGCAACAACGCTATGGAACTCATCCCTCTTGAAAATCAAGTAACAGTTCGTCCAAATACACCTGTCTACACCAATGTAGCAAGTGATCAACTGGTTCCAGCGATTTCTACAAATCCTGATGCACTTCCAACAATTGACAGAACTGCTCTGGCTATTTCATTAACTTTGATACGTTCTCAGAAGATCCGAGTGAACCTGAAACGACGCCAGCATCATTGAAATTCAAGCAGCAAGTATAAGACTTTCTTCACTTTTTGAAAAAGACTTATTTGGTTTCTCCATGGATTGAACTCTGGATTATATCTGGACTTTTTGTTTTCCTGCTCTGGCTAGCTTTGGTTACAACTGTGAGAGTGCTTATAAGTGGCAGATACATCCATGTGAATACTGAAGGAAAAGACGTGAACGTACTTTTGAGACCTCATAAATCTTCCCATCGTGAAGCAAGAGACTTGTCATCAGTGAACATCACAGCTGTTCCTATACAGGAGGGTATAGTGTGGGACAAAACAGATTTTGATATCTTCGGCCCGACGGAACAATTGAACATTCCACATTTGTTTAAAATTTCACTAAGTGATCTAATTTCGTCCAGTACCTATTCTGATGATTGCGACTTTGAGACTGTTAATGACATAATGTTTGACTTAGAAAAATCTGCTGCATTTTCTAAAAATGAATATTTAGAGGGTTCATCAGACTATGAAGAGCTGTATTGCTATAACCACTATGGTCATCATTATTTGCATAAATCTGCATATCCTAGAAATGTGTTTATGTTTAACCAATGGGAGCATTGTCCTACACCACCACAAGGTAGTTCAAAAACATTTGCCAACAAGTTTCCATATTTTTCAGGTTGCAATACCTCTGATCCAGAAACGTTTTACTACAAAAATGTAAACAAAACAGGACTGAAAATTATGTTAACAAATACGAAACAGATTTACTCTGCATTTTTTATTGCCCAACTGTCTAGACAGGGTTTCGACTTATGGAAAGACACAATAGACACAAAAACTGTCTGGGGTACTAAAGATTGGCAAGTGCAGGGGATAGAAGCTTTATTTAGAGCCTACATCATCCCTGAACAAATAATGATTTTGAATGAAACTGTCCAACAAACCTCTTGTCTTGGACTAGCCAAGATCAAAGATATGAAAACACCTTCTGTACCAACACCTGCCAGTGATAACAATACACAATATACTACAACTCAACAGATCTAATACTGATTGGAAAAAATGGTTGATCTGGCCCACAGACACGAACAACTGTCAGAAAAGATTCCTGAATAAAACTCAGGGCTTTACTATTCATAGGCCAGACCCAAGATACGTCCAAAGACAGCATCCGGGGGTAGTAACAACATACAGTGTAGGAAAATTATGCCTCAATTGGCTTCAGAAATCTACACTACAGGATGTGAAACAACACTTATCCTTACTTAAAGAAGACGCAGACCTTAGGAAATTCTTGCTTGGACCAAGAAAACCGCGTCAAAAACGTTTCATATATGCCGGCATTTATGCTGCCTATAATGAAGCATGGAAAGTATCACAGATGGAGGCCGCAGAACGAATACGTGAACTTGATCGTATTAATTTAGAGAAAACCCTCTCTGTGGTCGACAATGGGTTAACAACTTTGTCCTCCAGAATATATTCATTGGATGGCATTGTATCCTCTGCTATCAACATACTAGAACAAGATTTGGCGATGTACAGCAAGGCCAATCTCAATTACGTTCTATTGTGTTATTAAACTGGACGCTGCAATCTTTGTGAGCGGGCTATGTGCCTTGGCGTTTCATCAACACATCGGCTCTGTTTGCAGAATACAATCTAACTGATAAACAGATCGAACTGGCACAAAGAGGAGCAAAGTATACAGTGCTGAGCATTGAAAAACTGGAAAAGTTACCATTCACAGTGGCAGAAAAACCAGCTACAGAATGGCTTATTCATGGCATAATCACATTACATGTGACTACTTTTCAGATTCAGTATTGCCTCAAACAAATGCAAGCAGGCAAATATGAAAGGTTGGGTAAGGAATACATTAAGACATCTTGGGATTTACCGTATACATATGGATGTTGGAGTGGGGATCGTGAAGTGTTTTTGAGCGGTACACACTGTAAACGTGCACTGAGCGGTTCACTTATATGTCAGGACATTTCTTTACACGGGACTTGCAATGGTTCTGTGGCAAATTTGTCTTGCCATCAGCAGGGTACACCAGCTGCTGTGATTAATCCAATGTTTGGACAACTTTCTAATGGGAGTTACCTCATGTTGAATGATCAGAGTTGCTGCGGCATGTTGCCAGGCATCCCATATCTAGTAATGGTCAACTCCAGGGTCACTTGCTGTATGCAAGTATTGTTTCCCCCAATAGACACAGTCAGGGAGTCGCCTTTGTGGCCTTCGCTGAACGTCTCTTTTATAAGATTTGATACTTTAAGCAGAATGAAAGCCATGCTTTTACAGCAAACAGTGCCTTTGACCTCGGCCAAAGAAAACTATGATCTACAAATAGCAAGGACTTCGGCTGAGATACAGACTTTAATATGTACAAACTGCCCTATACATTTCGTAGAAATGATAACACGTATCTTCAACATGTCTGATACAAGTGGAATTGTACATGTATTTAAGAGCATCTGTACCGGTCTGTTAGCACCTTTCCAGGCAATACTCGGAATAATCCCGAACTTTGCACATTCGGTGTTTGGTGGCATACCATTAATTCTAGCACTTGTTGCCGGAATTCTATTTCTCTTCCTGCTATTACGCTATGGCCAGCCTATTCGCAGACATCACTCCGAGCGAAATGGAGAAAGCTCTCCTTGAACGAAAGTGCCGTGAGCGAATAGTACAGCTTTTGGGCATGACTCGTCTACGGGAACTTAATACCACGTGGTTCCTGTCATTCAGACCAATCTGGCAAGATTGCATCTTACCTGTTCTACGATGCCTGCTATGCGGTGAAGAATGCGTGTTGGACACCTGTCTAACATTTGCATCAGCAACGCCAACGGATGTCGATACTCTGCTGGTCCCGATAACGGCCCATGCTCTGTATTGTCCCCAGAGGCTGCCTATCCTGATGTCAGCATTCATTGAGATCTCACAGACGCTTCCGGCTGTTGCTGAGGTACGAGAAAGATCTACAGGCACACAGGTAACAACGGACGCGAACATTGCTGCGGCAACTTATGCTGAAAGCGATGTTTCACATCTCTGTGCAATTAATCTACTACACGAGGTGTTCCAACTGACACCAACTTCATTGGACGATGTTTTGTCTACAGAAATAGATGATCTCATGTTTACACCAGACCCGTAAACTGACTCTGATTCAGCCCACAGTGTTCCAGAGATGCAGTAACAATTTGGCCTTCATACTTCTAAAACTTGGAACTCTTCCCAAAATTGAACCTTTTCCCATTTTTCGAACTAAAATGGCACTTCAATCTGCTTAAAGTAGAACTAGCCTTATAGTACAGACTTCGCGGTACTTCCTCAGACACTTTTATCATCGTGTTAGTCTAAAAAGTTCATTAATTTCCATGACATGAAATGACTTTTGATTTTGGACAACTTATCGATCATTTTTTTGTCACATGTAAATATTACTGCTTATTTCATTCAAATTGTATTTTATTTTAAAAATATGCCTGAAATGAAAAGCAATGCTTAAAATGTACAGTACCTTTTGCATTCTAATGGGTTTTTTAAATGCCTTTTTAAACGGTTTTAAGAAATATTTTAGCAATATGCGGTACTCCATTTAATATTTAGCATTTTAAATGTTTAGCATTTTAGTATTATCGTACACACGAAAGTGGAGTGGGTGTTGTATTCCTCTTAGGGTGTCCATACACGGGCTTTCCTGTATCATGTCCTTATAAAGGCACAATTCGCCCTGCCCTTATATAGGCATAAAATCCCAGTCCTTATTTAGGCATTAAACCATGCACTCCAAATACAGGCATGGTCTCCGACATCCGTTCACCCTAACGTCACAACGAGTTCTTGAAGAACAGACCCTTAGGCTTCGGGAGTTTCCCTAGCACAAGACTATTGATTTCTTCAAGGACTCATCTATTATGCATGAACCATTATACCTTAGGGGTTCATTCATGACGTCTTCCGCTGTCCGATTCACGTCAATGCTAACATTCTGAGGTACCTCTCAGGTATAAATATACCTTCCCTAGCCCTTGCAAACTAGAGGAGACCTCGACTTCAGAGGAGCCCGTTTCCCGGCCTGACGTACTGAGAAGACGCTGTCATCCCTGCACGCAGAGAGTCCAGCTTCCAGTGATCTAACTTCCCTTGCGGGGTGTTGGAGTTCGAGTCTGGCAAAGAGATTCCCACCTCTCTCATTCTAAAGGTATGGAGCTGACTAGAACCTAGAGGGACTCTTGGCATACTAGGCATACTAGACTTAACATACTCTTAGTATACCATAGTAAGGAATACTTCACCTACTTCATACCTCTCCCTACACCTAGGTTAGGTGAGGTACATTGGGGTAGAACTAGCTTAGCAACGCATCGTATGAGTACTCGCATTTTTTAGTCTGTGTTATTTATGTGAATGAATATCTGCTAAAAGATAATGCTATTGCAGTATTATTTATTTATACTGCTTACGCTGTACATTATTTATCTTGCATACTGTCTTGTGATCGTAACAGCACATTTTACTTACACGAGAAACAAGACTGTTCAATAAATCTTTTATTGAAACGCCCGTCTATTTCTTTCTGTGTAACTTTGAGGAAAACTAAGCATGCACGATTGAGCTGAGTGAAATAGTTATCTATTGTTTCCACGACTCTGGGACACGTTCTGATTCTAAAGGGAAACAAAGTGGTCATGTTCTTGCGGCTGCCAGAAACTACTCCCTTCTTGTTTGTCAAGGAGTTTCTAGTGGCCTCTGAGCTAGCTGGCACAAGTAATTAAGTTTAATATACTCGATAGGGACATACTGACCTTAGTCCTATGTCAAACCTATAGGGGATATTATTCCAATGCGCAGAGCCTATTAGGGAAATAGGAGCTACACTACAGTTCTGCATTCTGTCCATCAATTATCCTTTTTGCATTTGTCACCCCGAGTGCGACGGGTATGCCCAGACGTGGGTCCCGTGCTCTCCATGCCACTGGACTCAAGCTATCCTGGCTGATGAGGGCTGAAAGCCTGAAACCGGTCCTAGGATGCTTGTTTCCAGTCCAGGGAGGACCTGGCCTGGCAGTTCGGGCTGGACTGTTCCCATTGGGGCGCAGGGTCAAGACTGATTTGCATATGGCTGGGTCCAAACTGGAATGGCATGGTGAGCAAAAAAACAATGGATTTAGGCCCAGATCTCTGTACTGGGGTGAATGTAAGACATTGTTCTGCATTCTGTCCATCAATTGTTCTTTTTGCATTTGTCACCCTGAGTGGGACGGGTATGCCCAGACGTGGGTCCCGTGCTCTCCATGCCACTGGACTCAAGCTATCCTGGCTGATGAGGGCTGAAAGCCCGAAACCGGTCCTAGGATGCTTGTTTCCAGTCCAGGGAGGACCTGGCCTGGCAGTACGGGCTGGACTGTTCCCATTGGGGCGCAGGGTCAAGACTGATTTGCATATGGCTGGGTCCAAACTGGAATGGCATGGTGAGCAAAAAAACGATGGATTTAGGCCCAGATCTCTGTACTGGGGTGAATGTATGACATTGTTCTGCATTCTGTCCATCAATTGTTCTTTTTGCATTATATTTATTAGGACATTATCCCAAGGCAACAGACAAGCAAAGGTTAGCGGAAGGTTTCACACAAGGTTTTCCAATCCCTTACAAGGGACCCCAGGGCACCCGGGAAAGCCGGAACCTGAAGTCAATAAGAGACAACCCAGGGGTGGCACGGCAGTAGGTAGAGAAGGAAGTTCAGCTGGGGCGGGTGGCCGGCCCTTTCACTTCCCCCCACTAGAGGACTTGGTGGTATCCCCTCTGGGCGTGGTGCCTAAAAAGGAGGCGGGCAAATTCAGATTAATACATCATCTGTCACACCCCACGGGGACTCCATCAACGACTGGCTGAAGCAGGGGAGTTGCTCAGTAGCCTACGCATCGGTGAACGACGCGGTGGACCTGATAAGGCAGGCAGGGGGGGCCCTGTTGGCAAAAACAGACACAGAATCAGCCTTCCGCCTCTTGCCAGTACACCTAGATAGCTACCATTTGCTAGGTTTTCAGCTAGACGGACAATACTACTATGACAAATGCTTGCCGAAGGGTTGCTCAATATCCTGTGCATACTTTGAGGCCTTTAGCGAACTAGGAACACACGCCCCGGTGGGAGGACGGGTCCATTACTTAGACAACTTCCTCTTTATCGGCAGGGCAGGCACAGGGGAATGCGCCAACCGCCTTCAAAGCTCCATAGAGCTGGCCTGGGAGTTGGGAATCCCCCTAGCTTAAGACAAGACAATGGGCCCGGCCACTAAACTATCTTTCCTCGGGATAGAGCTGAACTCGGCGGCCGGGACATGCAAATTGCCGCCCGAAAAGGTGGTGGAGCTAAGAGAGATTATTGGTAGATTGAGGCAACAAAAGAAGGCGACGCTAGGCAAAGTGCAGCAGCTGCTGGTAAAATTGAATTTCGCCACAAGGGTAATCCCTGCGGGGCGCGCCTTTGCAAGACGATTGGCCTGGATGACCAGGGGCATGACACAGAGGCACCACAGGGTCCGCCTGATGCAAGGGGTGAAAGAGGACCTGGGGCAGTGGGAAAACTTCCTGACCAATTTCAACGGCGCCCTCATGTGGCGTGAGCCTTGGGTACAGGCAAATCAGCTCGAGCTTTACACAGACACAGCCGGGGGCTTCAGCTTTGGGGCCATCCTAGGGACAGCATGGACGGCAGGGGCCTGGCCGGCAAACTGGCAAAAGACAGGGGTCACCGCCAACTTCTCCTTACTGGAGTTGTTCCCCATTGTGGGGGCATTCCACATTTGTCACAACAGCTGGCAAACAGACAGATAATGCTATGGTCTGACAACCACGCGGTGGTGCAGGCAATCAATACAGGGACAGCGCAATGTCCGGCGGTGGTCAGTCTACTACGAAGACTAGTCGACTGTCAGCTGAGGGCAAACATCGCGCTTAGGGCACGACACATCCCAGGGGTAGACAACTCAATTGCGGATGCCATTTTGTAAAGATATGTAGGGCCAATGGCTGGGGTTTCGTAGTACACAGTTTCATAAAATTGAGATACCCGGGTTATCACTTGGAGGATGGGGTGCACCTGACGGGGGTGGGGATGGATATGTTCCTGCTCAACATCGTGGGGGTTCTAGAACAGATGGGTTTCGCATAGAAATTAGAAGGGGGTAGCGGAACAGGGGGAGCTCCCTCCGATCATTAAACCGTAGGTAGCGTGGCGGAAGAAACCCTAGAAAGATAGACAAAAGAGATAAATTACTAAAGGTACATGGAAGGCTCACAGTGTCCTTGGGATGCCTCACGGCAGGGGAATTGAGGGAGCGAAGGACGGCACACAGCCACAGACAGAGTAGATGTGATGCTCCCGCAGGGCCCTTGGGATGCCTCTCGGCAGGGGTACCGAGGGAGTGAGATGTCAGGACTCAGGCTGGATAGATGAAATGCTCACACGGGGTCCTTGGGATGCCACAACGGCAGGGACCCGGAGGAGCAGGGAGAGGCCAAGAAGGGGTCGAAGGCAAGCGGGACGGCACTTGCAGCCCGGGCAGGTCCTGACAGACACCCACCAAGTCCGTAGCAGGTTGATGCCTAGCACCGTTGATACAGAGGCCCAGACATTTGGGCCCCTCCCCAGAAATTGGTTGGTCTGAGAGCATATAATGACCAAGAACGGACTGAGATAATTGCAAAGACAGTAAATGTGTTAACATGGATGTTATGAATGACCATGAAAATTGCGATATGTATAACCGTGTTATGTTTAAATAAACTTCGACCTTTTAAGGCACCAAAGCACGTTATCAGTGGTGTGATTTAAAGGGTAAGATGGACGCAGTGGAGTTGGTTGAGGGAGGGGGAGGAGGACTCGCCTCTTGGGAGGGGTTATGAATTTCATACTTATAGGGCATTTTGGGTAATCTGGCGCTAAAACTGTAATCCCCATGTATACCCAAAGGTTTTTGATCTCACTGCCACGGCACGTCCACGACACTTTAAGAGGCACTATGCAACGCCATCCGAAATAGCAAACCAGGGCCTGATTCACCAAGGGCCTCCGCACTCCTGGCACAGGCCCCGCAATCGTATGGGGGGGCTCTCCGACCTCTGGGCGGAATCTCGGTCACGAGAACTCCCATTGCGGAGATTCTGCCAGGAGTGCGGATGCCCTTTGAGTCTCAGGCCCTCCCCCTTTCTTTCATTACTAGCTTACAGTTAAGTACCCAGCAGCCGTCATGAAATGCTGAAAGGCGGAGACCGTCATCTAACAGGAATGGAACTGCAGTACAAGATAAGGCAGCTGGCTAATAAAACACGGAAGAGGTTTTCAGATTGATGTCCAATTTTAACTATTGAAAAGATTTCTCAGTTTAGTGTTCATTGTATATAAATAAACAGAAGCATGTCAGCGTATCTTTTTCTGTAATGCATATTTAATTATGAAAATGTGTTAAGACAAGGTGAAATTGATGACGATTTATGGATTATATTGTTATAGTAAAGACTAAATTATGAAAAGGAAATTAAGAACTACATTATGAAGTCCATAGCCTCAACTGACAGCCAGTTTATCTTACAATAACATGTATTGCATTTTATTACCTTTTCAAGTGCAGGAGATGTCCAGCCTGGCATTCTCTTTCATCGTAATTAAACTGTTTTGGAACTCTGAAAGCTGTGACATGCTGAACCAATTTAAGGATTGAACAAATGTTTTAGTTTTACAATCATGCATTTGTTGTTTAGACGGAGGGTGAACTCTCCATGAAAAAAATGTGTATTTTAGATTTGTTTCACATTTTTGCTGGCTTGGATGCCAGATGCTTTCCATACATCATGTCAAAGAGTGCAAGTGATTGGTGACATATAAAGGAGTGTGGGAATTCTATGATTAGGCAGTCGAGTGGCAAAAGATGTGTCAACAGTTGTCTATATGTTAACTAAAATTGCAGATGAGTTAGAACTTAATCAGTAAAAAGGGTGACAATTATTGGAGAATAAATGAATATTCATATATAAAGCATCGATTCTAACCTAAATGATGTCCTGGCGCTAACACCTGGAAAATAGGGGGGTGTGGATTGTTGGAAAACAGGGGGTGTGGATTGTTCCATGGGATGGCAGCCAGAAATGAAATGTTATACTGTCTTCATGAGAGCGACAGATAGTACAGAAACTAGGCTGTGAGTAGAAAAGAAGTGATACATACATAGAGGTTCATACTTTTTTTTGGGGTGGGGGGGAGTTTTATATATCGTTAACTCGACCCGAAGGTATCAGAGCGCTTTACGTGAGCACCAGTTACATTACAGACGAACACATTCATTTTAGACACAGGGAGATTAAGGGATTTGCCCAGAATCACAGGATGCTTGAGCCTCCCACCAGACTCGAACCTGGTTCCCAAGCTTCAACGCAAGCCGCTCTAGCCGTTAAGCCATATCTTACAAAGCAGGGTGGACTCCTTCAATTCACAGCTCTGGGACATGAGCAGAGACCTTAAAACGGATTTCTTGACCATGGGGAACCACTGTAGAGATTTTAGAAAAGCGTGTGTGTGAGTGGGGGGGGGGGAGGGGGGTGGTGTTGACAATTTAGCCCCAAAATGAGGAGAGAGGCAGAATTTTAAAAAGTTGGAGCCTGAATGTGAAGCATTAGGGAACAAATAGGTACAACTAGCTTCCGTAATCTAAACGAGAAGACATGATGTCTAACTATTGTATGGCAAGAGATGCCTGGAATTTTCCTGAGAGTTCTTAACAGAAAGAAGCAGGAAGAGGTTGCTTCATGCATCTGATTGACACAGAAGGTAACATAAAAACAAATCCTGACGGTTTACTACTGTAGCTCAAATGGGTGACTCCCACTCTAGTGGGGAGAGCTTTTCTGCTAACCCCAGTTGGGGAGAATTCTCTGCCACATGGACCCCAATTTTGTCAAAATTCACAGCATATGAAAAGACTGATCAATGTTTCTAGAACTTTTTGAAGTAGTTTATTGATAGATTTAACATTTTTAACATTTTGGATTGGATCCCCCTCCTTGATGGACCGGAACCTGCGACCCCCGCTCCCTCCCCCCCCCCAGCGCCTTGAGACCCTTACGGGTGAGTAGTCGCGCTTAACAAACCCCTGATTGATTGATTGATCTTACATGGGTTATTCTTTTAATTAGTTTTTCTAATGTGCGGTCACAGTTATATCAGAAAATGGAACCTTCCAGAGCTTCAGTATTCGCATAGTAACTAATCACAGTATTAGTCAGCACATGGTATCACAGCAGAGCTTCAAGAACGCAGGCAGACAAAGTTGAAAAAATACCCCAGAAAATGTTTTATAGTCCAAAGAGACCGAGCTTCCTCAGAACTGCTGAATTCCTACCACATTGATTGGGCTTCTACCCAGGTGGTCGTCCAACATGCACACACCAGTGCAGTCCGACAGAACGCCTGGATGCCACTGGTTGCACATGCCCAGAGCTGGCATCCACCATAATGTCAGGTCATCTAGGGACTAATACCAAAGGAATGCATCATTTTGGGTTGCAAAATCGGACTAAAGTCAATCATAACATTGCAAGCTTAGAAGGCCCCAATTAGAATCCACCAGGGTAACCCCCTGAAATGTATCTGCCCTTTCCACTACCATTAGGGCCCCTGCTGTCACCGCAGATTCAGGGTCCACCTAACCATTAATTGAGCGCACTCATAAACAAGGTAACAGGAAACGCAGAGGAATGCAAATGAGGGACTGAAATTTAGCTCTACCCTTCTAATGTCCCGATTATCATATTCAAATATATTGCCACAATACGTCTATATTTTTTGTATTAACGCCAATGAGGCAGAACTTTTGTAAATATATTTAGGACGCAATATCTTAATGATATTCCGACACTCTGGTACCAGTATTATTTCTCTGTGAAATATGACCTGCGCCTCCTCATACTAAGTGACAGGATAGGTTGATGCCATTGGTTGGTTTTTATCTGACTTCATCAGTATCCTGCCAGCTCATGTCTCCCTTTGCTCCTATTTGGATCTGTGTTACTCCTGACTGAGCCTAGTTTCATGATTCTAGTTATACAACCCAGTCATTTTAAGGGGTGTTGCCTAAGCCATTCTCACTGGAACAATTTGTGTTGTAGCGACTTTGGCTATCAGTGGTGTACATACTCTGCTTCCCCTTACAGATCTCTTCTCTGGTCTGGTTGCCCCTTCTGTCCGTGTCTAACCAGGAACTCAGGAACATTAGTTCTTGAGATCCATCCGATATTCTTGACCGGTGACTTGTCAAGTGCTTAATTTGTGCCGGTGGTTGCATGTAGTGGGCAATGGAACTCATTTTTTCATCATCGTACCAGAGCAAGACAGCGAAAGGCAGAAGCGGGAGGAATGAGGTAGGGTGAAATAGGAAAATAGTGACAACGGGATAAAGCGGTGGCGAGAAAGAATTTGAAGGAGTGAAATACAGAGACAGGAGGTGTAGGGTGGTGGAATAAACGCGCATAAGGAGGATTCAAACCTGGGCAGCCTTGATATTCGGTTCCTGTGAAAAACATAAGGTCCCTGCACTTACTAATATCTTTTTAACAAATTAAGCACTGAATTCGTGCAGTTCTGTGAGGGCCATTGGTTCTGATCTAGCCACCTAGTCTGTGCAATGTCCAGACACTAAAGTGTTTTTCTCTCTTGTCACTAATGAGAGAGGATCAATTACACCTTCGGTGTATGGCCCCTGGTACAATATATGAATGCATAATATAATTTTCAATGTACGTATAATGGAACATTAACGTTTTAACGGCAATCACTGTTTTCAGTCTCTGAAGATGGAAGGCTGTGATAGCCCTGCCAGGAAATGAACTCATTGCATGCAAAACACAGCAGAGATGAGCATCGAGCGTTGAACTCACTGAGTCCAATTGCAGCCATCAGACTCTGCTTATTTTGTAATCATATCTAATGGTCGTACAAGGTCTTTCTTGGAACTTGAAAATAAGCCCCACGGCCAAAGGTCACTGATTTGTAAATGTCACCAAAACTCCTTGTTTTTAAGATAATACGCTTTGCAACATTATTTTGTTGGGGCGTTGTAACTTCCTGAATGCCTCAAGTTGCCTACTTCAGATTTCTCACTTCCCTAAATGCTGTCATTTTTTTGTCAACACACACTTCCTTGGTAACGGTACATCCGAATGACTATTTTACGGAAAAAATGGGTTATTAATTATTTTTGCCATGTATCTGGGTTCAGTAACCATCTTTTTTCTGTGTTTGGCTCAGTTAAACATACTGAATTACTTACTTTAGAAAAGTTACTAAGAAACGATCACAAGTGAAAGCTAATGTGAACACTGGGAACGTTAAAGTGACAAGTAAGAACAGTCTAAACCAACACACGGTTGTATATTTACTTAAGCCTACGTACATTCATCCGTGTTGCTTACAGTGCACAATATGAGCATGGCATATGAAGGACAAGGCAGTACACTGATGGCTCTTTTTGACAAAAATCTCAAAATAAAATGGAGCAATTGAACAACTTCAAGTTTTCATTAAAAAAAATGCAATGGACAGATTGGCAGCCTGGGAAGAATTTTCAGGAAGTTTGAAGGAGGTGGAGAAAGTTCGTGTGGAGTCACTTGGTCCCTGATGAAGGCCCTGCCTTGGTTGGGGTCCCTCAGGATGGGACTGCCCACACGGGTAGATCAGCAGCTGCTCACAAAGGCATTAGGCTGAGATTGAGTCACCAGAGACGTTTCTGTGTAGAACCTTGACCCACAACCACAATGAAGGACAGAGGAGCCCTGAAGCCACTGATGGAATTGCACCTGAAAAGAACAGAGGGGAGAGATGTGCTGAACAGGAATGGACATTGGACAGCACCCTGCCTAAGTCCTCTGTGGGTCCCGGCCATTAGTCATGGTGGTGAACCAAGTGGTATACGTAGACACTTCCTGACATACAAGTCTTTGTAAAACAGTCTTGTGTTAGGGTCCTCGAGGGAGGAAACATAACCATTTCTGATCCATCGTTTCAGGATAAAAGCCCTTCTTGAGGGACCACATAAACCAATGTATAGGGACCACCTAATTAGAATTTATGGATGGCCTTCAGAAATGGAACCGGAACCGTCCGCCATCTTGACCAAATGGATGATTTGGTACCCCATAATCAATGGCTTATGCGAGCTCCCTGACAATGGGCGTTTACCCTGAAATGCATTGGGCCGTCATGGATTAACAAATGATGGATTATACATGATTGATTGCATATGTATAACCTGCATTTACCGAAATAAAACATTGTATTGTACATTGAGACATGATTGGGATTTTCATGACCCAATGAAAAATGGGTTAATGTGTTGACAAAAGATTAATCTACTATATCTGCGGCAGCACTATGAGCCCACTTGCTGTGTGGTGGGAGACATAGACTGATCTGCATTATAGTTTATACATGCTAACCTTGTTATGAGTTGGTCAGAGCAATAACCCTAAGAGATGCCACACAGGCCAATTCACTGAGTCCTACTGTTCCCACGTTTGCAATTACTGGTTTTACAGAGTGAGATTGCACACCCAGTTGCACACCTGGTAAAACTCAAGATGAAGAGGGTCAGGGGAAGATGATCAACTGAACATGAACACAGCCTAGCCCTGGGTCCGCCTTTCCCCTTCAGCACCATGGGAGAGCAAACAACACTCCTCATCGCAGATCCCCTCCCTCCATCTATCATCTTCCAAGCCTTACCAGCACCCCGTGATATTTATCTTCTGCTCAGAGCACATTGTAAATATCTGTAGGTTTGTCCGCAGCATCACTGAAAACGTGGAAAAATACTCAGGGCCTCATTTTGATATCGGTGGGATTGCCACCTACAGGCCATCGGTGGCAGTCCCACCGACATCCAGCCCATCAGTCTGACCGCTGCATTACGATGCAGACGGTCATACCTCAGCTGACTGGGGGAAAGACCGCCACTTCTGACAGGCTCAAGGAGCCCGTATAGGCAGCAGTCGGACACTAATCCCTACAGTGGAGGGGTGTCTGAGCAGGTACCGCCGTAGGGATTAGGATCTCCATTTCCCACAGCCTTTTCATGGCGGTCCCACTGCCATGAAAAGGCTGTTGGAAAGGGACATTGTGGGCCCGAGCATAGTCCCTGTCCCCTGTGGGCCACTGCTCAGTGGCCAGGGGGGCACAAGTGGGACCCCCAAAGATCCATGCACCGTGTGGCAGGCACCACATGGTGCCTGGCACACAGTGCATGGATGTTTGAAAACATGCCTTTTTCTACTGCAGCTTGTGCTGCGGCCCTTTTCCGAGCTACAGCACAAGCTGCAGTAGAAAAAGACAGTTTCCAACCGCCTACATGCCGGTCTTATCAAAATATGGAGGGTGGGACCGCCGACTACTTGTCGGGCGGTCTCAATCTCGCTGCGATTGCGGTCGGACGCTCATCCGACTGCCATCGTAATGAGGCCCTCGTTAATTCTGGAGCTGTGCGGTTATTCCTCATTCAGGGGACAAAATCTTATAGTGGCCGAATTTAGGTACAGGGATTCTGGCCAGAATCAGATATTTCCGGCCTCTGGTATCCCTGTACCTAAGTCCAGCCAACTCGTAAAGATGGCCTTGTGTTCTTTATTAGATTCGATCAATCCTTTTTCCAGAATCCTTGAATTTTGTTGCCTGGTGTCTCCTTTTCCTCCACTTTACCACACAATTTGCCCAGGTCTCATCACTCAGGGCCACCTATAGCCCCTTGTGATCCATCATTAGCCTACTTGTGGCCCGAGTTGAAAATGCCATGTATGCGTTTGTTCAAGCTTAGAACTCTGAGACCTCAATTACAAGTTCACTGCGTAATCCCTGATACTTCACCACCCCGGAATTACTTTTATCAAGGGTCGTGTTGAATCCGGGGCATGGGAAAATAAACAGAATTACAAGTTTTGGAGAATACATTGGTGGACTCGGTATTTCCCTGCTGATTTCTGCATGTTTCCCTAGGTCTTTCACACAGAGATTTCAAATGGTTTTAGCTGTCAAAATCTCTGGGTTAAAAAACAAACTTGTAATTCCGATTGGCCCTGTAACCCACATGATTTGAATAGTTTATGTCTATGCATGCTAAATGAATCGTTTCGCATTTACCATGGTGCAATTCTATGTGTTAAATTTTTAGACACGGAATCCATTTTGAGATCAGGTTGCAAGGTCTATAAAAGAAATACTTTAGCTTCTGTTCACATGTACATCTGTTGGATGCTTGCTAACTTGTTCATAGCTATCACTACTTAAAATGTATCAATGACTACAACTACCCCTACACTATTCAAGGTGGCCGTGGATACATCAAAACCATGTCATGTTAAAAAAAACTGATAAAGAAAATCCTAATGTTACCAGCGTTAGACAAGCTGGAAGCATATATGTCGTGTGGGGGATGCCAAGGGGCACGCTGCCACACCCTGAGTCTCATAGTACTTGTGAGCTGTGAATATTAGTTTACATTGTAGTGCCAATTTAGGTTTTGTTGGTTCATGAGCTTACAACTCTTTCTGTCACACCTTTTCTTTGCGGACCATTGTATTTCTAGTCTGCATTTATGATTCTTCGCATTCACTGTTCATTGTTGCATTCTTTTTCCATAATTAATTAAAATGCAAAAACCTTTAGCAAATTGAAGATTGTTTCCTGATTCTTGAATGATTTTGTATGATAAATATAGGTTTGTCAATTACATCAATCAATCAGATACTTTTATTTCAATTAAAATATTTACTCAGATAAACGACAAGAAATAAATACATAGCTTTAAAATATAAAAATGTGTAAGAGCAAACTTTTTAGGATGGGCAAATTTCATTATCTTAAATTAGCACAAACTTAAGGATTCTGAACTTTCTTAAGTGTACCAACAACTAATATATCATAGTATTCTTTAACATCTTTTCAGAAAGCAAGAACCTCTCCACTTTGTAACAAACTGAAGAAGATGATAAAGAGAGATGTACAAAAATGCATCTTGACACCTTCTAAAATCCCTATTCTTTGGAAAAAATAAACAAGCTATGTCATTCTAATTGGAGCAAAACATCTGCAAAGAAATAACATAGCAGTCTGTAAAGAGATGGCATTGCATGGACTCAGAGTATGTTCTAAATGCAAATGCCACTTCTTAGGATAGGAAGGCATGTATTAGATTAGCCTGAAACTAAAACTGGTTCATAGAAATTGTTCATGTTGATTTGTGACACATGACAGACAGCGACCCAAATCTGGCACAGTTTTCAAAATAAAATATGCCCATTATAATTGTCTTATGTAAATTCTCATCATCTCTCGACAACCGACAAGGCTCATCATAGAGATCTGTGACTTTGTTTTACTTTTGCTGGTTAGTAGATTTGGAGATAAAAAGAGCTCTGGATCCCTATCACATCACAATTTTTTTTTTTAAATTAGCGAGTCCAGGGAATCTCACACCGTTGCCTAGGGAAATGCAGTCTGTTTTTTATTTTTTTATAACACTTGCAGCATTACTCCAGACAAGTAAAGGGGCAGTTTATCTTGATCCCCCAGATATTTTAGCCTATGCTCTTTGTGTATACTAAAAGAAGGGGCCCACTGGGGGAGCCTCGTCGGACACTTCAGAAACTTGTTCTCTTCTCACTGCAATGGCATTAGATTTACAAATTACCCATTGCATAAGGTGTTGTAATACATACCGCCTCATGTGCATAGAAAAGTATTGGAACTGATCTGTTCCCAATTTTGATGTGTTCTAAGTTTCTCTCCTTAATGTCGTTTCTTGACTGTTAATACATCAATTAAAAAGAAGGGGCTAAGATACAATTCTGCCTAATAACATTAAAACCATATTGGGATCCTGGTTTAATTGGCAACCATGCATTAGAGAAATACTTATCTCTGCAAAATCAAGGGTTGTCCATTTCAAAAAGCTATATTGCTCTGATCATAACAAATTATTTATGGGTTCAATAACAGAGACAACAGCTTTATTAGTTTTCCCCTCTGTGAAGTAACCAAAGCAATTAGGACGAATCCCTGTAATAAATCTATAGGCCCAGATGGAATTCCAAATGAAAATGTATACATTTAGTCTTGATCTACGGGGCTCAATTCAGAATATATTCTTTAATAAATTAGCATAAACTAACATTGCAAACCTTAGAGTGACTTTGTCCTTGTGCTAATTTTCAAGAAGGGCAACAGAGGGGGATCTGTGTTGTTATCGCCTTATTTCCCTAATGTATTTATCAATTACATTTTTGGAAGGATCTTCATGGTACTTCTTCAAACGTGGGCTACTGGGCATTATATTTTTGTTGATCCAATTACGGGTTTATATCTTTTAATAACATATTTGTGCCAACACATCTATCTCATAGAATTTGATTATGTTTATTGATGTACCTAAAAGAGTCAAGCATGACTGCTCCTGATTTTTCAGTTACTTTACATTGATGTGACTTGTAATAAGACATGGTAGCACGATTCTACTACTCAGTAAAGTTACTGTTGATGATGTAAGATGCTTCTCCAATTAAAAAGTGTAAAAAACATGATTCTAACATAGAAATTATACATAGACCCGCCTTTCAGGTGTTATTTGTGGAGGTTTTTTAATAGAAATTTTTTTTAATTTGTGATCTAAAGCAGACCGTAAATTGTGCATTGGTTCGTATTGCTGTTCAGTTGTCTACTTCATTTGTGTTTAATTGTGTGACGCATCACTTTCTATATTGACGGCGCTTGTTGTGGGTCGTCAGGTGCACAGACAGTATTTCGTAAGACTGACCGAGGACACAGCCAGAGTCATTCCACAGCAACAATAAAATGTTTTAAAGAGGAGGCATTCATACATTCCATTGCACCACAAGTGCGTTCAGAGGTAGAATCCTTCACCTGTACAGGCGCAAATATGCAATTGCCTATTTTCCGTAACTTACAAAATGCTCCATATTCGTAAACGCACATGACTGGGCAGTAAATTACAATAGCACAATGACTTGACCAGAAAAAAGTTATATGAACACCAAAAAGAACAAATAAAAAAAACGGCACAATATTATCAAATGTAATTTGCCCCATTTCTCAACTTGTGTTTTTTGCACAAACAGAAATGGGTACAAAAATAGAGGAAAACACAAAACCAAAATCGACCTCAGGAATTAGAGTTGTCCTTCGGGGGAGTGGAAGGAGCATGCTGAACTCTCGAAACACAATACACTAGGGAGTTAAGATTAGAGGTTTTTGTTTGGGCATTAAAATAATACCAGAATGGATATCCCGACAGCCGAAATTTAAATCACATAGGATATATTGAGATTTATAATTCGGCGGACGGGATATCCATCACCGCTTTGACGGAGTAACCCATTCGCCAAGATCTAAATCAGGCCCTTAATAAATGCAAGTCGACAATATAGTACCATTAAATTGCATACTTGTAAAGCTCCAGCAACTAGACTACTCAACCTTTTTTAATGCATGACCACATCACACTCGGCTCATTTGGTCTCTCAGTGGTCAGGAAAGCCCAGGTGTTCAATATATCACGATCAGTGGAGTGGTCCTATGTGACTTCACAACTGATATTGTTTCTGAGGTTCCACCCTTCGGGTATTCCAAATACATAGGGAATAATAAAATAGAATGAGTTGTGTTTCTGAATTCTGAGAAGCCGTGGGTTTCAGACTGTAGAGCTACCGTGGTCGTGTCGTCTTACATTTACCTTTTATTTAGAAAAGGCTCTCCGCCTTTTCTAAATAAAAGGTAAATGTGTGGTGAGTCTGTAATGGAATTTGAGAGGGTGCTTAATAAAATTAAAACCCAAAACTATAAATTCTTGGCTGATCGGCAGAAAAAAATGCATGTTCTCCACGTGGGCAGTGGCTCCTATCTCAATTTATGTTAAATGTTTTATTGCACTGTTTAATATTTTAACACGCCCTCATTGTACTGAGGACAGCGCTAAACAATGCATGTCGGTGATTTCAAATGTTCTGGGGCAGACAGGAGTTTCTTGGCAGCCCTGTTCTTGATTTCACTGGGGGTCTCAGTAGGCCCTCTTCGTCTGCTGCTCTTTCTTCCTCGCTGGCCTTGCCTGAACCCTGGCATGTGATTTCAATCTTTCGTGCAAAACTTCATGAAAAAGAAGTAAACATCACGCAGGTTTCCCAAAAGATATTAACAGCATGTACAAAAATGCAGATTAGGATCATTAAAAAAAATATGTATGTTCCTTCTTAGCATACTTAGCCCCTGCCAGATTTTGTAAAATATTTCAAAAGGCTTCAAATGTTTGCCCAAGATTCAAGAGCCCGCTACCAGATTTCTGTCATATAGTCTGGGGCTGTGAGCTGGGAGAACAATTTCGGGAGCAAGTTCTTTCCTGATCAATGAACTTACTGGTGGCAATTTCCTAGCATCACCGGACGTTTGTCTGCTAAATTACGTAGACCTAAAACTAATAAACAAATATGTGCATTTTTGACATGGCAATGATTTTGGTGAAAAGGTAGAACGGCACGGGCTGGAAAGTGGTGTCAGTCCCTAGCTTTGTAGCATGGTTGTGTGACATGTGCTGCTGGACTAGAGCTGAGATCACGGCAATGGTGACAAAAGAGAACAATAGGTACAGCCATACCTGAGGGACACTGAGATGCAATTCTCCTAAATTTGGATGCTAAGTCTGATCAAAGGCCTCCTTGATAAACCGGCACAGCCATTTAGAATTACTTAAGATGACTGAGTATATCCGGGTAGACCAGACCTTGCAATGTAGCATGCTTAAAGCTACATGGCATTGGGCTAGGGGCATATTTCCCATATGATCCCTGCTAGATTTTATTGTCTGTAATTTTTATGCAGGCAATGACATGTCGCCAGTGTGGCTTAGTGCCAGGCTCTCTACCTTGAAGGAAGTGACCCGATTAGAGCCACCCGGGTCACTCGCGACCACCTCTCAGCCTTCCAAACAAATGAAGAGTTGGTCAGACAGTAGAGAATACAAACCAAAGTTATTTATTAGTCATACACTCGAGCGGAGTCCAGTCTGACCAGCCTCCTTGGATTGCTGCAGAGGGACAGACCCCCGCCAACTTGGTAATACATGATATACATTTCCAGTACCCCTAAGGACCCGCCCAGACTGGAATTTTCCAGTTAGTAGCGGTGAACAAAGGAGACACAGAAGGTTGAGCTGCAATCCTGAGACCGGGTACATGCTATCTCAGTTTCAAGGTTACTCTGCCCATGCCCGCCACTATAAGGGTGGGAGCAGGCCTATCTAACGTGAAAGGTATGTAATGACAAAACGGTCTATTCATTAGTGCAGCGAAGCTCAACCTTTGAGAAATAGAAAAAAATATTGAGACTGCTTTCTGCTGGGGCAAACAGAATGAGACAGAAGTTTAGTTTCGATCATGGTATAAAATGGCGGCTAAATGCAAAATGGTGCTGCAAATGCTAACTTAAATCAAACAATATAAAGAGAAGTCGACCAAAAACATTTTCCATTCCACAGCCTCTCCCACAGTCTTATGCTTCTTTAATCTGGTCTGCTTTCTCTTTTTTTCCTTGTCTGGCTTTCTTTCTCTCCATCAGTTTGGAAAGCTGAGGATCATTTGACGTTATGAGTAGTGCTAATCAATTTATGGTGCACATTTCTGTAATTTGACCGAGGTGAGCTTGAACTGTATTTTGTGTTCAAATTTATTATGAAAAAATGACTTATCTAAGTAATATGAAAACTTAATAAAGAGCCAGCTAAAAAAAAAGTTCATACTTTATCTAACAAACAGATGCTCTCTTATGGACAGACCAGACACCAAGGCTGGCTGTCCAAAACTCTCTCATCTTTCACCTCGCAAGATCTAAACTCTTTGGTAGCTGATCATTCAATTCTCAAGGCTCTTCTCTATGGAACTCACTTTCTGTATCCTTCCACTCAGAAGACAATGTCCTCAAGTTCAATATATCACTAAAGGCTCAATTCGTCCCATAAGCCTTTGCCTTGCCCTTCTCCTAATAATAAGCCTTTATCATCCCTATAATATTTGACCCAAGCCTCATCCATGCACCCCTTTACCTGATTTCTGTAAGACTATTGACTATCTCACTTTGAAGCAACTCACAAGGAACCCCACTGCTGTACAAAAACACCTAATAAAAATATAGCAAATAAATAAAATATTGAATAGGCATTGAATTTTTTTTACACTATATTGTTTTGCTTTGTCACGCAGACCAAATAAGTTACATGGTAGGATTTGCTTTTCAAAGAGGTGCATCATCACTGGTTGGTAGTCATGTTCCTGCTTCATCTGTTCACCATCAGTTCCTCTCCTCGCTTAGTACTTTCACACCCATTCTCAGGGTTTTCTCGCCACTTTCTCTAAACTGGAATACTAACAGTTTCTGAGGGTTCTTCCTTGTTCCCACCGAGGTTCATCCCCAATCATAGAAGAAGTAATAAACCAAACAGAACAATATATGTCACAGGATCTGTTATCCCATCACCATGTTGCTAAAAAGCAGGGTATAAAAACAGAAAAACAAACCAGACAACAATATCTAGAAGTTTTTTGTTTTCAGCAAAATCACTAGTGTCTAATGCCTGGTCTGTTTTGTCTCTCAATGGCTGTCCTCCTACTTCTCACAGGTGTAAATGTTTTAACATGTGATATGTTTTGTAAGAGGCTTGAAGTTTGCTCAATAAGTATTAAGAGTGTTTTGTTCAAATATTGAAGTAAGTTTGTCAGACAATATGATCGTCATACTTTTTTGTTGTTAGGCTTTGACTCCAAGGTCCACAAAGTGGCCCAATAATGTATCCAGCTGCATACTTTACTCACAGGTAAATCCGCTATCCGCTCTTAAAATAATCTAGAGTTTATCATATTTGGGAGGGGAATAAGGTGGTGAGGGCACCATAACGTCCTTCGAAGACAGAGTTAACATAACATGTCCTTCGAAGACAGAGTTGACATAACATGACTAGAAAATAGAGTTGCAAAAACAACAATTATCCTCATAATAGATCGCCTAGATGTTGCCTGTAGATTTTTCTTAAATTGTAGCCTTTGAGTCCTTTGAATTTCTTGGGGCAAAGAGGAGTCTTGTAGTAGCTCAGGTTAAGTAATTGCTTGTGGTTTCTCAATATAGGTTTTTGTGTTTCCGTTTCTTTTATCCTTTCAACATTTTTATTCATTGCATCGAAGCCTGTATCTCAACTATTTGTTTTAAATAAAATTAACATCATATGCCTGTGATCTTTGATTGCCCGCCCGTGCTTCATTATGATTTCCTATATTGTGTCCATCCTTTCTTGTCCCCACCTTTAGAAAGCATTGAAGTGCCCTGTATGTCGTTGCTTTTTTATGACAACGCAATCACATCAAATCTATCTTTACTGACTGCATGGCTTTTTTTATTTTCTTGTGCTCTTAAGCAATAAAGACCATAGATCAAACATATCAGTTATCTCTTTTGATGGGTGTGTGGCATGTGCATGTTTTCATGACATTTACAGTAGCTTTTTTAATCCGTTATCTCTTTTGAGGGGTTTGTGGCATGTGCATGTTTTTGTAACATCTTCTGTAGCTTGTTCCATTGCTTTTAACAGATAAGTGAATTGGATCATCCATGGCAACGTGACCCTTCCAAACTTTGTGTCTTCATTATTTTTAAAGGGATTTGCGTTAATTTGTCTGGGGTTGCATTTGGGTATGTGATTTGCTTATCTTCAAGGATATTGCAAGTGTGTCTTGTTCTTTCTTCAAGCCACTAGATAGACTCCCGTTTCTCATTTGCATGTTCAGAATTTTGTAAAATCTGGTCTTCTAGCTATTTGAGAATTTTTTGAGGTTTTTTCACATTCTTCACGTCCTCTATCTATCTGATCTGGTCTGCTTCTTTTATTCCAAATAGCAACTTCCGGTCAGCTCTCTAGAGTTGTTGAGAGGGCTCTTGCTTCTTGCTTATTGGTTGATTGTGCTGAATAATTCCTTTTGGAAATGTAGCTTATTCATCAGTGTGGCTTTTTGTCCCAGACACTCTTCAGACCATAGCTCTCCTCCAATTACCAAGAGAGTCACTAGGTAATTATGACAATGTAAGGCTGCTGCTGTTGGTCAGCAGAGAAGAGAGATCAGTACAGCTAAGGGGGCTGGAGACACATTCTTGGGATATGAATAGTAGTTTGTTGATGTCAACGGGCTCTGTTTTAGAGTATAGTTCTTGGTCCCGATATTCCAAGTTTAAGATGGAGCTTTAACTTTGGAAGCCACAGCTAACAGTACACTATAACTTCTTCTAGTGGTGTTCTTTCCCCTTCCAGTCACACCCGTGATGCAGACTAGATAACCGTCAAGCACCAGATTTCGACCTGGTTTGCTACAGTAGTTTTGCAACAGCGATATTCTGAGACCACTCCAGAAAGCGGCGTGTATGAGTTCCATTGCTAAGCTCTCAGCACAGAGGAGGCTGTACACTATCACACCCACATTGATTGCTTTCCTAATATTTATGAATACAGAGCTGTTTGACGTCAGTTTAAGGAGATGTCTTGGCCTAGGAGATTTTAAAGAACAGGTATTACTGTTTTCTTTAATAAGGCTTTGTGAAAGAAGATATATGATACTTTAAAATATGTTGCATTTTTCTATGGGAAGTATTTGCAGAACCTTTACTTTTGTTGAAAAAAAGACAGCAAACGTACAGGGGCCCAGAGTTTTTCGTAGGAGCCTGCCACCAGCAATGCCAAATGCAGGATTTACAGGGTTCGAAGATTACCATGGCTGTCTGGTTTTGATTTGACCTCATGCCTCTTTCGTCCAGCACTCTACACTTCCTGTCTGTATCTCACTCTAGCAGGTTCTTTTTAATCCCTGCTTTCTCTGTTTGTCAGTCTCCTTCTCTTCCTCCTTTCTGCCCCTTCTCCCTTCCTCTCTCTTGCTCTCTATCAAAGTCTGACTGAGAAAATTAGTACAGGCCCTTAAATTGAGCGGTGGTGCCTACCACCTGCTACCACCGGCACCAATAAAGCACATATTGCCCGATTTAATTACCGGCGGTCGGAGAATTCTCCCTTGGCCTGGCAGAGGTCTTTACATCCGCCAAGCTGAGACTACTCCGCCCGCCATTTTTATAAATTACCACCTAACTGGTGGTCATTTATAACGGCATTGGCAGGAACCGCCTTCACGGCGGTTCCTGTTAATGCATTTTACTGTTTGCTGTAGGGCTGCATAGGAAGGACACAGACCTGCAGCAAACAGTATTCTTTTTTCCTCTTCAAAAACAAAATCCCAAAACTGAATTTTCTTTTTGAAAAAAAAAAAACGAAACACTCCCCTAGCCATGGAAGGCTTCTCCCTTGGTGAGGGGAGCATTAAAATGTTCTTTCTGTGCCTTACCGGAAGGAAAAGTAAAATATGACTACATGTGAAACCATCTAAATTAGGTGGACAGCGATGTAGCCATTTCTCCAAAAGGTGCTTACTCCCCAGGGCTGTCAGAGATTTTTGGCCACGGTGGAGACAGAGCAGTGACGCTGTGGCCAAACTTAAGGTCTGCCCGCAATTAAATTTGGCAGGCGGCCCACTATATTGGTGAGGAGGGAACTCAGGTTGCCATTGCGACTGAGTATCCTCTCTGCCAATATGTAAATCATATGCTGAGATTTTTATGATATGCGTATTTATTCACAACTGTGAGAAGTTGGCCTGGTATATGCTGTCCACTAGTTAAAGTGGACACCTTGCACCAGTACAATTCGACTCTTATGGTAGGTAGGTTTAAGACAACCTTTTTAGAAAGCTATCCTAGTGGTAGCTGTGGAGAGCAGCCTTCAGGCTAAGTCTTGGAGGAATGTAAAGCAGCTTGTTTTACCACTCAATCTCTTGAATCACCAAATGAAAAGACACCACACAGGTATATATATCAAATATATATGTATTTATTACTAAACAACTTTCTACTAATCTCTTTATGAGATTAGAAGTCAGGAACATATGTACAATGCAATATTTCACAATAAGTTAGCACAATCAAATATCACAGCCCTAGCTGGACTAGGCACAGGGCCTAGAGCATATAGAATCGAGGGACCCCAAGGAACCACCCCAGGTAGTTGTAGGAGACCCACAGGGGACGGACGCGGTGTTCAGACACCGATGCGAGTCCTGTACGAGTCTATGCGAAAGGACGCGATGGAGATATCAAAGTTAAAGGTCCCTTGCGTGTTCGAGGCGAGAGCACCGACACGAACCCAGTACGATTCGAAGGACGCGGTTACGGGTATATTTAACAAGGGTGATGGACGCGGTGTGTCTAACACCGACGCGAGTCCTGTACAAGTCTATGCGATAGTCGCACTTGGAAAATAAGAGTTTTAGGGCACTTCTGGAGTAGCTACAAGCAAGTCGCTTACAGGGTAAGCAGTTCTAGGGCCAACACCCACAGGAGCACCGTAGTGCTGAAGTTACCTCACCCAGGGAAGCCGGGTGCATAGGTGTCCTTTGGTGTCGGGTCGCGGCGTCTTTTTCAATGGGAGCCAGTGAAGACTTGCTGCTTGCGACGACAGGAGAAGTGTCCGGAGGAATCCAAGCCTGGATTCGGAAGAAGGAAGACCTGAAAGCAGAGGGGACAGTGTTCAAAGTCACTTGGCAGTGACCCGGGGCAAGGAAGATGAATGCCCACCGTCGTCGACAGATTCAGGTCGTTCGCGGGTGTCTTGACTCTTCGACCACGAGGTCCAGGCGGTGTCGAGGACAACCAGAAGCTGGATTCAGCGTGTCCCACGAAGTCTGCAGCTGACTGCGGTGTCGGCGACCCGATTGGAGCCAACAAGCCTTGGTAGCAGCAAGTCTTGTGGAGAAGATAAAAAGTCAATGGTGCAGACCAGCAAGGTCTGGGGGACTTACCCAGCGAGGATATGTCAGGGCAGGCCTGGTGCAACCAGGGGAGCCCTTTGGTTTCTTAGAACAGTCTTCAGGGGACCCACAAGCTGGCTGGCAAGGGATCGCGAAGACGCCTCGGGAGGATTCACTCACCAGGGGCCCACGGTCACTCGGGACGGGGTAGGCCTCTGATCTTGGGCGGAATCTCTGCTAGAGGCTGGGACCCCACGTGGTCCAAAGCACAAGTTCATAGAACGTCGTGAAGGGGTTGCACTCGAAAATAGTGCACGGTACCCAGGGTCTGCGGTTCCTCATCACTCGTGGGGTCCACTTGTCTCAGCTTCGCTGGGGACTCACGATGGCCTTAGAGAAGTCAGGAAATCCTCTTCCTGGGCTGCAGGGACTTCGGGCTCCGGCGGGAGCGGCGTAGTTTGCGACCGTTGTTGCAGTTTTTGGTGCCTGCCAAGCAGGGGAGTCACTCCTTGACTCCAAGGGAGATTCTTCTGTCTTCCAGAGGTAGTGGAACGTCGAAGGTCCGGGATTCTTCTTTAGAGCATCGTCCAGGGGTATCTAGTTTGCAATGCACAGGTTCCCCCTCTTATACTAAAAAGAAGGGAGGGACTAGCTCTATGACCCCACCTATGGGAGGGTCAAGGGAGGGGGTGGCTACACCCACTTCCCTTTGTCCAGTTTCGCGCCAGAGCAGGGGCAGGTAGCCCCTGAGCCGGTTTGAACTGGGGTATGCACAGAGGAGCCTTCTGCTCCCCCAGTGCAGGACTTCAAAGCACTCTAGGAGTGCACCCACCCAGCCCCAATACACTAAACCCTGTCTGGGAGGTGGTCACACCCCCTTGGGACAGGATACCTATTGTTGGGCCTCCTCCACTGCGAGTGTCGGTCATCAGCAGGAGGGCAGCCCAGTGTCTGTGACTGGTGGCATCCATTTTGTGATGCCAGGGCTCTTCAGGATTCTACCGCGTTTCCACAGTAGGTACATGTCTATCCCTCTAGAAGGGTGGGATCATACTCCACACCAGTTACTGGTGTGGGGGTATGATTCCAAAGTGTTTGACACCAAACACGACATGTTTTGATGCAGCCATTCCAGAGTTAGCATTTACCGCGAGGATATAATGCACTTAAGAGTATATGGTTTGACTGCATTCACAAACAGCCCCAGAGAATAGACTCTGAGAGCTGCAGAGTGGCCCTGCTCAGGCAGAGGCACCCTCTCACATAGGAACTAAGCACCCTGCCCTCAGGATTGATAGGGCCTGCCTTAGGGATGACTGATAAGTTTAAATGTGTGTGCAGGAGAGATATAGGGGACCTATATCTCAGTGAGGGGTGCTAGCACTTCCTCACCCAGGCTGCAGTAGCAGGCCTGTGGTGTCAGATTTAGTCTGCTTCCCAGGGGTGGCATAATACATGCTTCAGCCCCTGGTAGGCCTGTGAAGTACCTATGCCCTGGGTACCTAAGGTACCATATACTAGGGACTCATAAGGTACCACAGTATCCAATCACTAGTGCACCTAGAGTGCACTCCAAGTCGTTTAGAGAGACAGAGAGGCTGGGGCCCTGATTGGCAGGGTCCCAGCCAGACTATAGCCAGAAACCAGTGTAAACATCAGAAAAAAAGTGGGGGCAACATAAGAGGCAGATCCTACTCTCCTACAACAACAATATACTGGAACTGTGTAACACTGTGAAAACAGTGAACTAATTGTATAACAAATGATGGCCCTGTCCTTTTTACATAAAATAAATAATATACCACATCTCTTCTTACCTGTGGTCTGGTAAACTCAAGGGGTCTGCCACGCCTACTCAGGATCTGCGACTGCTTAGGAAATTAAATAATGTCATCAGAGTAATCAAGTGTTTTAAAACATTCCGTAAATGGGAAGGAATTTAAAATTTGGGAATAAAAATTAAGTTAGTGTCCTCAGATTGATTCGTAGGAGCAGTGCAAATGCATCAAACAGAATATAGTATGGGCAATGGGTGGCCTCAGTTGAATTTGTAAACCCGCATCCTTCACATTAAAATGAATTTTGTCTTTTTTTTAAAAAATATTTGTGAATTAAATAAAATATTTCATCATTTGTGTATGTGTGTTGAGGGATGCTTGTTTTTGCATTTTTGTGTATTGTTTTGAAGTTCAAATCATCAAATTTGATTAAGCCGCGGACCTCAACTTCAATAAATGGCTCAGTGGGGGTCTCCGGGATCCAATAATGATTCAGTTGGCGTCCCTGTGCTCCCGTCTGGATTAAGTGGGGGGGGGCCACAGAAGTCAAAGCATTTATAACCATTGGTATACAATATTATGACTCAGTGCAATCAAACAGGGGCAATATTTTGGCGCTTTGCAGCACTTTATTGTACACTCCAACAATATAGAATATATAGTTTTTGCTTAGACACTGTGTGTATAATGCGTTTGTTTGTATTTATAACCATAACATGTATATTAGTAAAGCGGACATTCACCCTCTGGGGCATCTTGGCCGGGAACACGAGATTTTTATTGTTACCAAACTCAGCAAGACTCATTTTTATCAACCTCAGTGGCATGGTAGGCTGAATAGAGATAGGTGGCATTTGAACCTGTGACCACGATATCAACCCCAGATTACTGAAGTGGATGAATGAGAACACTGAGCCACCAGACCTCACTCATACCCTAAAGAATATTTAGCAGGAAACTTGAAGGACAGCTGGTGGATGTGGATTCTTTTATAGAGCTAGCTAATAGTGACTGCAACATTTTCCAATTGTTTGCTTCAGCGCATTGATCTATTACTGCAAACCGATCACACAATAAGAGTATTTTCTTAAGTTCTTTAATAATGAGATTTGAAATATTGAGCACATTGTTGCGAAGCTGCAACTAAAACTTCCTCCCCGTGTTTCAATGTTCGGGAGGTGGGTGGCAAAGGCATGAATGAATGTGGTCACATTTTATGCACATGTTTTAATACCAAATAATTGAAACATTATTGCAGATAAGGAACAAGGCATTTTCACATGCCAAATTGCCACGGCTTCCACGTCTGACTGACCAAGCATTACAATAACAGCAAATAGCCGCTGTAGTCTCATTTTTCAATCAGCAGAACATGACTAATTAGAGCAGTGTTCAGAGTCGGTTTCAATAATTAAGATTTACATCTAATCATTAAGTAAATGTGCTGCATTCACTCCAGCCACGCACTTACATAGTAGGGAAAGTTGGATTGGCTTTAAGCTTTTCCAAGGTACCAGGTAACCCTGCTTCCCCGCTGCCATAAACTTGGATTTTGAACGTGTTTTGGGGTCGGTCAAACAGAAACATGAAGCGATGGGGCAAAATGCTCAGAAAACTGAATGTTATAACATGCAATACTAATTGGTACACACTGCCCTCTAGTGTTCACAGTGTAGACTGTAACAGTGTTAAACGAGAATTTTATGTTCAATTTTCTATATTGTTGTTTTTATATAAACAAATAGTGTGTAAAAATATCAGAATTCCATGGTATATGGTGCACATACAGAGCAATCAATAGAAACCATATAACATAGATAATGCTCATTGCTAAGAACAGAATTAGTTTAACGGCCTGTGTTCGCACAGAAGCTTTTGATTACTTCTATAGGGAATTCACCCCATGTCTGAAGTAGAGGAACAAAAATAGTAAACAATCGGAGAAGCAACTATGAATTTCATAATTCATAACATAATTTGATAAATCCACAAAAGGCAAATGAAGATTAGCCCTGAACTTTATCACAAACATTCGCCTTCTTTTTACAATGACAAATGTTTGTCAGAGTAACTCAAAATAAAGGCTTTACTACCATTCAACTTAATTTAATTATTGCCATGTTTGGTGTGGGTCTGTTCCGGTGCTGTAAGTGGGATAGAAAAGATAATTTCGCAGTTACGAAGACGCATTACTATAAATATTTTACAAGCGACGTGGCTCACGTAACTAATGTTGGGGCCTAGCACGAATCTAAACCGAAAAAATTAAAACTGGAACTATGTACCGGAGCTGCAGGTTGCATAGACATGTGTATTAGATGTGTTTTAGAAATACCACAAAACACTGATTATCAAACGATATACCAATCATGGCGTATAATGTGTAAAAAACCCTAAAGTACATTCATTATTTTTAAAATGGTCATCAGTGTTGCTGTATCACTTGGAATTTGACATGACCAGCCCCCAGAATGGAAAATTTCAGTGTATCTCTGGGATTCCATTTAAAACATAGAAAAAGCAAACAATTCAACCAAAATCACGTCTGCTCTTTTTAACTATTTTAACTTTTTTTACCACTTTCGGCAGGGCAGCCTTCAAGACCTCTTTGAACCTCTACCACCACCTGCTGAGGGAAACAAAGAAGACAGCCCTAGCCGCACACATCAAAACCAGCACTAACAACACCAAGGAACTTTTCAACATTGTTAAGGTATTCTCCAACCTGGCTGCCAGCAAAAACAACATCAAACCCTCACAGGAGCTGTGCGACAACCTCACTGGCTTCTTCCACAACAAGATCGCAACCATATAAGAAACTTTGAAACCCCAACCCACACCTATGGACTTCCTCGACTGATAAGCCTCCTCCACAACTGACACAAACAATAGACTGACCACCTGGAACTTCGCCTCCACCCAGGACACTACCTGCACCATGAAACCCATCCACTCAAGTGCTCTCACAGACCAATGCCCGCACCACATCTACAACCTTGGAAACCAAATGATTGGCCGGGAACTCACTACCCTGCTCAACACCTCTATCACCACTGCAACATTTCCTGACACCTGGAAACATGCCAAAGTCAGACCACTAGTCAAAAAACCCTCCCCCAACCCCAACAAACTCAGAAACTACCGACCAATTTCCTTGCTCAAATGTAGTGCTAGAGGCACTCTTATGGTTTGACACCACGTGATGACCTTTGACTACTATCATTTTAATTGTCTTTTGGTGTTTTACTTTATCCTAGCCTGAATGCACGACATCCTGCTTGTGCCTTTTTCCCTTGATGGTTTCTTTCATGTAATCCTACAGTCTTAAAGTGGGAGCTGACAGAGTAGAACAGCTTGCTAAGAACAGAACATGTGGGATGTGTATTTGAAAGCATGAGAGAGAGAGAGGGAGAGGTGTGGAATGTACTTTTTGGTCTTGAAGTGCAGTTTTATGAGCAGTGGTGCTCAAATGTGCATTATGTTGTACACTGAGAGATGAAGTGTGTGATGTTATAGGCAGTGGTGCACAAATGTGCATTGTGTTGTACATTGGGAAGTATTATGAAGTTCTTACTATTGGCTTTGACATGGCCTCATGTCATCCTGAATCCTGACGCTGTCTTGCTAGAGCTTTCTGCGCGCACAGGCCTACAGAGCATTGCAAGTTGTTTGGGTTAATCACGTTCGAGGTTGTTTTGTTTTTGGAGAAGAGATTGTTTAATGTACCGAAGTCTTTCGTAAGCTTCGTTAAGATAAAGGTTGAAACATGTGAGAATGTAGAGGGAACGTGGGAACTCCTTTTGCCCTGGAGTGCTTGCATGGAAGCTGGCCAATTCCAGTAAGTTTCCTTGGCGCCGAAGGAAAGACTTTCGAACCGTCTAGTGTGTTTTGAGACTATAAAGCTGAGGGTTGTTGACTTAGAAACCGGGATTTTGGAATCCAAATTGGGACGGGTGCGTCTACTTCGGTACAGCGGAACCCTGGTTGCTGAGGCTCTTAACACTGGCTGTAAATCCCCCCGTCTGGAGTGGGCTAAGATGCAGTGTTTGCGCCAGGTGAAGTGTTTGAGTTTTCATTATTGCCATTGTGATATGTGGCCAGTGGCTATGATCATTTGAGGTGTTTTCTTTGTGATGTGTGAGTGAGTCAGAGTGCACATCCAAAGTAATCATTTGATGTATTTAGTGTGTATATCTTTCTGATTTCTTGCAGGACGTCCATTATTATCTGCTTGTGCATTTTATTATTATTATTCATGCATTTAACTGCTACATTTTCCAAGTGTGTTATTATTGCTTGCATATAAATATATATATATATATCTCTATATACATTTGAATATTGTTCATTTGACATCTGTGAAAGCCTTTCTGTTAGAGAGCATTGCATAAATAAAACCCCAAGCCTCATTCTAAAAAGTGAGTCTTTGATGTGTTTCTATTTTGTAAAGTGAAACCCCTTTCTAGTTGTTGTTGTGTTTTATGTCTCCTGCTTCATCGTGTTTGGGCCTTCGTGTGGGATTGGTATTTTTGAGGGCGAAGCAAGACATCCCATTCCCAGCAAAGGTACTGGAAAAGATCATCAAAAAGCAACTCATGACACACCTGGAGCAGAGCCAGCTATTCAACGCCTCCCAATCTGGCTTCCGCAGCAATCACGGCACCAAAACTGCCCTGATCGCAGCCACCGACGACATTCGAACACTCCTCGACCGAGGAGAAACAGCATCTCTGATCTTCCTCGACCTCTCTGCAGCCTTCGGCACCATATCTCACCACACACTGATTGAAAGACTCCACCACATCGGCATCCAAGGGGACGCGCTCAGATGGATCACCTCCTTCCTCACCGGAAGAACCCAGAGGATCTACACATGACGTCTTCAAAGGTACAACAACTTTCACCGAAAGTCAGTGCACATATGCTGCAGTACAACCCGCTTGAGATCACATTAATTATCTGATCGATGGTTGGTCATTCCTGTGGCAGGTAAGAGAAGGGTACAGTATTCACTCCATCAGACAGTCACTGAACTCAACCATCACAATTTCTTCTCCTTGCCACCTGAAAACTGAACTCCTTGTTGTTTCCATTGCCACCAGACAAGCAAAGCTTTATCATATTTCAGTAAATGTCAGATACACTAACAGGCACCACCTCTCAAATTTGCCGAATATAGACTGCTTGTCTTCATGCTGTATCATTTAAAGGCTCTCTTCACTGGTTCCAGCACTTTGATGATCTGTTTTTTTTTATTACACCAAGAAAAATAAGGATCGATCTCCCTTATAAGTAATTTTTGAGTGGCATCATGATTCTAAGATCACTCTCCCTTACAGGTCATCTTTGAGTGACATCATGATTCTAGGATCTCAGGACCTACGATTCCTGACTTTGACCTATTGTAGCAGAGGCTGCAAATGGTGACATACAGTCAGAACTAGGAAATGAAGGAGCCTATTACAGCACCAAACAACTGGGGTACACACTGTAGAACCCACCTAAACTAGTTGGCTACACCAGGTGCTCCCAAACTGTGGGTCGCCAGTCAATTACTGGTTGTTCGCTAAAAGAGCAATAAATAAAGAGGCCTTTACATTTTGTCACAATTGCTGTGCTTCAAAGACATAGGTCAAATGTCAGGCTGTCTTCTGACAAATTGCTGCTTATTCTTTTAACACGGACATTGGTGCTTACTTTTGTTTCTCAGACTGCAAAGTGAGAGGAGTTTGTAAAGAGAACCATGTGACAACCTTGCTGGCGTACAAGGAGAGTCAATGGGAAAGGCTGTAGGATGTCATTTTTTTGTAAGACTCAGCCACATTTAAATACCTGTATTTTAACTGTACACATATTTCAAAATATATCAGCAATCAGGAAAGCAAAAATGAAGCTTTTTTTTTTTTTAGCAATTCTGATGTGTGATGGAAACAATAGATTTATTTAGGATCGAAACAAATCCAGACAAAGGATAAATATTCACTGAAACCTGATTTCCACACATTAACATTTATGTGCTTTATACTTTTATCAGTAAAACTGTAAGTCTGTGCAAAATTAGTGGCCATTTCAATCGAAAATATAATGTCTGTAAATGACAGTGCGCTACCACACAATGCTTTAGTAATATCTGCTGTGCTGTAAATAAAATGAATCTGACTTTACTTAATGTACTCTGGTAAAGCACTTCAATGCCCTTGGGTATTATTTGCGCTATATAAAACTACAATATATATATATATATATATATATATATATATATATATATATATATATATATATATATATATATTCCAAATGAAAGCACCCGAACTTGGAGGCCCACTCACAGCGTGTAAAATACTTTATTCAGCAAGGTGGCATCACACAGGAGTACGGTAGGTACAGCATGCTTTAGCCATAAGTCCCGACGCGTTTCAGGCTCATACGCCCTTATTCACAGGGATGGCAATGAGGAGGGGCAGCTCACAGGCGATACTTGTTGAGTACCAATTGATAGTTCCGCCCAGTGGGCGTGTACACTCGCTGCACTCTGGTAGTTGGAGTCTTTGAAGGTTAAAATCCTATAGTAGGGCCAGCCGCCAGTCTCCTAAGGGGATTTCATCAGCCACAGTGGGTTGCTGCATCCACACAGTACTGCTGCGATGCCGATTTGTCTCCTCACTGAACTACACGATGTTCTATTCTGCTCCGTATTCGTGACAGTGCTCGACCTGCTCGTCTGCATGGAGGGGCTCTCCGCGACCTGGGCAGGCCGCTAAATATTCCAAATGAAAGCACCCGAACTTGGAGGCCCACTCACAGCGTGTAAAATACTTTATTCAGCAAGGCGGCATCACACAGGAGTACGGTAGGTACAGCATGCTTTAGCCATAAGTCCCGACGCGTTTCAGGCTCATACGCCCTTTTTCACAGGGATGGCAATGAGGAGGGGCAGCTCACAGGCGATACTTGTTCTGTACCAATTGATAGTTCCGCCCAGTGGGCGTGTACACTCGCTGCACTCTGGTAGTTGGAGTCTTTGAAGGTTATATATATATATGGAATCCAAACTGCACCACTGGGCCTCTTTTTAACACAAAAATGGGTATGAGGCCCTACCCCATACTCCGCTTCAGAAGGGTTTTTTTAAATTTGATAAAATTACTGATATCAACACCAGGATTTCTCAGAAGCCTTGTGATTTTTGTGAGCAGATACCACAGACCAGCACCCCACTCTGAAAAGTGTTCCAGCTCCAGTGCAGTTCACCATCTGCAGATCAATATCTCAGCCACAGTCTGATAAAGACATATCGAATTAATTTGTAAAATAATAAGTGCCGGGGCTCTTGTCAGGAGGCAGCATCTACCAGCCCATTTCTCCTGTTAGCGCCGCTTAAAACAGACGCCATGAAACCCTACAAGTGGGGAGAGGATGTGGTGTTGGGCAGAGCTGCCGAACTGGGGAACCAGGCTTTTTTTTTTTTCTTGGATGCGTCGAAGAAAGGCGCTCTTTGTGTTCAGGTTAATTCTCGACCAACACAACACGACTATACAGCATTAGGAAACTTCGATTACACCCTAAGAAAGGTTTCATTTGTAAACAGTTTCCAATGTACACGAATTCACAACATCAACACTCGTTTTAAATATCAGAAGTTAAAAAAGTCTCCCCTAAAAGTCACTGTTTCATATGTACAGTAATGTTACTGATCCCTCTATATCTCCACCCCTTATAAACTTACAAACAGAACAATAACACAAGATGTATACATCAGGTTTAAAAAATGTGGTGTCCAAATCGGCATCTGGCCACCGGTGCTGAGACTGGGGAAATCAGCAGGGTTAGAGACGCCACAACTTCTGCTAAGAACAGAGACAGACTCGAGATTACCCGTCTTAACGTTTTACTGATGGGGTCAGTGAACGATGCTGTGGTCCTTTTGCTTTGAAGAACACTTTCAGGAGAGGAATGGGCTTCGAATTGGTTTATTTTACTGTCTCAAATGTTGAGAGATCAAATTCAAGTATTTCCCAGTTGCGCTGGCTTGGGGCACCAAATCGTGTTTATACATCGGAAGCATGCTGTTATTTTCCTCCGTACATTCGCTCAATGTCGGCCTGATAATGTGTTTTAAGTTCCTTGGGTTTCAATTTGAAAGGTATCTGTTACCAAACCCGTTTCAGGTGTCCATGTCTCGGCGCACAGGTGAATTTTCTGTGAGATTTCGAATTTCTCCAAGGAAGCTGTTTTGGCACCATAGGATATCATTTTTAGTACAATCTTTTTTCCATTTCAGGGAACTAGGTTTGAGTCTCGGCATCAACAACATTTTGTGATTCTCGCAGAATCACTAAATCTCCCTGTGCCTACTGAAAATGAATGTGTGCTTAACTGGCGCTCAAGGACCGGTGTTGATGATAAAGTGCCAGTGCTGAGCACCGGAAAGCACCAGCTCAGATTAAGCACTGATCGAAGGGTGTGGTCAAGGTCATAGCATTCACAAACAATTTCTGTTAGAGAGGAATCCAAACAAAATTAAAAAGTATGTTGTTTTCATAATTGTGAGTATTTTGAAAGCATGTCTACTATTACATAAAAAAATCGCCCCGCCTCATGGCAGTTAAAGCTAGGTGGGTCCCGAACTTAAGTTTGTTGTTCTAAAAAGTGGGTCATGGACTATACTGTGCCTTGGCTCACTCAGAATCCTGTGGTGGAAGCAATTGAAAACTGATTCCTATATGGTGGAGTATCGTTATGACAAAGTGGTCACCTGAGCCCACCCCTTTTTCTGTATCAGTTTTTAAGTGAAACCATGAAAAAGCCCAGACATTGTATAGGAAGTAATAAAACATGACCAGAATCAATATTCACAATAACTTAAAAACATACTAACTGAAGTTATTTATTAAGAACCTTTAACTCTGGTGGACTTTGCAGCTGGTGTCTATTTGAATACATGTGTTATTCTACACCACATTCATGACAGAAATAGTAAGGTTTGGTGTCTTTCTCTGCACTGTTCTCTTCTGTTTCAGGTGATTCTCTTGGCACTTGAGCTCTGCAGATTACCTGCTTTCTTCTCTCTCTAGAGGAAGGTTATGACCCTTTTCTTTCAGACGTGGTTAAAGTTTGTTCTTTAGATTTTTCAGACATCAGGAATTTGTGAACATATGCTTGATTTCATCTAGATGAGTTTAGACAGACATGTACTTGATGAAATTCTGGATTGTCTTGAACTCCAATAGACATGACACTCCATACGCTTTTGGTATCTTATAGTTATCTTACAAATTTTGTCTGCGTTACACCTCCATACGAAATTCCTTCATTTGATCACCACAGAACAGTGAATTTTTTACTCTGTCTCTGGGCTTTAGATACACTATCATCACAAAATATGACCTGCCCCCTCTTAGAATTTGTTTCAAACTCAAGAAATCAATTTAATTAGCTTCTATTCATTCTTTGAGTAAGATAGGTGTAGGATAATATCTGTTTCCTTCACATATGTAGGCTTTTTCTCTCCTTGCTTCAACTTAGGGGCATGGGAACAATTCAAGACATTAGTTCAATTTCTTCACTCTCAAAGTTACTTTCCAGCAGTTCTACTATGTCTTTGAAGTCTTGTTAGGCCTTGCTGACCTTAAAGACATTTTATTTAATGTAGTAGCACATTTCACAACTGTACCTCTGAACTTCCCCATAACATGTTGGGCAGCAAGTGGCGTAACAAAACTTGGGGGGACTCCTTGCAAGGTACATTGAGGGGCCCTCTTCCAGACTTAATCAAGAGCGCCCACGTCAAGGTACTGTGCTGAGGGGGCCCCTGGAGCTTGCCCCTCCACAACGCTGGGGCTGCGGAGCCTATGTTACTTCACTGGTGTGCGGGTGTAACAACACAAGCGGGGTCTCACCCTCACCAGTGGCGTAACGAAACTTGAGGGGGCCCCCCTGCAAAGTACATGGAGGGACCCCCTCCTGGCTTAATCAGGAGCTCCCGGGCCGGAGCACTGTGCTGAGGGGGCCCCCTGGAGTTTGGGGGTCCCCCCGCACCACAGGGGCTGCGGGGGCCTGTGTTACGCCCCTGCCCTCACCTCTCGGCTGAGGATTAGTCCACCCGAGTCCTTTCAACATAGGAAAAACGAATCTGAAGGTAAGTTTCTACCCACCTCCCTGAGTGCATATACAATCAATCAGCAGATTTGTGGAGCGCTACTTGTCACCCGTGAGAGTATCCAGGCGCTGGTTCAATCAGTGTATTTTTATAATTCTTTAATTCACACTTATGCCTCCATCCACAACATAAATAACAATAGGTCTAATATGAGTCGTTCAGAAATATTTGCATATGCAATAATCAGCAAACCTCTATTCTACTGGATTGTGCAAAGAAATATAATTAAAACAATGCAGGTGCAAAAAAATCATGTTACTAAATAAACAGTTCAGTGAATGAAAAATAACAGTTTAGTTTCCTTCATTAACTTTCGGTTCAGGCTTCCTCAGGCCTGTTCCTAGTTTCATTGAACATTGCTTCCAAACTGAGTGGGTAAATATTAAAGTTGATTTTTCAGCTTTGGATGCAATCATAAAACACGTTCCCATCCATGAAAACGAACTGAGTAAGTGAAACGTCCAGTTCTATGTTTACTTTAAAATAATACTCTATTGTTTTTATCTGTTCTTGTAAAAGTGTCCCACAGACTCTTTGTGTATATACTTAACTTAAAAACTCAGTCTGACTTTACTGTGTAAACCTCTAATGTGATGGTTAAAACAAAATACAAGGCATTAAAAAGTGATTGAGGAGTGCCCTTCACCTTCACTTTGACACTTTAGTTTTTGGAGTTCAGGGGGCACGGCTCATGTTGACATCTCTATAAATTTCTTACATCTGAAGAATGAAAACCTGACTTCAAAGACAGTTCATATTTGCTGAAAATGATGCACGGTTTCTTCCGACAATGGAAACTGACGTCCTTGCGATGAATTAAAAGTAAATAGTATTGTGCATTAGTGTGTATGTGGACTGTTTCTGTTTCCATCAGCTCCTCTCCGTCTCCCCTCACAGAGATCATACGGGTACTACCAGCCACTGTGCCAGGAGTAAACAACGTCAATGTATGTCACTTACATCCCCTGAATGTTTTAATTGCACAAAATTCCTGGTACAAACTGAAAGTATTAGAGCCCCACAGAAGTGTATCGTAGCAGACTTGGCCTTCAAAAAAGGAATATAGAGCATATATTTCATATGCTTATTGCTCAGTAATGGCTGAGCTGCTGACAAGATGAATATGGTGCGTTCAGTATGACCTAAAGATTCTAAAAATGAATATTAGCAGATATTCATGTGATATGCGCTGGGAAATGATGAAGTGTTGATATAAGTGTGAAATTACGTGGCTTTTTACCAACGTGAACTACTAATATTCTAAGTCAATGCGAGCCTCATTGAGGGGTGAGAGGCTGTAAAGGCACAGCCACGGAAAATGGTCAGATGTCACTTCTCGGTTCTCCCACCTCACTAAGAGGTCGTGAAAACCATTCTGTGAGGCTAGCATGGTGGAAAAGGTGTCAGAAGGGCCATCCTATTTAGGGGACCCTTTTGACACCATGTTCACTGGTGTCGTTCCTGTCTGGGACCACCAGGTACACCATTGCAGTTTGGACAGAAACAGTTTTGCAATGTTCCTCATGTGATAAGCAAAGACATGTATGTTAGGGAAAATGACTTTAGTTTCTGAAGATGGACCCCCACTATGGGAAATATCTTCAAAGGTCTCAGAAGTGCCAAAAGGTCTACCATGTTGTCATTGATTTTTTTTCCCCCTGAAGTGGCTTCTGACATGGAGGCTGCAGCTGCTTCAGGTGAACAATATCTGCACAAATGGCATATAACTCTTGCTTCCCAGGGCTGGCATAGGCTAGGAAGCAGGTATGGTGCCTCTGCTCCCCCAGCTATGCAGCAGATGGCCACCAAACTGTCTGTCGCCGCCCCCTTTGTCTCAGCCCTTTAAATCTGAATGATAACCAGCCATAACAATCATTGAGATACGCCAAAGTAAAAAAAAAAACCTTCTCCAATACCTACTGCTGGAAATTTTGCCTTTCTGTAGGGTCACCCCGGACTTCATTTTGCCTTTTGCTGAACCCTGTTTTGCTGGCTACAGAACTCTGTGCACTTTACCTGCTAACCAGTTGTAACGTGCTTATGCTTCTCCTTTCAGCATGACGAAGGTGGTATACACTGACTGGCATATTTAACTGACCTATAAGTCCCTAGTATAAGATAGCAACATGTACTCATGGCCTGTAGATTAAATGTCACAAATGGGCTGCGGCACCCATTTTGCCATCCACTACAGTGACAATGTAGACATGACTGCAGGCCTGTCACCAGTAGCCTGGCTGTGCAGGTTTTCACTGCAAATTTGACCTGTCAAAATAACCCCTTTTGACAGGCCTAAACCTTCATTTTAAATATTTATAAGTCACCCATAAGTAGGCCATGTAAAAGTTTAATGACAAACATGTTCTTATAGTGACAAGGCCTTACATGTTATTTCACTCTAGCAGGGTTAGCTATTCCATAGGAAAACATTGGGATATAATATTAAAATTAGCAATTTTTATCTCTGCCTTCTAATCAACTACAAAATTCATTCTTGGAATTTAAAAAATATTTATTACAAACCCAATTCACTGGTAAAGTCGGACTGGTACAATAGCACCTCAAAGCTATTTTCACTGTAGCAAGGCTGGCAATCATTTGGTGTGTACTTTAAAGAAGGGAAACAGAATGCTGAAGCAATTTGTGTTTGCTGAAAACTCAGCTTTCTTCTATCAGACTTCTGTCTCTGAGTACAGGGAATATCTAAAACTGGATTTTAGTGTTATATGTGGGAGGACACCATGAAAATCATAGTACACTCCCCACACACACCCTCAGCCCTCAGAGCCCAGGTTTATTGTGGCTGAAGACTACGGCCATCTTGAAAATATCCAAAGTAGGTAGGGGTCCCCCAGGAATCTTTACCCCATTGGTTAGGGCATCCCCAGGCGTCATTTCCACCCACTAGCTCATGCCAGGCATAAATATGGCATCTCCAGGCACCCACCTGAGAACACTCCTGGACCCGAAGAAGTTCAGATGAGAACTGAACCTGCTGTCTCCAACATGAGAAGAGCCCTAGAGCACTGGACCTGCTTTCTCTCTGGCACCGTACCCTTTGTGTCCCCTTGTGAGTGTCTACATGCCTCCCGTGAGGTCCTGGTGTGCTTTACAAGTGTATTTCTGTAGTGGTTTGGGGACTTAAAGGACCAAAGCAGAAAGTAACATTTTTGACTAGGATGCACATGGTTAGTGTATCCGACACACTCTCCATCACAGTCAGCATCAAATTGCGCCTAGGTCCTGTTCTACTGCAACCATTATTGGCAACTATCATTGCCACTTTGCACTTCTTAGTGCAATTTCTACTTCAAAATATAAAAATTTAACAATTCACATTATCGGTTCCACTCATATGATTTTTGTCATTTGGATGTAATTTGTTTATTAATTGTAACTCTATTTTTCTAAATCATTAAAAAAATTGTTTTGCATTTCAACGTTATCACTGCTTTGGTACTGCATAAATTCTTTACACATTGCCTCTACTAAGCCTGTCTGCTCTGCACCAGATCTACCAGGGGGTCGAGCTCAGGTTTATTTAGCAACTTCAGTGGTTCACCCTGACAAGGATTGTGATTATTACTTGAGGTGGGCACTTACCCCATCAACTAATAACCCCTTTTCTTACAGCTACTTTATTTTCCACTTATTTCTAACCTATTCACACTTTTTCTGTCAAACATGTTAAAGTTTTTTTGAATTTTTGCTGCTCACTTCACTGACTTGTGCTATTTTAGGCACTTTTATGTTTCATTATTCCTACTTTAATCTATAGATATATATTTAATTGTAGTAGACAGTAGATTTCTAGATAATTTTCACTCTGACCATACACAGTCAAGATTGAAAACTTATGCATACTTCTTTTTCTCTGCAGATTTACCCTTTGTAGAGTTTTCTAAGCACAATGAAAAATGCATACAGAATTTTTCTCAACAGGTAAAATTTTGCTACATAAATTGTCATAAAGTCACAATTTCACACAAATCCACGGGAAAGTGCAAAAGTCACGCTTACTGCCTCTAACACTACCCACCCGAGCCCTCAAGTCACCCTTTCCTCCCTTTACCTCTACCCACCACCAGCCCTCAAGTCACCCTCACCTCTCTTTATCTCTGCTCACCCCGTGCCCTCTAGTTCCCCTCACCTCCCTTTACCTCTACCCACCCCAAGCCCTCAAGTCACCGTCACCAGTCACCCTTGCCTCCCTTTATCTCTTCCCACACCTGAACCCTCAAGTCACCCTTACCTCCCTTTTTCTCTACTCACCATTGAACCCTCAAGTCACCTTCACCTCCCTTTGCTTCTACCTACCCCTGAACAATCAAGCCAACCTCGCCTCCCTTTACCTCTATCCATCCCTGAATCCTAAAGTCAGTAGTACCTCCCTTTACTTCTACCCATTGCTAAAGCCTAAAATCACTTTTTTAAATAACTTTAAAAGTATGTTATTTAAAAAACAGTAATCTGTGTGGTAAAGGTACAAATCCTTACCTGCGTGGTTCTCACTTGTCTGGTAAAGACTGAGTGGTAAAGGTCCTGCATGATAAAGGCAGCATGATAAAGGCTGTTTCCCCTCAAGCAGAACACATCACCTTCCTTAAACCCTCTCCTGCCTTTACCCTAACACCCCTAAATGTTTTGGGGCACTGTTCGTTGTTTTATGCCCGTCTCTATGTTTGGCAGGCACCTTCAGATCTTTGACAGCTTGCCCCAACACCATGTGCTTTAGGTCTCGCCAGAGGCAGAGCATGCACTGTCGCTTGCAAGACATTATGTGTACTAATGGGGACTTAGATCCTGCCCATTGCTTACCATTGGCTGGTTTCATCTTCACTCTCATTTCCTTGCTTCTCTTTCGTCAGAGAGCACCAGTTTCACTTACTCTTCATGTGTTTGTCCCTACCCTGGAACATGGCCCAAGTACTGCTTCCCTTGCCCAGTGTCTTTCCACTGCTCACCGCTTTCAAATGAACTTTTTATCCCCTTTTATCTAGCATAACTTTCTTCCCTCTCCCCTCCAGAACTGTTGCTTGCCGTTCCTCTCCACCCCATTCTCCTCTTGCGTTGTTACTTGTCTGGTCTGCCATGCCCCTCCCCATTGGTGCTTGACCCGTTCACCACCCACACCCTCCCAGTTCATTGCTTGCCTCCTCCCGCTTGGCCCAAAAAAAAGCACCCAAAAGTTGTGCCAACTGGTTTCAAGATGATACAAAGATGCAGACGGCACTGTGTTCTCTACTCTGCATGGCCTTTTTGGTGGAATACATGCAGGGCCGCCACAGAGAACTTTAGCTCGGACTTAAGATCATTGAACTTTTTTCTTTTTTTTAGAAGGCAGAGAATAATCCAATACTAAGAAAATTGATCACTGCCCTTCATGGTCAGCGCTGACCGCGTCATAGTGCTTTTTTCAGCCGTCTTGTTGTGCAACATGGCTAAAAGAAATTGACAAAGCCAATAGCTCTGTCATAGGCCAGACCTATTAGCTTTGCAAATGTCGGTTAAGGCAGGAGGCAGCTGCTGGTACCTCTGTCATTTCTCGAGCTTCTCCGGGTAATTACAGCAGTCATGGGGGCTTCAGGGATGAGAGAGGGAGAAAGAGAGATGAGAGACGAGGAAGGGAGCAGGGGTGGTTCAACCATTTTTGCCAGTGCTGGTTTTGGTTCGCAGTCCAGCCCTGCTGGTGAGAACCACAGTGATGGGCAATTTGTTTTCAGGAAAATATGCCCAATACTAGAAATCAATATGTTGAACTTAAATCTGTTTTGAATTAAACAAACCCTATTTTTTTATACATAAAATGCCAAAGTTGTTTGCAAGTAACACAGTGGAAAGTTTAATGCACAGTATAATAGAGATAGTAATATGACACATATGAGATGAGATCATGAGATTGGAGTTGATTAGAAAATCGAATCTATGTGCCACCTAGCTGGAAAACAACAGAGACACATTGTTTTGAGCTGTTGATCGTTTTTGCATCATTAGTTTGATTGGAATGCATTATTTGATAATTCTTACATTATAAAAAGCCCAAAGAACGCTTAAATAATTAAAAGAAAATACAGTTTCAACAAAGTGGCTGGATCATCTCTCCTGGAAGAGCAGGACAAAGCTTTCATAAACAGACTCATTATCAGTCATTGGTCGACCATGGAAACCACTCCTCTCACAACTATGCCAATGTGTATGACAATACTTGTATGAATACGAGGCCCAAATCCCCCACAGTTTTGAGCTGGCACTTCCGTGACACAAGAGGCAGAAGGGGGTGTGTCTATTCACTCAGCAATGCAAAGGCCCAAATTGCACAGTACTGAATTGCTTTGCACTCCAGAAGTACAAACATTAGTAAGTAAGTGTGAGCACAAGATGTGCATCTTATAAATGTGTATAATTTAAAGATGCTCCTAATTGAGAAATGGTCAATTTTGTAAATGCTTAACCTTGGAAAAAAGCAGGGGGTCTTTGACTGAAATCATAAGAAATATATGCAGTGCAAAATGTTGTCAGTTGCCCACATGTACAATGACCAGAGCTCTGCAAGGCAGCGATTGGAATGTGGTCATTTTGTGTGGCATCCAAAAAAGGTAATACTTCCCAAATGTGGTAGCATCGATATTGTATACTAACATTGCAATAAGTATGGTGAAATTAAGTTTGATATCTCCGACATTTGGAAATGAAGTTTAGTCTTGGAGACCCTTTTCAACAGGGGTGTGAATAACCTGTTGCATGCTGGTTACTTGCAATTTACACAGGAGAAGTGTAAGAAAGCTCCTACCATGCATTCTAAAAGGTAGAGAGACTACAGTGTAGTACGACTAGCAGATGATGTATTGTAGACCTGGTAACGCTGTGTTTACGGTCATATTGTCCATATGCTCTGGTGGTGGTATAATGAATGTGCATCCAGGGGAATATGTCTCTTTACAACGAATGCGCTACAACGCATTCTATTACAATGCGGTCGTTACAACGACCGCGTTGTTACAACGCGAACCATTACATCGCAAGTGGTTACAATGACTTGCTGTAGGGGGCCCGCTGAACTTAGGAATAGTATTCCTACTCCAGTTTGTGCAACAGCAGGGAAGGTGTTGGATTGTAAATCCAACACCAGCACGACCCCTACAGCAAGTCGTTGAAATGACTTGCGATGTAATGATTCGCGTTGTAACACGCGGTAGTTGCAACGACCGCGTTGTAATGGAATGCATTGTAGCGCATTCGATGTAAACGATGTCTCCCGGTGTATGCTCGCTTTTCCCCTCCTCATGTTTGTGCGAGTGTTAGACAGCATGTTCCATCCTAGAAAGACTACAGGGATTTGCACTTTTCCAGGGGCAATTTGCACAGCACATCCATTGCATAGTTGATCCCAGGGAACAGGTAGGACTTAGGTTCTTGTGTGGCTTGTGTATTTATTGGACCAAGTGGAGCATTGACTGGGCTACTGGAGAAAGCTCGGACCGAGTAGCTACAGAATAAGATGCATCCTGTTGCAACAAGAGAGCTCTCCGCTGATCTGGAAAAAAGGAAAAAATCATGCACTCTCCATTTGTTTCAGAAAATGTCCATTGTGTGTGGCAGCATGACCCCCTCTTACGCCTAGAGACAACACATCACCAAAAGAATGAAAACATAAGGCAAACCCAGAATGTGGCTGGAGATATAAGAGCCCAAGTTGCCAACCTCTTACTCAGTACCTGCAACCCGGACTTCTCGTTTTTTGTAACCCAGGCCGGGAAGGCGAAGCTGGACCCGATGGGGGCCCGGGTCAAATGCCATCTGGGGGCGGGAAGCCCTCCCCCGCCCCCCCATTAGCATCACGGATAGGCAGGGGCGACCAGGATTGGTCCCCCAAGGGCGAGCGCGGGCCCCTTCAATCAGGGGGCGAGCAAGTTAGGGCGAGGGGGGGATAAAAAGGGCCAGCAGGCCACAGGGAAATACAACCACCCCCCCTCGCAGCAGAGAAGATAGAAGAATCCCACCCACCCACACCAAAATAAAGCGGGCGTCGCAGCCGCAAGGGTAGAGGTAGAGGTGAAGAGGAAAAAACACAAGGAAGGTAGTAAAAAGAGAGAACTTACTAAAAGGTAGATGGAAGGCTCTCACAGTGTCCTTGGGATGCCTAACGGCAGGCGCACTGAGGGAGCCAAGGGGCGGCGTGCCGCCATAGAAAGAGTAGATGTGATGCTCCCGCAGGACCCTTGGGATGCCTCACGGCAGGGGTACCGAGGGAGAAAGATGCAGGGACTCAGCCTCAGGAAAGATAGAGTAGATGCTCAAGTAAGGTCCTTGGGATGCCACACGGCAGGGACACCTGGGAGCAGGGAGGACCCACGAAAGGGTACAGGGCCAGCGGGATGGCACTTGCAGCCGGGCAGGTCCAAACGGACACCCTCCAAGTCGGTAGCAAGCTGAAGCCTAGACCTGTGAATCGGAGGCCCAGACAGGGGGTCCCTCCCCTCCCGGGAAATTGAGGAGGCTGGTTCCATACTGCAAGCAAAAACGAGAGCAAAGACCAGTAATGGAAATGTGTAGCATGGACATTAAATGAGCAGATGATATGACCATGAACGTTGAAAATGTATAAACATGTGATGTTGAATAAACTGCGACCTGTTAAGGCACCAAAACACGCTTGTCAGTGGTGATTTAAGGATTTACAGGAACGCAGTTTGGTGGGAAGTGGGCAGGAAAGGGAGGGGCAACTCGCCACCTGGAGGGGGTTGTGCTCCGCCTAGTTTCGCCACATACAGAGGCCCAGTGCAGCTACACTGCGCGCAAACGGATAACAAGCATGTGCAAAGCCAATAGGCATGTTCTAATATGTTAATACATGCAAACACCGTTACCGCATTAAGGCCAGATAAATGTAAAAAATGAAGATTGGACTATATTGGAGCCTCACTTTCCTTAATCACACTCCTGTTTTTAATTCCATGTGAAATGAAGGTTGTAGATAGGGGAGCCTTTATTATATTCCTTCTTTCATTTCCATGACATAGAAAGAAACAAAGAACGGGTTATTTCTATGGCATATAAAGAAACAAATAAAGGGTTCCTTGTCACCCGATTTCCATTTCACATAGAAACATAAAAAGGACACAATGGAAGCAAGGGAGCCTTCATTACATTTGCGTATTTCTTTCTATGACGCAGAAAGAAGTGCAGGACTATAATGAAAGCTCCCTTGCAACGCACTTAAAAAAGTATCTAGAGTCCAGGAGCTTCAATGAAAACACATGGGGAAAGAGGAGGAAGGGGCGGGGAGCAAGGTGAAGATAGGGCAGGAAGAAAAAAAGAGGAGTGACTCATAGGGGTGAGAGGGAAGGATGGGAGAAAGCAACGAGGTGGAGGCACGAGGTGGAAGTGGAAGAGAAGGAAATGAGCAATGAGGATCAAAAGAGGGATAGATGAATAGTTGTAAAAAAAAGTCCCTCATGCTCTGCCATTGAAACAATCCATTAGAGTTGAAAGGACACAACCATGAGCCAACAGCAGGGGGCGAGAGAAATAGTCCTCTGGGATGAGCCGAGATGCGATTGACAAAGTCTCACACCAAGGGCTAAAGTAGAGGGATCCAAAGAATGACAAAGGTTGCAGAAGCGATCTAAATCTATGTATATTTCAAGCAGGAAGGGGGTTGATAGCTGTGCTTTTGAACCCAGACATAGAAAGATGTGCGAGTAAAGAGCACATCCTCCTGAGGAGAAAAACGGGGGGAAAACCAAGACCTACAGAAAAGACCACATTTCTAAGCAAATACTACAATGCTACTATGCATGATAAGCATCTTCTGCACAGATGAAAAACAGAATGTATAGCTCGATTAATTATGAAGGATCTGGGAAGAGCAGGAACCCAGAGAAAATACTGTCGGCACCTTCAGTCACCAATAAAGAATTCTTTTCAGTTGTTTCAAGCCATACCGACTCATCTTTTTTCAACTGAAGTACCACCCCGCCTGTGGTAACCTGGAAGATACTGTACACGTAATCACAGAAGGTAAGGACTTTCTCTCCTTTGCCAACACCCTTCATAATGTTCACACACAAGTTGGATCTTTGTGTGGCATGGTAGGTGAAGTAATAGAGTCCAGCTATCTTGCAAGTGAACTTCCCTGTCTTCGGTTCATAATGGTCACTTTTGTTGGTGATCACTTTTTCAAAGCGAATGGGCTGCTCCTTTCTTGGAAGAACGGAGGACGTCCTGGCTGCCGAAAAGGCTGATTTCAAGGCGGTTTTGTAGTCACCGGATTCGCCTTTTGCTCCCTTGGGACCAAACGGACCAGGAGGCCCCGGTGGACCCCCAGGACCCTTGGGACCAACTTTTCCAGGATTCCCAGGAAGTCCTGGCTCCCCGTTCTCACCTTGCTCAGTCAGATCATCAGGTTGTCCAGGAGGACCTTGTTAAAGAAAAATCAAAAATTAGTTATGGTGGATAATGCATCCTTGAATATCGTAGAATTTCATACAATTATCAAGCAGTTTATCGAAAGTAAAGTACAAAAAATACTGACGGTACCCACACTCAATATATTTATGTTTGAACTAAAGTCTGGCATGCATATTGAGTGATATAGTGTCCGAATATCTACTGTTTTATTTTGGCAGAAAAAGGAGGTCAAGTTATTCTTTCAATGGGGAAAATGAAGGTATGCATCAGGAAAGGAGTTCTAATAAATGCCCAAAAACGTTTTACGTTGATATGCAATGAAGCATCCCAACAAACAGTGTACATTATGGGGCTGTGGCCTACCTGTTCTTGTTAACATGTTCTGTCGGTTTCCAGAAAATCGAAAAAGATTTGAGCACCAAACCACAAAGTGTAGCCTTCTTCAATATTGGGTTGGTCAAGTGGATTTTTATATATAGTTGTTTATCAAGTTTAATGGATGATGAATGGCACCTGACAAATGTGGGTTAGTTGACAGGTGTGTTATAGTAAGCCTGACAATTGACATAAAAGCGAGGACAATGTGCAGACATTCAGTAAAAGCACATTGGGTGATATTATTGCAATTTTTTTAATTTTTTCATTGTAAACCCCTTTAAGTAGAACATGTTCATTAGCCCCACCCCCTACCCCCACCACTGATGCCTATAAGGAATCTCCCTTCCAAGTATGATAGTCAGCTCTAATTATTCATAATTCCCATTGGTCACCAGCGGCGCAAATTAAAATTGCGTGAGAGAGGACTACAAGAGTTTGTACTCATGCCGCATGGCCACAAGTCAAAAACTTGACGGGTCTAGTTCTGAAACCTTCATGTCTCTGTGTCGCCATGTTTCTGTGCATAAAATGTGTCCATAAGGGGTCAGGTGCATTTGCAGGCCATGGATGCTGCTGAAGTTGTTTTTTATATTCAAATAAACCTTTACCTTATCTAGATCCTGCTGCTGAGCATGTCCTACTAAAAAGATTTATGATAGATAAACGGAAAAAAAAATCTGCATTATTAGCTCTGTGTGCTCTTACTGAAATTCTGTATATTGTCCTCACTCTGTCAAGTACCCAGCAGGCCACAGTCCAGCCATCTCATTTCTGTAGTCTTCGACTCCCATTCTCGTCCATTACACTACACAGTGCATTCAAATTAGCTGCTCTTTGTATGTAGCTAGGTAAGCTTGCAACCACGGACACGTTGGCACACAGGCGCTTGTCCATGTTGGTGTCTCTGTAAGTTGTGCTTAAAGCCCATGATGGATATCAATCAGCACGTGTCTACGTGGTGTGTCTCGGAGGGTTATTTGACAATGCCATGTAGCTGTCACGTACTTCAATTTGGATTAACTACACATACCTGTATTACCCAGGTGTTTAGTAGGGCTGATGTACAACCGCGACAAAAATGATTATGTTCGGGGCTATTGAAGGTATGCCCACTGAAGTACAAAGGATATTATTTGGCAATTTTTAAAGGCTGTTTATCTATTTCCAAACAATGGGTCAAAGAGATCCATCCCAGTTTTGTCACTGGTAGACCAGGCTTCTAGACTCTTATTGCATGGAAGTTACCATGATAGAAAGGGGGATAAGAGAGGTAGGATGGGGAAAATATGGGGCTCACTCTGCCAAGAGTGGATTAGGCTGTGGGATGACGCGATCTGAATAAGAATTGAACTTGTGTCACTGTAATGCCCATATTCTTGCTGTAAATTATTTAAATTTTTGTACTTTACTGTATACGATGGTATCTATTTGTATGGAATGAAATGTTAATAATTGTATTCACTAAAGTTTTATGCTGCTATTTCCAATAAAAATAGATTTAGATGCAATGAATGTAATTGGCGATTATTTGCATATGTGTTGGTCACTGTGAAAACCTGATAGGAATTTACCTGTCGTGTGTCAACAAGATCATCCCTAGTTTGTTGACATTGAACATATTCAATACAAGAACTCAGTATCTTTCTTACCCACATCGCCTTTAACTCCATCAGTACCATCAATGCCATTGGATCCATGGGTGCCGGGTACACCAGGAATACCAGGGATGGCGGAACGACCACTGCAGCTTTGAGGGCTGACCATTGGTACCACAGTCAAAAGTGCTAGCATCAGACGGAATGCCATGTTCATGGTCTTTCGCTACATTGACAGAGACAAGAAAAAAGGGTTAGAAGTCTTGCTGCTCAATAATACTTACATAGCATGCTGCATTTTACACCAGGGGAGGATGTAACATTATTTGTAATAATAGAGATCCATCTCTCACAATTGCCAGATCTAATAGACTGTCAAATGATACTTTCTTAAGCATTTAAATGGACCTTTTTATCATTTTGCTGACTTGTGTCATGGAACTGTATGCAGCCTCCCGCTCTATACAGTAACTACATATGTTGCATATAGCAGTCATTTCGCCATCCATGCAGAGTGCAAAGCAGAAGAAGCTAAAAAACAGGGCAAAAGGAGGACTCTGCATGACATACTGTTTCTCTGGGATCCTGATTCCAGAGCACATATTTCTCAATCCCTACTCATGGAAGTCTCAGGAAAGGACTTCTGGCAGGAGGCAGTGGAAAGTAGAATCTACCAAGTGACAACTATTGTTTTTCCCTTCAGGGTGAGGTCTAGAGCACACTGACAGTGGGGAACAAATCCGTCACTGGTGCAACACTTGGTTGAAGGGAATATGGCACTTGAGGAAATCGTCACTACAAAATCTGAAAAATGTGTCCATAACGAAATGCATAGATTACCAATGTCAATTGACTTCAGGGGCAGAATTTTAAATCCGTCCCTCATGCAACATATGTAAAACATTTTTTGAGGAATTTAAGTGGCAGTGCCATTCTTACTTTTGTTACATTACCCCAACTCAGGCGCCATCAGTGGAAGATGTTTTTTTAAACTCTTCCTGACTGGCAAAAAGTTTGAAAAATTTGTTTCAGCTTCATGATCTTATCAAGAAATGCAACCTTCTCGACTGCTACCTTTCAGGTTTGCATGGATCAAACAGAAGAAACAATGTTCAGCAGTCCATCTCCAAGGCCATCCCAACAATTATCGAAGTTGACCACCAGACCTTTTTTAAATGTGGCTGTTCCTCTATACTTAATAAAATGTACGTTTAATATGACAGGATGCACACCTTCATGTTTAACAGTCCATTTTTACAGTGTACTCATAGGCAATGTTTAGCGTGCAGACTGTCGATGTGCCCTGCGCCCAGTAGCACATAGGTATAACATCATGAACAGTGGAGCGCCTTGGCGCTCCATCCACTAGTCGCACAGCAAATTAAGGATGTATTCCACAAATTCCATTGTAAATTAAATACTCCGTTTTGATCCATTGTAATCCTTTTTGATGCTTATTTTATTCACAATTTTCTCTTAGCTTTTTCCATTCACCTAAAAGGCTGTGTGTATCCCCATTTTTTCAAATGCTATAGATATGCCTCAAGCCTTTTTCTGTAGCACGTGGGAATACTATATTTATTGCGTTATATTCTCTCTGTGTCACCTGGTAATGTAGTCAACATTGTCTACATCTGCTTTGTTGTAGTGCAATTTCCTTGACATTGTCTATGAGTGGCAGAAAGTGTGTGATGGTGGAAGAACATTGTTTCCTTCCTAAACCTCTGGGGGCACTCGGCTATGTCTCCAAAATCCTCCCTCTTAATTCAAATTTAGTAGAGGTCACTAGGCGTTGTCTAATGGGCAACCGTCTTTCTTGTTTTTACATTTAGTTGCTTCCGAAAACCCAACTCAAGGCAGCCTTCTCCTAGACAATGTGTGGTTGGGCCCAAAAATTCCACAATTACTTGCTTTGCTGTGATTGGACAGCCAGGCAATCTCGAGTTTATATTCAAAGTCCTATTTCTTTGGTAAATGTGTCATGGTTTCTGGGATTCTTTGAAGCTAATAGCTAGGAAGACAATCTGCAAGACCCATCAGAGAAGACTAGCTACCACCGAGCAGAGAGTCAGGACTGCCTGAAACAAGATCCAACCAAAACTGCCGTAGAAGTGATAGCAAAGAAAAATTCTATGAAGTTTTTGTACTGAGCTTGTGATTCGAGTACCATCCTAATAAAATATTACTGCAGAATAAAATGCAAAATAAACATAGAATTAAGTATTTGTAATTTCCATATTGAGTAACTGTCATTAAAGTTTTGATCATAATTAAATGCTAAAGTGAATTTGTGCTTGAGACAAAGAATCATCACTCACAGCAGATGCAAGTCAGTTGTCAGATTGATCGGGCCACATCTATTTTTCTGAAGTACTGGGCGGGGAGGGTTACATCCACTTCGGGCCTGTAACTCACATGGAGTTACAGTGGTCAGCTATGCCAGAGACTGACATCCCTACCCTAGCCATTTCCTGTAGAGTATAATGTCTGAGACAACAGGTTTTTGGTAGGGCGCATCTTGCCGCTCAGTGAGGATGGGCGCAGATGCTTCCGGAGCAGAGCCCAAAAGAACAGTGAGTGGAGCGATGACCGCCTGCGCTCATCCCCCAAGCACAAGAGGTTGGGTCTAGCGATCATCCACAACCACAGCCAAACTCTTGAGGAAGACCTTGGGCACCCATGAAACTGATGAGAGTCCTACCTGCAGGATTACTGAGTACAAAAGTTGTGAAGGCCCAGTAACTCTAACACGCCCAGCACAGGAACATTGCACAAGTGCTTGAAGCAGGGCAAGCAAAATAAAAGAGTGATTACTTAGAGATCATAAGCACAAGGGGGCCTCACTCAGGAAGATCAGGCAAAATTATATTCATCCCATAAGCAACACAGTCAAAAAGACAGAAAGCTTGGCACTATAGACTAGCATAAAAGCGTATTCAAACACTACAATGCCTAGAAAATGCTCTGATAATGCAGTAGAACTAAGACAAAAGAGCATAAACTAACAAACATCCTATGCACTCATGACTAGTAAACAAGCATTATGACATCCAGAAAAAGTCACCTATACAGGGAAAAAGAGATATTAGCCTGTGGTATACCTGACAATGATATAAATTCTTAATTTGGGAGAAGAAAATGGGGATTCTCTGAATATTTAACTCTGAACAATTCACTAGTAGCACAAAACAAGTTTTCCAGCTATATATATATATAATATTATCTACTGGCGGTCGCCAGTAGATAGTTATAGTTAGGACCTATTTTCCATAGGAAATCCGCGACATTCTATTTGAAATAACTCTTGCGTCGGTTGACGAATCTTCGTGAAATTTTCAAACTTTATGGCCCGCTCCGGTCCGCTCCTACCCTGAAAGTCTCAGGGTGATTCGTCAAACGGGGCCGAGAAAAAGGGGGTCCCAAAACGTGTTTTCCCCATTCATTTTCCCATAGGAAACTTTAGACACGGCTACAGCCCGAACTGCTGAACGGAATTACACCAAATTTGGCAAAGAGGTAGTTCTTGGTTCAGAAAGAACCCTTTTTGTTAAATGGTGTAAATCCGTTCAGTAGTTGCGGAGAAATTAAAAAAATAAGAGTCAAAAAATCAATTTCCCATAGGAAACTTTATGCAAGGCTACAGCCCGAACTGCTGAACGGAATTACACCAAATTTGGCAAAGAGGTAGTTCTTGGTTCAAAAGAACCCTTTTGTTAAATGGTGTAAATCCGTTCAGTAGTTGCTGAGAAAATCAAAAGTAAAAACACATATATATCTGGGCGGAGCCTAACCACACATGTCATCGTGAGATCTGATTGGCTGTCAGCACTTCATCCTGGAATTGCTGGCAGCCATCTTGGGACCAATATAAATGATAGTACCCCATTGAAATGCATTGTAGTGAATCGAAGATTTTGAGAGTTACCAAAAGGAGAACTATAAAGGGTGATAACAGACTTTAGTTACATTAGAATTCATTTGTTGATGGTACCATACTAATTTCAGGAATTGTGGTGTGTTCTAAGGTGATTTTACCCTGTGAAAAACCTTCTGCTGGGATATCATGAATCATGTTTGAGAGAAAACTATTTTCACATGCTTGTCCCATACAGTTTTGGAAGGTGCCCCAGAAGCTAAAATGAGAGCATATTTTCTGTAAATTCACATTATCTTTCTCAGTCATGTGAGAATGAAGTCTGACATTCTCAGTAAAACATGTACATCCAACAAGGGCAGAGACTGTCAGTTGATTCCTTTGTGTTCTACTGCAGCTTCCCAGAGTGTTCTAAAGAACAACTAGAGTGCTAACAGCCTTACTTATGACAAAAGTATGGCACACCTGAAGCCATCTTGATTGGAATAAACTGGTAACACTTAAAACATTTAATTTAAAAAGGAACAAAATGATGGGGTTCATCTTGTCATAGAAATTATGGTTAGTGCTCTGGAAAGAAAAATTAGGACATGTTTCAAGTGTGATCTCAAATATCTTCCTGTTATATTTCAACAGGAGCAGCCTGTCAGTTGATGCCTTTGTGTTCTACTGCAGCTTCCCAGAGTGTTCTAAAGAACATCTAGAGCGCTAACAGTCTTACTTATGACAAAAGTATGGCACACCTGAAGCCATCTTGATTGGAATAAACTGGTAACACTTAAAACATTTAATTTAAAAAGGAACAAAATGAGGGGTTCATTTTGCCATAAAAATTATGGTTAGTGCTGTAGAAAGAAAAATTAGGACATGTTTTAAGTGAGATCTCAAATATCTTCCTGTTATATTTCAACAGGAGCAGCCTGTCAGTTGATGCCTTTGTGTTCTACTGTAGCTTCCCAGAGTGTTCTAAAGAACAACTAGAGTGCTAACAGCCTTACTTATGACAAAAGTATGGCACACCTGAAGCCATCTTGATTGGAATAAACTGGTAACACTTAGAACATTTAATTTAAAAAGGAACAAAATGAGGGGGGTTCATTTTGCCATAGAAATTATGGTTAGTGCTGCAAAAAGAAAATGTAGTGCATGTTTTAAGTGAGATCTCAAATCCTCTTCTATTTCATTAGAAAATTCTGACATGCAGACTGAAACAATCACTTTCAATACCAGCAGTAGACTTCCAGTTAACTCCTTGGTGAGCAGTAGCTTTACTACAGTGATCTAATGAACAACTAGAGTAATAACATTCTGAATTTATGGCAAATGTGTGACACATCTGAATGCCTTCTTGATGGAATCAAAGTAAAAAACTGAAAGCATTTCCTACTGAGGAGACTGCAGTAAATGAGGAAATTAGGAAACTTCATAACAAAGAAGTCTTCCAAGATGGCCACCAGTGAAAAAAGAGCCCAAATGTAGCACAAATATTACCCAGATGTAGCCCACATATAGCCCAATGACAAAAGTGTGCAAAACACTTTTTATTTTTAGTTTTTTTGCAGTTTTATGTAGTGCAGACTGGTCAGATATTGGAGCGTTGCATCTTAAAACATGACCCCCCTACACTACAAAAACACCACTGCACTACCCTAAACCCTAAAACACTACCCCAGCACGACCCCCTACACTACACAAGCACCACTGCACTATCCTAAACCCTAAAACACTACCCCCAGCATGACCCCCTACACTACACAAACACCACTGCACTACCCTAAACCTTAAAACACTACCCCAACACCACTGCACTAACCTAAATCCTAAAACACTACCCCCAGCACGACCCCCTACACTACCCAAATACCACTGCCCTACCCTAAAACATGACCCCTACACTACACAAACACCACTGCACTACCCTAAACCCTAAAACACTACCCCCAGCACGACCCCCTACACTACCCAAACACCACTGCACTAACCTAAATCCTAAAACACTACCCCCAGCACGACCCCTACACTACCCAAACACCACTGCACTACCCTAAACCCTAAAACACTACCCCCAGCACGACCCCCTACACTACACAAGCACCACTGCACTACCCTAAACCCTAAAACACTACCCCCAGCACGACCCCCTACACTGCCCGAACACCACTGCACTGCCCTAAACCCTGAAACACCAGCCCCTGCACGACCCCCTACACTGCCAGAACACCACTGCACTGCCCTAAACCCTGAAACACATACCCTAGCACGACCCCCTACATTGCCCGAACACCACTGCACTGCCCTAAACCCTGAACCACCCCCAGCATGACCCCCTACACTGCCCGAACACCACTGCACTGCCCTAAACCCTGAAACACCACCCCCAGCATGACCCCTACACTGCCCGAACACCGCTGCACTGCCCTAAACCCTGAAACACTACCCCCAGCAAGACCTCCTACACTGCCCGAACACCACTGCACTGCCCTAAACCCTGAAACATCACCCCCAGCAAGACCCCCTACACTGCCCGAACACCACTGCCCTAAACCCTGAAACACCACCCCCAGCACGACCCCCTACACTGCCCGAACACCACTGCACTGCCCTAAACCCTGAAACACCACCCCCAGCACGACCCCCTACACTGCCCGAACACCACTGCACTGCCCTAAACCCTGAAACACCACCCCCTGCACGACCCCCTACACTGCCCGAACACTACTGCACTGCCCTAAACCCTGAAACACCATCCCCAGCACGACCCCCTACACTGCACGAACACCACTGCACTGCCCTAAACCCTGAAACACTACCCCCAGCAAGACCCCCTACACTGCCCGAACACCACTGCACTGCCCTAAACCCTGAAACACCACCCCCAGCAAGACCCCTACACTGCCCGAACACCACTGCCCCTAAACCCTGAAACACCACCCCCAGCAAGACCCCCTACACTGCCCGAACACCACTGCACTGCCCTAAACCCTGAAACACCACCCCGAGCATGACCCCCTACACTGCCCGAACACCACTGCACTGCCCTAAACCCTGAAACACCACCCCCTGCACGACCCCTACACTGCCCGAACACCACTGCACTGCCCTAAACCCTGAAACACCACCCCCCAGCATGACCCCCTACACTGCCCGAACACCACTGCACTGCCCTAAACCCTGAAACACCACCCCCAGCACGACCCCCTACACTGCCCAAACACCACTGCACTGCCCTAAACCCTGAAACACCACCCCCAGCACTACCCCCTACACTGCCCAAACACCACTGCACTGCCCTAAACCCTGACACACCAGCCCCAGCATGACCGCCTACACTGCCCGAACACCATTGCACTGCCCTAAACCCTGAAACACCAGCCCCAGCACGACCCCCTACACTGCCCGAACACCACTGCACTACCCTAAACCCTCAAACACCAGCCCCAGCACGACCCCCTACACTGCCCGAACACCACTGCACTACCCTAAACCCTGAAACACCAGCCCCAGCACGACCCCCTACACTGCCCGAACACCACTGCACTGCCCTAAACCCTGAAACACCAGCCCCAGCAAGACCCCCTACACTGCCCGAACACCACTGCACTGCCCTAAACCCTGAAACACCACCCCCAGCAAGACCCCCTACACTGCCCGAACACCACTGCACTCCCTAAAGCCTGAAACACCACCCCCAGCAAGACCACCTACACTGGCCGAACACCACTGCACTGCCCTAAACCCTGAAACACCACCCCCTGCACGACCCCCTACACTGCCCGAACACCACTGCACTGCCCTAAACCCTGAAACACCACCCCTCAGCACGACACCCTACACTGCCCGAACACCACTGCACTGCCCTAAACCCTGAAACACCACCCCCAGCACGACCCCCTACACTGCCCGAACACCACTGCACTGCCCTAAACCCTGAAACACCACCCCTAGCACGACCTCCTACACTGCCGGAACACCACTGCACTGCCCTAAACCCTGAAACACCACCCCCAGCACGACCCCCTACACTGCCCGAACACCACTGCACTGCCCTAAACCCTGAAACATCAACCCCAGCAAGACCCCTACACTGCCTGAACACCACTGCCCTAAACCCTGAAACACCACCCCAGCACGACCCCTACACTGCCCGAACACCACTGCACTGCCCTAAACCCTGAAACACCACCTCCAGCACAACCCCCTACACTGCCTGAACACCATTGCTCTGCCCTAAATCCTGAAACACCTGCCCGAGCACGACCCCCTACACTGCCCAAACACCACTGCACTGCCCTAAACCCTGAAACACCACCCCCAGCACGACCCCCTACACTGCCCGAACACCACTGCACTGCCCTAAACCCTGAAACACCACCCCCTGCATGACCCCCTACACTGCCCGAACACCACTGCACTGCCCTAAACCCTGAAACACCACCCCTGCAGCACCCCCTACACTGCCCGAACACCACTGCACTGCCCTAAACCCTGAAACACCACCCCCTGCACCGCCCCCTACACTGCCCGAACACCACTGCACTGCCCTAAACCCTGAAACACCACCCCCAGCACGACCCCCTTTACTGCTCGAACACCACTGCACTGCCCCAAACCCTGAAACACCACCCCCAGCACGACCCCCTACACTGCCCGAACACCACTGCCCTAAACCCTGAAACACCACCCCTGCACGACCCCCTACACTGCCCGAACACCACTGCACTGCCCTAAACCCTGAAACACCACCCCCTACACTGCCCGAACACCACTGCACTGCCCTAAACCCTGAAACACCACCCCCAGCACGACCCCCTACACTGCCCGAACACCACTGCACTGCCCTAAACCCTAAAACACCACCCCCAGCATTACCCCCTACACTGCCCAAACACCACTGCACTGCCCTAAACCCTAGAACACTACCCCAGCACGACCCCCTACACTACCCGAACACCACTGCACTACCCTAAACCCTAAAATACTACCCCAGCACAACCCCCTACACTACCCGAACACAACTGCACTGCCCTAAACCCTCAAACACTCCCCCAGCACGACCCCTACACTACCCGAACACCACTGCACTGCCCTAAACCCTAAAACACTCCCCCAGCACGACCCCCTACACTACCCAAACACCACTGCACTGCCCTAAACCCTAAAACACTCCCCCCAGCACGACCCCCTACACTACCCAAACACCACTGCACTGCCCTAAACCCTAAAACACTACCCCCCGCATGACCCCCTACACTACCCTAAACCCTAAAACACTACCCCCACACGACTCCCTACACTACCCAAAGACCACTGCACTACCCTAAACCCTAAAACACGACCTCCTACACTACACAAACACCACTGCACTACCCTAAACCCTAAAACACTACCCCCTACACTACACAAACACCACTGCACTACCCTAAACCCTAAAACACTACCCCCAGCAGTACCCCTACACTACCCAAACACCACTGCACTAACCTAAACCCTAAAACACTACCCCCAGCAGTACCCCCTACACTACCCAAACACCACTGCACTACCCTAAATCACTACCCCCAGCACGACCCCCTACACTACCCAAACACCACTGCACTACCCTAAACCCTAAAACACTACCCCCAGCACGACCCCCTACACTACCCAAACACCACTGCACTACCCTAAACCCTAAAACACTCCCCCAGCACGACTCCCTACACTACCCAAACACCACTGCACTACCCTAAACCCTAAATCTACCCCCAGCATGACCCCCTACACTACACAAACACCACTGCACTACCCTAAACCCTAAAACACTACCCCCAGCACGACCCTCTTCACTACCTAAACACAACTGCACAATTTGTTACAGGCGTTGCAACGCAGGCCTGTGGTGCTTACTGGAAGTACCTAGTGGGCTAGTTGGGCCCCAGGGACCCTCAGGATTCAAGGGGACTTAATCCCGCAACTTAAAACGCGCCCTGTAGCGCGTTTTAAGAGGTAGTTTTAATCCCCCTGCCCTATTATGTACTAGGGACTTGCAGAGGAGGTCATGCTAATCACAGGGGTACCCCAACGCATAGTGTTCCCTAGTGTATGTAGGTGTTTTCACTGTATTCTAAGTGTCTTTTAGCATAGCACTGGCTCTGGTTAGTCAGAGTCAGTTACCACCAGTACCCGTCTGAAAAAGTTGTGGGCACAGGATGATTTTGCAACAAGGCCTCTTTCTGCTCCTCTGTTGGTTCTTTCTGCACATCTTTTGCTTCTTTCTGTGCGTTTTTTCTTCTTTCTTCACATGTCCTACCTCTGTAGGCATAGTTAGAAACTAGCATTTAAAAAACCTTTGAAATTCACTTAAAAAATCATAGGTTTCAGGCACGTTATAGTTAGAAATTAGCATTTAAAAAACCTTTGAAATTCACTGAAAAAACCATAGGTTTCAGACACGTTATAGTTAGAAATTAGCATTTAAAAAACCTTTGAAATTCACTGAAAAAACCATAGGTTTTAGGGACAGTTATAGTTAGTTGGACATTTCACTCGTACAAAACCATAGAAATTCCCTCGTTATAGTTAGTTCAGCTAACTATAACTCGCGCCCCGCAATGCACTGCTGATGACGTCACATATTACATCACTCATGACATGGTCAGTGACATCACTGATGACATCTCAAATGACATCACTGATGACATCATCCATGTGATAATTTCATGCATCTTCTCACACCCTAATATAACTTTTGATACACCCACTCTAAATTACAGACTGCCATTCTCAAAACCATAGACACTCCAACACCAAAAACTACATACCCACTCACTGATTCTTAGGTCTACACACACATCCACTCACTCACCCGTACAGTCACTCATACTTAGTCACTCAGTACAGGACTATCATATGCACTCATACACCTATATAAACACTCACACACCGCCACTCATCCATAGAGGTACTCACACACCTAGTCAGTCATGCAAAAACTTAATCACACACCCATTTACTCACCTATACAGTTATACACACACCAGCTCACTTACTCATACAAATACTAGCACATTCTTACGCTCTTATACAATCACTGATACAAGTACACACTCATCCATACAGCCACTCTCACAATCACACACTCTCACTTATAGCCATTTATATAATCCAACACACATATATACTGCCTTTCACATATGTAGTTACTCACACATGTACCACTGAGATATACATTCAATCACTAACACACCCATACACACACTCACCCACCCATACAGTCCATCACAGATGCACTCTTGAAACCATGCACCCAGTGAATCACCAACTCACACATGTATGCACAGAGTCACACACACCCCACCCACACAAACACTCAGGCACCCATACAGATAATCAGACAATCAATCAATAACCCATGTAGACACTCATGTAGCTATTCAGAAAGCTCATGCAGCCGCTTACAAACCAACAGACAGACGGATACAGACATTCACACAGTTTAGTCACTAACCCATGCATTCAGTAAGATACATTTAATCACTCACTTGTAGAGTCAGTCACTCATGTACTAAATCATCCATTCAGACACTTATACACCCACTCATTCTTCAATACGCCTTTCCCTATATATATTAAACATATTTAAACTTTACAGAAACACACAGTCACTGGATGATGTCATCAGTGATGTCATCAGTGATGTCATTTGAGATGTCATCAGTGATGTCATCAGTGATGTCACTGACCATGTCATGAGTGATGTAATATGTGACGTCATCAGCAGTGCATTGCGGGAGCGCGAGTTATAGTTAGCTGAACTAACTATAACGGGGAATTTCTATGGTTTTGTACGAGTGAAATGTCCAACTAACTATAACTGTCCCTAAAACCTATGGTTTTTTCAGTGAATATATATATATATATATATATATTATCTACTGGCGGTCGCCAGTAGACAGTTATAGTTAGGACCTATTTTCCATAGGAAATCCGCAACATTCTATTTGAAATAACTCTTGCGTCGGTTGACGAATCTTCGCGAAATTTTCAAACTTTATGGCCCGCTCCGGTCGGCTCCTGTCCTGAAAGTCTCGGTTTGATTCGTCAAGCGGGGGCTGAGATAAAAGGGGGTCCCAAAACGTGTTTTCCCCATTCATTTTCCCAGAGGAAACTTTAGCCACGGCTACAGCCCGAACTGCTGAACGGAATTACACCAAATTTGGCAAAGAGGTAGTTCTTGGTTCAGAAAGAACCCTTTTTGTTAAATGGTGTAAATCCGTTCAGTAGTTCCTGAGAAAATCAAAAGGAAAATCACATATATATCTATGGCCGCGTAGGGTCCGCGCACCCTCCCGATCACGAGCTGCATGCTAATTGGCTGTCAACACTCCAAACCGGGAAGTGTTGGCAGCCATCTTGTTCCTCGGTAGAACCGAGGAACAAGAAAAGAGAAAAACAAGTGCGCAAAGCGCAAAAAGGGGGCAGGGTAGAAACACCCTGACCCCTTAGGCCTGCTCAGGGCCCAAAAAAAAAATTTTTTTTCTTTTTTAAAAATCGGCAAAAACGCGCTGGGTGCGCGGATCCTGCCGATTAAAAAAAAAACCGAAGCGCGGTCTCCCGCGCTTCGTTGTTAATTGGCCCCCGGGTGGGCCAAGTCCCGGGGGCATGCGGGGTTTATTTATATGTGGGGGGGCCTCTAAGGCCCCCCCAAGCCCCGGGGACCGCCACCCCCCGGGGCTTTAAAAACAAATGGTGCGGGAGGGCTCTCGGCCCTCCCGCAGCCCCGGGGACCGCCACCCCCCGGGGCTTCTTTTTTTAAATTAAAATTGCCTGTGTGGGGGGGCTCCAGCCCCCCCACACGCCCCGGGGACCGCCACCTCCCCGGGGCACTAAAGATTTAAATATGGGGGTCCGTTACGGAGCCCCGGGGACCACCACCTCCCCGGGCTTTGAATAAGTTGGGAAGGGGGCCGCGCGGCCCCCCTCCTGGAGCCCTTGTTGGCCCTGGGGACCACCACCCCCCAGGGCCGGCTCCTGCAGTGTTCCGGGTGCCTACCCCGGGACACTGTAGTTTGCTATGACAGGACGGGAGCCTCGCGGCTCCCGTCCTGTCATAGTAAACTGCTTTGATATTGGAAGAGAGAGCAGGAAACTGCTCTCTCTTCCAATATCCAAGCACATTGCTTTTCCACACAGGGAGCTGCATGTTAGCAGCTCCCCATGTGGAAAGCAATACCGGCTCCCGCAGGACGCGGGGAGCCGGCACGGTCCGTGGGGGAGTTGGGGTCCCCCCACGGATCCCAAAGGATAGGGCCAGCCCCAGGGGATAGGGTCCCCGGGGCAAGTAGTGGCCCGGGAGGGGGGCCACGCGGCCCCCCTCCGCAAAAATAATAATAAAAAATAAAAAAAAAAAAAAGGCCGGCCCCGGGGGATGGGGTCCCCGGGGCCAATAGAGGCCTTAGGAGGGGGGCCACGCAGCCCCCCTCCTCCAAAATTATTTTTTTAAAAGTGGCCATGCCCCGGGGGATGGGGTCCCCGGGGCCGGAATAGGCCACGGGAGGGGGGCCACGCGGCCCCCTTCCCCTAGAGTATTTTTTTTTTTTTAAAAGGAAAAGGGCATCAGGCCCTGGGGGATGGGGTCCCCAGGGCCCCAAAAGTAAAAAGAAGGGGGACCACACAGCCCCCCTTAAAAAAACAAAAAGAAAGAAAAAGACGCGATCGAGCGTCAGGCCCCGCCCCTCCCTTAACCACTCGGCAAACGCGCGCTGTGGCGCGTTTTAAATTGGGGAAATAATTCCCATTCAATACTGGGGGTCCCTGGGGGCCAACTAGCCCACCAGGTACCTCCAGTAAGCGCCACAGGGCTGGGTTACAGAGAGGTGGTCCAGGCCACGCCCCTTTTTACACCTCTCTGCAACGCAGCTCTGTGGCGCTTACTGGAGGTACTTGGTGGGCTAGTTGGTCCCCAGGGACCCTCAGGATTCAAGGGGACTTAAAACGCGCCACGGGACGCGTTTGCATAGTGGTGAAGGGAGGGGGCGGGGCTTCAGGTGACATGTGTGCAAACAGGCCCCGTGGCGCGTTTTAAGATGGGGATTTAAATCCCCTTCAATCCTGAGGGTCCCTGGGGGCCAACTAGCCCACCAGGTACCTCCAGTAAGCGCCACGGTGCTGCGTTGCAGAGTGTTGTAAAAAGGGGCATGGCCTCTGAACACCTCTCTGCAACGCAGCTCTCTGGCGCATACTGGAGTTACCTGGTGGGCTAGTTGGCCCCTCGGGATTGAGGAGGAATTAATTCTCCAACTTAAAACGCGCCATAGGGCGTGTTTGCAGACATGTCACCTCAGGCCCCACCCCCTTCCTTCACCATTGTGCAAATATTCCTCTAAAATCAGCCGAACTACGAATTCCGATTTACTCACCTGTTATCAGGAGAGACCTCAGTGCTGCATCTTTGAGCCCAGTACTGATCCTGAAAAGTAATTCTAACCGTACTTACCAGTAACTTGGATTGCGCTACTGCCCGAGTCACTCTGGTAGTGACATGCTTATGCTGCTATAATTGACTGTATTGCTGAATTTGCACATGTTTTAAAATTTCCACTGTTTTAAGCTCTTTTAACCACACCGGCCACTTGATCCCGGTTCGGTTTTATTTCCTGTTCATCACAGAGTGCTGTGACCTATCACTGTGAGGGAGGTGGGGCTAAGGCGGATCTCGGCTATTTTATGCCGGCCGCAGCGCGGGAGCGGGCGCATTTGGATAGCGCTACTGCCCGAGTCACTCTGGTAGTGACATGCTTATGCTGCTATAATTGACTGTATTGCTGAATTTGCACATGTTTTAAAATTTCCACTGTTTTAAGCTCTTTTAACCACACCGGCCACTTGATCCTGGTTCGGTTTTATTTCCTGTTCGTCACAGAGTGCTGTGACCTATCACTGTGAGGGAGGTGGGGCTAAGGCGGATCTCTGCTATTTTATGCCGGCCGCAGCGCGGGAGCGGGCGCATTTGGATAGTGCTACTGCCCGAGTCACTCTGGTAGTGACATGCTTATGCTGCTATAATTGACTGTATTGCTGAATTTGCACATGTTTTAAAATGTCCACTGTTTTAAGCTCTTTTAACCACACCGGCCACTTGATCCCGGTTCGGTTTTATTTCCTGTTCGTCACAGAGTGCTGTGACCTATCACTGTGAGGGAGGTGGGGCTAAGGCGGATCTCGGCTATTTTATGCCGGCCGCAGCGCGGGAGCGCAGCAGACGCGCGCAGCGGTCGCGCCGGCGGCGTGCCAAAGGCGCGCCAAAGGCAAGCCCGTCTGCGCCCGTCCGCGCCTGGACGTCGCCAGTCACCAGTCACTCTGCTAATGTAGACGAAAACACATATATATATTCCCGAGATGATCTTATGACTATGAGACCTATAAAGAACACGGGTTGTTTTCCCCCCTCTAACCCTCCCGTGGGTCCATTTTGCTGCAGGAACTGCGGTTTTAACTCTGAGGCAACTGCCTCTCCTTCCCCTACTCACCCTTCGGTAGCGGGGCAAGATATAAAACTGTTTAGTCTTAATTGCCGGTCACTGGCTAAACATTATTTAGATGTGTATGATCTACTACAAAGCGATTCACCTGACGTTTTCTTTCTGACAGAAACATGGTTGTCAGTAGACACGGTGGCTGAACCAGGTCTTGCACTCCCCCCAGGCTACAGTATTGTAACCCTCAACCGAGAGACAAGAGGTGGTGGTGTTGCAGTTGTGTTCAAATCATGCTACACCTGCACACTGAGTAAGGAAACTGTAGCAGGCTGTGAGTGCGGCCGATTCAGAATTACTTTTAATCCTAATTTTACCATGTCTGGCATACTGGTCTATCGTCCCCCAGGCCCCTCTAAGGAAGGCAGAGCTGCCTTGACTGACCTAGTGGGCACCCTGGTTGTAAGGTATGCCAATTTCTCTGTTATTGGGGACCTAAACATACATTTTGATAATTCCCATGACTCAGAAGCGGCTAATCTTTCAGCGGACCTAGCAGCCTGCCAGCTGCGCCAATTGGTATGTGGCCCTACTCACTCTGCTGGTCACCTGCTTGACCCAGTCTTTTCGAATCTCCCAGGTCTCTCTGTCTCGACTCCTACTCCGCTATGCTGGACTGATCACTACCTGATCTCTATGACGCTTTCTGGGGTAGTGCCTTTACGAAAGTCACATCAGAAAAGTATGCTCCGCCGCCCTTGGCACAAACTTGACTTTGACCAATTTAGTACTATCCTTTCTGCGAGTGTGCCTAGTTGGCCAGAGGACCCAGACATTGCCAGCAAAGCACTCGATGACTGGATTAGACAGCCTCTGGATGATATGATCCCGGTCACACAATCAAAGGGTCGAAGCACCAAAGCCAATCCATGGTATAATAACAATCTAGCCATCATCCGTAAATCGTGTAAACGACTGGAACGGGAGTGGAGGAGAGACTTTGACCCTACCCGGAAAGGTCATTATCACTCAGCCATCAAGAATTATCATAGGGCTGTTCAGAAGGCACGTGCTACCTATTTCTCCGAGGAGATCAGAAGCAGCCAGAATCCCTCTAAGAAGATCTTTGCCATTATTAAAGATCTTAAAAATGCGGGGGCACCTGCGGTATCTGCGGTTAAATCTAATGAACAATGTGAGGACCTTGCCACCTTCTTTATAACAAAAGTGGACAATATCTATAAAACCTTTCCCCAGATAGTCAGCTCCGACTTTGAGGACCCTGCTCCCCCTGCCCATATATTGGCCACTTTTCCACCCATCTCTGGAGAAGCTCTCAGCATACTCTGCAGGAAGATTAAATCGGGCTCTCCCACCGACCCTATGAAGCCGGAACATCTAATAAGACTCTTACCTGTGCTTCTTACACCTCTGAGCCAGGTTATTAATCAATCCCTGGCCACGGCCACAGTCCCTAGGACATGGAAGCAAGCTGCGGTAAAGCCGCTATTAAAGAAGCCCACTTTAGATCCGACAAATCCTGAGAACTATCGCCCCATTTCTCTGCTTCCCTGGATTACCAAAATATCTGAAGTCTATGTCAACACCATTGTCTCAGGCTATTTGGAGGAGAATTGTATACTGGACTCCTCCCAGTGTGGCTTCCGCCCCGGTCTTAGTACAGAGACCGCACTGCTAGCTGTGACTGAACACCTGAGAGTGGCTCTGGATGAGGGACGTACCTCGGCACTGATCCTATTGGACCTCAGTGCCGCATTCGATACGGTCTCCCACCAGATCCTGATCCAGAGGTTAAAGGATGCTGGTATTGTAGGTCTAGCCTTGGCATGGCTCACCTCCTTCCTCTCCGACAGGTCCTTTCAGGTGTCAGTCCCCCCTTTTTCTTCTAAGGTGCACTCTGTCAAACAGGGCGTCCCACAGGGCTCTGCTTTAAGCCCTACGCTTTTTAACCTGTATGTCCAGCCCTTAGCTGTAATAGCTAAGAGGAGTGGACTGACTATAGTGTCTTACGCTGACGACACTCAACTAGTTGTCGCCCTGTCCAATGATTGTTTAAACGATGCTGCTAGGTTTCGAAGTGGGTTGGCGGATGTCGCAGGGTGGATGACCACCAACTGTCTTCAGCTCAACGCCAGCAAGACCGAGGTCCTGCTGGTAGGAAAAGATCCTGAGCTTTGGAATGGGCACTGGTGGCCCACTACCCTGGGTCCGGCCCCCACTCCCAAACAGGTGGTGAAAAATCTTGGCGTCTGGGTGGATTCGGCGCTTAGTTTCCGAGATCAAACTAAGAGGGTAGCTGCGACCTGTTTTGGTATTCTGCGCAGCCTCAGGCCCATTTTGGGCTTTTTTGACCCCTCTATCCGCCAGTCGATCGTACAGGCATCCGTGCTGTCAAGATTGGACTATGCCAGTGTGCTCTATTTGGGGACCAATAAGGCCGAGATTGCTAGATTGCAGAGGGTCCAAAATGTCGCCGCTAGAACCCTTCTTGCCATGCCCAGATGCTACTCCACCTCCAGCACTATCCGGCGGCTACACTGGCTGCCAGTAGAGAGGCGGGTGGAGTTCAAGTCTCTCTGCTTTGCGTTTAAGATTCTGAAATACCCGACCCCTGGGGTATTATCTGATCTACTCTCTGCCTATATTCCCATGCGTCAGTTACGTTCTGCAGATCAACAGCTTGCATGCATCCCACGTGTGAGGAGAGCCCGCGCAGGTGGGCGATCTTTCCGCGTGATGGCGGCCAAGCTTTGGAATGGTCTTCCAAGCCAGATACGGAGCATGGACAACGATTTTGCCTTTCGAAAGGCACTAAAAACCCACCTATTTCCTCACTAGGTTACCTGCTTCCCTGTCTGTTGTTCTCATATTCTTTGTTTTTTTTTTCTGTTCTGCTAGATGGGACTCTCGCAGCCAGTTGCTACTATTGTTCTTAGCGCCGGGACGCCCCTTTGCTGGGGCAGCTGAGCGCTTTACAAAACTGCTTAACATAACATAACTTGAATTTCCTTCCATAGGCTAACATTGACTGGTTTCACTTGGAAATTCTTCAAAGTGTGGAGTTTTGGAACTTTAAAATATTCATCTAAAATCAGCTGAACTACGAATTCCGATTTACTCACCTGTTATCAGGAGAGACCTCAGTGCTGCATCTTTGAGCCCAGTACTGATCCTGAAAAGTAATTTTAACCGTACTTACCAGTAACTTGAATTTCCTTCCATAGGCTAACATTGACTGGTTTCACTTGGAAATTCTTCAAAGTGTGGAGTTTTGGAACTTTATAATATTCCTCTAAAATTAGCCGAACTACGAATTCCGATTTACTCACCTGTTATCAGGAGAGACCTCAGTGCTGCATCTTTGAGCCCAGTACTGATCCTGAAAAGTAATTCTAACCGTACTTACCAGTAACTTGAATTTCCTTCCATAGGATATCATTGCCTGCTTTTTGCTGAAAAAGTTTGTCGATTTTTGAAACATACAAATATTCCTCTAAAATCAGCAGAACTACGAATTCCGATTTACTCACCTGTTATCAGGAGAGACCTCAGTGCTGCATCTTTGAGCCCAGTACTGATCCTGAAAAGTAATTCTAACCGTACTTACCAGTAACTTGAATTTCCTTCCATAGGCTAACATTGACTGGTTTCACTTGGAAATTCTTCAAAGTGTGGAGTTTTGGAACTTTATAATATTCCTCTAAAATCAGCCGAACTACGAATTCCGATTTACTCACCTGTTATCAGGAGAGACCTCAGTGCTGCATCTTTGAGCTCAGTACTGATCCTGAAAAGTAATTTTAACCGTACTTACCAGTAACTTGAATTTCCTTCCATAGGATATCATTGACTGGTTTCACTTGGAAATTCTTCTAAGTGTGGAGTTTTGGAACTTTATAATATTCCTCTAAAATCAGCCGAAATACGAATTCCGATTTACTCACCTGTTATCAGGAGAGACCTCAGTGCTGCATCTTTGAGCCCAGTACTGATCCTGAAAAGTAATTCTAACCGTACTTACCAGTAACTTGAATTTCCTTCCATAGGATATCATTGCCTGCTTTTTGCTGAAAAAGTTTGTCGATTTTTGAAACTTACAAATATTCCTCTAAAATCAGCAGAACTACGAATTCCGATTTACTCACCTGTTATCAGGAGAGACCTCAGTGCTGCATCTTTGAGCCCAGTACTGATCCTGAAAAGTAATTCTAACCGTTCTTACCAGTAACTTGAATTTCCTTCCATAGGCTAACATTGACTGGTTTCACTTGGAAATTTTTCAAAGTGTGGAGTTTTGGAACTTTATAATATTCCTCTAAAATCAGCCGAACTACGAATTCCGATTTACTCACCTGTTATCAGGAGAGACCTCAGTGCTGCATCTTTCAGCCCAGTACTGATCCTGAAAAGTAATTCTAACCGTACTTACCAGTAACTTGAATTTCCTTCCATAGGATATCATTGCCTGCTTTTTGCTGAAAAAGTTTGTCGATTTTTGAAACATACAAATATTCCTCTAAAATCAGCAGAACTACGAATTCCGATTTACTCACCTGTTATCAGGAGAGACCTCAGTGCTGCATCTTTGAGCCCAGTACTGATCCTGAAAAGTAATTCTAACCGTACTTACCAGTAACTTGAATTTCCTTCCATAGGCTAACATTGACTGGTTTCACTTGGAAATTCTTCAAAGTGTGGAGTTTTGGAACTTTATAATATTCCTCTAAAATCAGCCGAACTACGAATTCCGATTTACTCACCTGTTATCAGGAGAGACCTCAGTGCTGCATCTTTGAGCCCAGTACTGATCCTGAAAAGTAATTTTAACCGTACTTACCAGTAACTTGAATTTCCTTCTTAGGATATCATTGCCTGCTTTTGCTGAAAAAGTTTCTAAGTGTCGATTTTTGAAACATACAAATATTCCTCTAAGATCAGCAGAACTACGAATTCCGATTTACTCACCTGTTATCAGGAGAGACCTCAGTGCTGCATCTTTGAGCCCAGTACTGATCCTGAAAAGTAATTCTAACCGTACTTACCAGTAACTTGAATTTCCTTCCATAGGATATCATTGCCTGCTTTTTGCTGAAAATGTTTGTGTCGATTTTTGAAACATACAAATATTCCTCTAAAATCAGCAGAACTACGAATTCCGATTTACTCACCTGTTATCAGGAGAGAACCCAGTGCTGCATCTTTTAGCCCAGCACTGACCCTGAAAAGTAATTCTAACTGTACTTACCAGTAACTTGTATTTCCTTCCATAGGAATCCATTGTCTGGTTTTCAGCAGAAAAGTTTCAAAGTGTCGATTTTCACAAACTACAAATATTCCTTAAAAATCGCCTGTATGACTTAAACGCATTCTTTCAACTGTTTACAGGAGATGCACCAGTGCTGGATTCAGGATCCACCACTGAGTAAGAAAAGTAACGATAACACTACTTACCTGCTAAGTGAATTTCCTCCGATAGGATAACATTGGTGATTCTATGTGAAAAAGTTTCTTAGTGTCAACTTTTAAAATACAATAATATTCCTTAAAAATCACTACTGTAACCAAAACGCTTTTACTCAACTGTTTACAGGAGATGTCCCAGGACTGAATCTAGGATCCAGTCCTGTGGTTAGAAAAGTAATCCATAAAGTAACTAATTGCATTTAACTAGAAATTCACATTGATCTCAATGTTGCATTGTGTTTGAAATTGTGTTGCCCATTGCAACAACTGTAACTACTGTACTTAAAAGTCTATTGCCTATTTGCAAAGTATTTAAACTAAAGTAATTCATTCTGAGAAAGTATATTTTGTAATGTAATGTATAATGTAATTATAATGTAATTTAAAAAATAAAATATCTAAAAATAAAGTTTAAAAAAATGTAGTAAATCAGTATCAAAAAAATAAATATAACAATTAATACATTTAAAAATTGTCATTTACAAAACCTTTGAAATTCACTGAAAAAAACCATAGGTTTCAGACATGTTATAGTTAGGAATTAGCATTTAAAAAACCTTTGAAATTCACTGAAAAAACCATAGGTTTCAGGCACGTTATAGTTAGAAATTAGCATTTAAAAACCTTACAAATTCACTGAAAAAACCATAGGTTTTAGGGACAGTTATAGTTAGTTGGACATTGCACTCGTACAAAACCCGTGAAATTCCCCGTTATAGTTAGTTCAGCTAACTATAACTCGCGCCCCCGCAATGCACTGCTGAAGACGTCACATATTACATCACTCATGACATGGTCAGTGACATCACTGATGACATCTCAAATGACATCACTGATGACATCACTGAAGACATCATCCACGTGATAATCTGATGCACCTCCTCACACCCTAATATAACCTTTGATACACCCACTCTAAATTACAGACTGCCATTCGCAAAACCATAGACACTCCAACACCAATAACTACATACCCACTCACTGATTCTTAGGTCTACACACACATCCACTCACTCACCCCTACAGTCACTCATACTTACGGTCACTCAGTACAGGACTATCATATGCACTCATACTCCTATATAGACATTCAAACACCGCCACTCATCCAAGAAGAGGTACTCACACACCTAGTCAGTCATGCAAATAATTAAACACACTGCCATTTACTCACCTATACAGTTATACACACACCAGCTCACTTACTCATACAAATACTAGCACATTCTTACGCTCTTATACGATCACTGATACAAGCACACACTCATCCATACAGTCACTCTCACAATCACACACTCTCGCTTATAGCTATTTATATACTCCAACACACATATATACTGCCTTTCACATATGTAGTTACTCACACATGTACCACTGGGACATACATTCACTCACTAACACACTCTTACACACACTTACCCACCCATACAGTCTATCACAGATGCACTCTTGAAACCATCCACCCAGTGAATCACCAACTCACACATCTATGCACAGAGTCGCACACACCCCACCCACACAAACACTCAGGCACCCATACAGATACTCAGACAACCAATCAATAACTCATATAGACACTCATGTAGCTATTCACAAACCCATGCAGCCACTTACACAGCAACAGACAGACGGATACAGACATTCACCCAGTTTAGTCACTAACCCATGCATTCAGTAAGATACGTTTAATCACTCACTTATAGAGTTAGTCACGCACCTACTAAATCATCCATTCAGACACTTATACACCCACTCATTCTTCAATACGCCTTTCCCTATATATATTAAACATATTTAAACTTTACAGAAACACACAGTCACTGGATGATGTCATCAGTGATGTCATTTGAGATGTCATCAGTGATGTCACTGACCATGTCATGAGTGATGTAATATGTGACGTCATCAGCAGTGCATTGTGGGGGCGCGAGTTATAGTTAGCTGAACTAACTATAACGCGGGAATTTCACGGGTTTTGTACGAGTGCAATGTCCAACTAACTATAACTGTCCCTAAAACCTATGGTTTTTTCAGTGAATATATATATAGATATCCACAAAGTTTGTCCCAAAGATGAAAGTGCCTTCCCCGTGCAGGTAAGTTATTCATTGCATTTCAGCAGGAACACCTTGGCAATCAAATTTCCTCTGCCTGACGTGTTTCGAACTAATAAACCCACCAGAGGGTATGATTGGTAGCTGAACAGAACCACGTTGCCCAAAATGCATTGTAAAGTTTAACTCACATGAGAGTCCACAACGGACTTTACTGAGATCCATGAAGAGGTCAAATGTAGTCTGCAGCGGCTGTTTGGCATTTTGTCCGACTTTCAGCCTTAGAAAAAGAACTATATGAGTTCGAAACACGTCCGGCAGAGGAAATTTGGATTGCCAAGGTGTTCCTGCTGAAGTGCAATAAATAACTTACCTGCACGGGGAGTGCACTTTCATCTTTGGGGCAAACTTTGTGGAGATAGTACGGCGGTTGTAGCAGGGAAAGTGCACCACCGTAGTGACTTCAAAGCGGGTCCGGTTAAGCTGGATTGTTAGCCTAACATGAGAACGTCAGGAATGCAGCAAACAGCCCACTGGAGGGAAAAGGACATTGGCAACATTGTTGGACACTGCAAACCCACCAGAGGGTATGATTGGTAGCTGAACAGAACCACGTTGCCCAAAATGCATTGTAAAGTTTAACTCACATGAGAGTCCACAACGGACTTTACTGACATCCATGAAGAGGTCAAATGTAGTCTGCAGCTGCTGTTTTGCATTTTGTCCAACTTTCAGCCTTTGAAAAAGAACTATATTAGTTCCAAACGCGTCCGGCATAGGAAATTTGGATTGCCAAGGTGTTCCTGCTGAAATGCAATAAATAACTTACCTGCACGGGGAGTGCACTTTCATCTTTGGGGCAAACTTTGTGGAGATAGTACGGCAGTTCTAGCAGGGAAAGTGCACCACCGCAGTGACTTCAAAGCGGGTCCGGTTAAGCTGGATTGTTAGCCTAACATGAGAATGTCAGGAATGCAGCAAACAGCCCACTGGAGGGATAAGGACATTAGCAACATTGTTGGACACTGCAAACCCACCAGAGGGTATGATTGGTAGCTGAACAGAACCACGTTGCCCAAAATGCATTGTACAGTTTAACTCACATGAGAGTCCACAACGGACTTTACTGACATCCATGAAGAGGTCAAATGTAGTCTGCAGCTGCTGTTTTGCATTTTGTCCAACTTTCAGCCTTTGAAAAAGAACTATATTAGTTCCAAACGCGTCCGGCAGAGGAAATTTGGATTGCCAAGGTGTTCCTGCTGAAAGGCAATAAATAACTCACCTGCACAGGGAGTGCACTTTATGTATATATGTCTCGGAAAATGTCCATGACCTGTATGTATTAAACTATGTCCCTTTAATCAATAAGATAAAAGGGTTGTTTTCAAAATGGTATAATTTGCTCCTGTCAATAATAGGCCAGGCTGCAGTGATCCGTATGTCAAGTTTACCTCTACGCAATTTTTTATTTTCTGCCATCCTAATGCAATACAAATGAAATTCTTTAATGAAGTGCAAGGTGTGTTTTCAGCTTTTCTATGGGCAAATAAATCACCTAGATTATCTTTATATATCCTTTATAGATCAGTAAATGAAGGAGGTCTAGGCCTTTCTGATTTGAAAGAATATTATTTTGCAAATTTTGCACATACCACATATTGATCAACTAATTCTTTTAATATTAATAGGTATGACAATTTTTTTTTAGTTTTAATTGATCAAGAATATGATATTATTGACTTTATGCGCTTAACAAAAACCCTTAAAAATGTCAGGCACAAGACGCTACAGTGGAATATTAAACGTAAGCAGCAGCTGTTTCGGCACTACGAGCTTCCCATAATTAATTCAGTAACCCTCTTATCAAATGTATATGGGGAGGATCCTTTACTAGATAAGAATGCTGCATCTAAGTGGATGAGCAATGGTTATGGAAAAATCTGGTACTTTCTGGAGGGGAATTGGAAAAGTTGGAGCGAAATAGAGCCTAGCATTAAGTATTGCAAATAAATGATGCAATGGTCCTATATTAAAATAAGGCATTTTTTACAGGACCTAAATCCCTTTACACATAACTGAAACTATAGAACTCGTTGAGGAGCTGATAGAATCTAAAACCCATAAGACAATCAGTAGCTGGGCTTTTCTCTTGTGCAGCCATGGGGCAGATGAACTCCATGAAAAAGCCCAAACAAAATGGCATTCGAAAGAAGTGACCAGATATCCATTGCAGCGTGGGATAAGATTAATGAGTTTAACTTCTCTTTGTTGAAAGGAGCCAATTTACGACATATGTAATTTTATACTAAGTGGCTCCTATGTGAACCCCCAATTTCCTCCATAAAATAAATCCGTAGATTCCTGCAAACTGCTTTCGATGTAATATGGAAGAAGAGGGAACTGGACACATATCATATGGAGCTACACAAGGTTGAGCAGGTTTTGGAACGAAATCAATCAGAATTGTACTGATAAACTGAAAGTGCAACAATCACTGAATGCTCAGACAGCAGTTTTAGGATACTCATCTGATCTAAAAGCTGATTTGCTACAAAAAACTGATTATATATTGTGGTCCTATTAGCTAGATCCTTAATCCTTCAAAAGTGGGCTCTGACGAAATTCCAACTTTTCAACATCTACAGTGTAAACTTAATAGGGTTACGGGGTCAGAAAAAAGATACGCATTAAGATCTGGGTCATATAGGAATTTTTTGAAATCATGGAAAACACAGGTCTAAGAGGTTTTCTCTAAGTGAAATCACAAATATGAATTAAGTGTTGGTTTTTTTCCCTAAAAATTCCAACTTTTCAACATCTACAGTGTAAACTTAGTAGGATTAAGGAGTTGGGAAAAAGATACGCATTAAGATCTGGGTCAGATAGGACATTTTTTTAATTATGGGAAACACTGGGCTAAGAGCTTTTCTCTACGTGAAATCACAAATATGAATTAAGTGTTTTTTTCTATACGTTTCTGATTGTTTATAATAATCATGTTCTATAATCACTTTATAATATTGGAAAGGATGGTAATGATGTTAAGCTTGATCCTGCTTTTTATGTATTTATGTAATTAGGTAATGATGTATTTATGAATTATGTAATTAATGAATCCAATAAAAAATATTAAATAAAAAAAAAGAGTTTGTCAACCACACAAGAGGCCAGTTGGCAAGGAATCACAGCAGAGAGGGGAGCCTACAACATACCACTTCAACAACACGACAGGTGCAAATTGGATCAAACAGAGCAACCCTTCCACAATGGCAAACATGACCAAGGACTACTGAAGATTTCATTTGACCCAAAGAGACTAATGTGCCCGACAGAATGAGATTTAAAACCGTGGAAGCACAAAAAGCCAGTAAATCAAAACTAGCAGCATCGGCACAGAAGACTTCTACATCAAGATATTGCTCCACAACATGAAGAAAAGCTTATCCACAAAAGATGTCACGATTGTTAAACTAACACTTCAATTGAAGGCAATGAGGGAGCGTCTAGACATGCAGGAACCCTGCAGGAACCTGGCAGAGCAAAGAATATCTGGCATCGAGGATGATACTACAACGAGACACAAAAACAACTAAGAATGGGGAAAACCCTTGAACTAATTAAAGCCAGGAATAAAAATCTGGATGCCCGAGCACGAAGAAATAATGTCAGAAAAAAAGGATGGCCAGAGTCCACTACAAAGTGACGCATGGAGATCTTTGTTGGGAATATCCTAATGGGATTGTTTGATAGAGCTAACTTTTTTCACGATTGATGTAGAGAAGACACAGCCACTGCTGGCTCTGAACCTATTCTAAGAGCAATGCAAGCCCCATCATTGCGAGACTGATGAACTTCGGAGACTGGGACATAGTTTTAAAACAGATGAGGAAGAACAAAGATATAAACTGTAATGGTGCCAAAATCTCATTATTCTCAGATATTACCCAAGCGGTACAAAAAGCATGGATATCCTTTGCTACAGTCAAGATAAAACTTCAACAGATGAACACACTGTACATAATATTATACCGTGCACACTATGCACACATCAAATTTACACTACAAGACATAGCCTATGATGAAAGAGACAGAAGTAGACAGCATTTAAGGGACATTGAATGATGTCATTTAAAGGAACACACACCACTAAGACGAACATTTGATCTTCATTAGATGGGACTCTATTGTTTATAATGTTTGTAACATTATTGAATGGTAACTAGCAAAATGGAATGGGTAGAGGATAACATTTAACATGTTGTTTATGTTAAAGTTCTAGGCTATACATGCTAATATCAGATTACCTAGCCATAACTATCTAAATCCTTAGAAAACACAAAGGGTGGATGGTTCAAATGCTACAGGAGCAAAATGAACTGGCATGTTAAGTAGAAACTAGTTAAGATAGCCAGATAAAAATACATATCAAAGGAAATAGCTCCAGTCTTGGAGCTATGGTCCACATACTGGAACTTAGCTCACAGTTGTTTCCAAGGGTGATAATACACCTTGTCAACGAGATACACATTGTTAAAGGTTAAAAAGGGTGGTAAATTGACTTGCATGTTGGGGGTAAGTGTGGAATGAGGAAAGCAATGGGGATTACCGTTATAGTTTACATAGACAATTTACAAAAACCTCTGGTAGGCCAAACAGGTAATAGCATTTCTAGACAGACACAAAGTAGATATTGCATTTTTACAGGCAATGCAGCTGACCAAGGAAAGTGAAGACAGTTTCTCTAGATGGTGGAGCACCAAGAGAAAATTTGACTCGTACTCAACTTATTCTAGAGTAGCTACCCTAATCAAAAAAGGGGACATGTTTTGACAGATTAAAACAGAACAAGACCCAGAAGGCAGATTGTAATAGTAGAGGGACTCCTGAATAAAACATGCATAATGTTGAATAATATAGATGGGTCAAATTCTGACAATCCATATTTCTTTTATAAAGCAGTATTTAAATGTACAAATCTATGTCCAAGGGCTATTTTGCGGGGCAAAGATTTAAATGTGGCACTAGATAATATATTAGATCACAGCGAGGAAATATAAATTCCCCCGCAGCTGACGAGACGCTAACAAATCGTGCATAACACCAGGGACTGGTTGTCATATGCGGAACCAGAAACTACATCTTAAGGGAACATCACTCAAATGTATTTGATACAGCTTCCAGAATTGATTTATGGTTGAGCACAAAAGACTTTGCAAATGGATGAGAACGATAACACACATAGTGAGAACCTATTCAGACCACTTCCCAATATCCATTGAGATAACTCTGCCGGTATGACATCCATATCCAGCTCGGAGACTTTAACTCAAGGCCCTGCTGTACCCCATATGCAGTGAAGACATTAAAAAAAGCAATAATGGAGTACATCCAACATAACCTATGCTCAGTTGAGACATAGTCAAACCTTTGGGAAGCACTCAAAGTTGTAATCTGAGGTGAATGTATTTACAAGGGAAGGTATCAGGGACACTAAATTCTATACAGACCAGGTTAACAAAACCAGAAGAGACAATAAAAAATGGAAAAGAAATATGATGTGACAGTAAATAATGCACAAATACTGCAGAAAATGCACGAATCACAGACATAATTTGTAAACGGAAATAGGGAGATTAAGCTCTGAGCCAAATACACCACTGTGCAGGCATCCAGAGAGGTGCAAAGTTCAGGGTGCACACTAGTCAGTCTAATCAGGCTTCAATGGGAAGCCACAAACATTAAGACAATCAGAAATGACAGCAGGGATGTGAATTATGACACCACAGAAATATTAAACAAATTTGTGAAATTTTATTCCAGGTTACACAAGGTCACGCCAATCTGGGCTCAGTCCCCTGCCAGCTCCAGTTGGTGGGATCCTGCTCACTTCTTAAATGTGGGCACCACAGGCTAGGTCAGCACATGGCAGTCTGTGGATCTGGCCAGGTGACAGTAATTAGGGTTGTTGAACTGTCTGTTGTTTTGCTGCCTACAGGATGTCAGCATCCATTGAAGTCTAGAGAAGAAAGGCAGTTCCTTGGATAATGGTTTATCAGACCTCTAGGACTCATTGGGGTGACTGCAGGAGCATGCTTTTAATGCAGGAGGAGAACATTGCTGCAAAAATGCAGGTATGGACTGGACCTGTAAGCCTAGGGGAAAGCAGCCCTATCCCCCTGCAGATAAACACATCACCCATGGCTAGTTGCTCCTGTTCCATATCACCCCATAGCATAGCAGAGATAAAAACAGCTGAATAAGGAATTACACCGATATGCTAAAAGATACTAGTACTTATTTATCACACTTTCAAGGTGTGGTAGAAGTATTCAAACCTATGTAATGTAATGCTCCAGAATATTACAAGGTTTGCTCTTTGAACAGCCTTATTTGGATCTAATTATGTACAAGGTTTGCTTTCTGTACAGCCTTATTTGCATCTAATTGTTATGTCATATCATGTTATGTTATGTGTGTTTGTAAAGTGCACTATCACCCACAAGAGTATCCTGGCACTGTGTGCCTAACCCTGCCTATGGTATGTTGGTTAATTTAAAAAAAAAGCAGGTTTTCAGCTTCCTGGGGAATTCAAAGAAGTTAGGAGTAGGCTCTGATGTAGAGTGTAGTTAGTAATATATGAGTTACATGTAATAATAAAGAGGCTGACCCAATATTCTTAGCAATCTGGGTATTGACTAAGAAAAGTGAACAGTGTTTCTTCTGGAACGTTCAACTAAATCTATGCTTTAAATTACAGCCATCATTTCTTTAGGTGCCTATAAGTGTCTAAAACGATTCTTGCACTTTTCTATTCACCATCACCACATTTTTTGCACATTTGGCATCCATATTTGAATCCTGGGAAGACCAACTCAGCCTTCTGTTCTGATATCAGTAAGTTCAGTGCCATTCAGTTGGGTAATAGTAAGATCTGTAATGTACCACAATTAGAAATGCAGTAGTGTAATAAGAAGCACTATAAAATGCTTTATTAGTATTATCATTGTCAGCATCATTTGACAATTTTGATAATAGTCACCAGGAATCAAAAGGACAGGACAGGATGTGTGCCGTAACCAAACTGAGTCAGTAACCAGACTGTACCTTGAACTGGCCCTGAAGCTGGGAACCTGGGGAGTATCTCTGGGGTCAGCTATCACTTTGTTTCTGGTCCTGTATAGCACACAAGGCGGGGCCTTGGGTCACAGCCTGCACAAAGTACACACAAGTTCGAGGCATTTTCTCAAGGTAATAGGAAAGCCACAATTTACCATCCGGTATCCATACTAGATAAGGGTTGAGAGAAAGTCAGGGATGAGGTAGAAGAGATAAGTGTAGTAAGGAGAGGGACTTGAGACAGGAGATGTATTTTTAACTTAATTTCTGCCAACTGACTGACAGCGCAAGTGTTAAGGTTGGGCAGGCCGTGCATTTGCACTTAGCTTCTGTGAAGTGTGCATGTCCATCTGTCAGATTAAAAAAGAATGTGTTTTTGAAGCACACCATTATTATGTTACTGCAAGAAGACCTCTGGCTGGCCCAATTACTTTACCAGGGAGGCCCTTGTACGTTGGGGCATTGGGCAATTGCCAATGCATTAAAATGTATCTCCCAAGTTCCATCTAACTCCTCCTCTCACCTCTTTACCCCAATACATCCCCCACCATCTCTTCTCTCACCTTACTCCCCAATTACGTAACGAACCAGAGCATGGATAACATACACTGGCACAGCTTCTCACCTCCTCAATTCTGTTTGCATGCCAAATTTGGCTAAATCTGATACAATTTTGAGATACATTTGTCTTTATATGGAAAAGTTCACGTTAAAAAAGTGCTTAAAAATTAATGCAACCACTGATGGCAGGGAGGTCTGGGATGGTGTGCCAGAATCCCCCACCAAGGGGTGGCCATGCTCTGTCTGTCCAGGAGCAGACTGTATGTTAGGATGCCACTACCAGCTCATGGGTTTTGTCTTGCTTTACAGAAGTGGAAAGGTTGTGGCTTCCAGAATGTGGGCCTCCAGTGGCCATAGTGAGAAAGAAAGAAAGAAAGAAAGAAAGAAAGAAAGAAAGAAAGAAAGAAAGAAAGAAAGAAAGAAAGAAAGAAAGAAAAGAAAGAAAGAGGACGGCAAGAAAGAAAACTAGGAAGCCAAAAAAGAAAAAGGAAAGAAGAAAGGAAATAAAGAAAGAAAGAAGAAAGGGGAGGAAGGAAAGAAAGAAAGGATGCAAAAAAGAAAGAAAAAGAAAAGAAAGAAGGAAGGAAAGAAAGAGAAGCAAGGAAGGAAATAAAGAAGGAATGAAAGGAGGAAAAGAAAGAGGAACAAAAGAAAGAAGAAATGACAGACAGACACGCAGTTAGGGTTGCATAGATAGAGCAAGCTCAGGGGCTTATATTCAGAGTTCATGTGAGTCACTAGTATGGTGTGAAAAAGCAGCAGTAAGATAAATAAACAAAGGCCACATAAAAAAATAAAATTACTACAGCATTGGTAGGAGATAGGAACTGGTAAAGCTGGAATGTGCCCTTTGATCCTATTTGGTAGCTCTACAAATAAAGGCAACACCAAAGTAATAATAAGAAATTAAAAACAAAAAACACGGGCACTGTTAACTACCTTGTGCGAGGGTGTGCTGGTTGGGAAAGTGCTAAATGCTGTCACTGAAAATGAAGGGAGCCAGTGGCTGAAGTAGGCTGACCCATTGCTCCAGTCTATATGGTGTAGTGGGGTGAAGCAAAATGTGAATGACACTAAAACAGAACAATGGATGAAGACAGATGGCTGAAAGACTCTTTCTGTAAGTATATTATGCATATATTTTTGTAAAATCGAAAGGTCTTGGCTAACGCAAGACCTACAGAAGCACACTTTCTGGACAAAGATCGAGCATCTTGCAAAAGATGGTATAATTCCATTCAGCAGTTTTTGCAGTAGCGCTGCTCCAAAAAGTCTATGAAAAATGCATTTTGGGACCCCATTTTTTCTCGGCCCTGGCCCTTTCCATGCACAAACTAGGTAAAATAGAGCAACTTTTTAGGAAGTTTTGTGAAGATTCAGCAAACGGCACCAAAGTTATTAGCAATACAAAAAATGCATTTCCCATGGAAACACTGACCTAACTATAACTACCCAGTGGTAGCTATATATAAAACTGTAAGGCTAAATTTAGGATTTTTAGAGTGGGTAGTGGTAAAGGGTGGTAAAGGTCATTTTAGGGTTTAGGGTAGGGTAGTGGTAAAGGGTGGTAAGGGTCATTTTAGAATTTAGGGGTGGTATTTGATATAGGATGGTAAAAAATAAACAAAAATGTAAATTACACACATATATATATCAATCAAACACCAGTGGGAAGCCGTTACTGCATTACACAAAGATCCAAACCTGGTATTAAAAGCCTCCAACAAAGGAGGTAATGTGGTTATAATGACCAGGGAGGACTACGTAAAAGAAGCACGTAGACAGATAACACTGCATGTTATGTTAAGGTGGACAGGTCATATTTCAGTAACTTACAACTGATGAATGTAGATCTATTGCAGGCTTGAGAAACAGCTTCTCAATTGGGACAAATAACAATTTCTAAAAAATTATTCACCCTCATTTCCAACTTTATATCTGTTACCCAAAGTCTACAAAAATCTTAGCATTCCCCCAGGATGCCCTATTGTTTCTTCTAAAAATAGTCTTTTTGAATACACGTCTATTTGTGACTAATCTGAATTCTTATGTGAGGGATACCACAGATTTTATTCAGAAAGTGCAGGATTCCCACTGGGAGAAAACATGTTGGATGGTATGGTTGGATGTAGAGAGTCTCTACACGAGCATTAAACACACTGATGGTCTTAATGCCTGTAAATATTTCCTAAGGGCCAGAAGCGTTAACTATTTGGAGCACACACACATGGTTTTGAAAATGATTGAGATATGTTTGCCTGAAAACATTTTTATGTTTGAAGAAGATTTGTTCAAACAGATACAGGGAACTGCGTTGGGCACCTGCTTCACCCCCCAGATATGCCAATTTGACAGTGAGCTGGTGGCAGGAGCAGGTGCTCTGGGGCAACGATTTGACACATTGAACGGAGAAAAAAAGTACTTGGCTGATGTACGTTGTTGATGTATTTTTTATATGGGATGGTGATGCAAATGAGTTGAATGCGTTTGGACTCGCTTTAAATGAGAACGATATGAATATGAAATTAACAATTCTGTACAGCCAGAACACCATAGATTTCTTAGACGTTAGACTAACTATAGTAGATGGGATCTCCTGATAGCCAAAAGAGAGATCACTAGAAATGGAAGGCCCAGGAGAGACCCGGGGTGCAACGGTGGAAGAAGTAATTTACGAGATGGGCGACATACGAGGGCGAGGTAAAATTGGGCGAGGCCAGACGGGGCATGGGGTCTCTAGAAACAGCCAGAGAATGGGAAACATTGGTGACACTACTGAAGCACCCACCCAACGAAGCTGACGAGGAAGAGCAGGAACGGGCCTTGGGAAAAGGAAATCAAGTGTGAGCATGAATATACTACCCCAACACAACCAACATTAGACAATTATCTAACGACTTCACGGAATAAACTTACATAGGGCAAGAACTATAGAGACACATCCCGCTAAGGCACACCTAGGGAGAGGGAGGGGGGCGGGGAGGGAGTTGGGTAGTTGATTGACTTTACAGGAACAAGAAGTTATGACTTAGAAGGATGATACAGCCAGGCTAATGGATATATAGGGAAAATAGACGGGTCATCAACGCCAGGTATCCCAGAGGATGTAATAATACAATAATATACTGATATATATACATGCCAAATTGTATAATACTATGATCGGCTAAAGCTATTGATACCCTGTATACACTGTAATTATGAAAGGCTTGCAAGGCTCTATTGTATAATCTGAGTTGTAAGATATGAAAGAAAAGCTTAATAAAAATGTGTTTAAAAAAAAAAACTATAGTAGATGGGACCTTGAACCCAGAACTGTTTAGGAAACAGACAGCCGGAAACTCCATTTTACATGCATCAAGAAGCCACCCACCCAGTTTTAGATGAAGTATCCCTTTTAGCGAATACCTCAGAGCGAAAAGAAATTGCAGTTCTGAACAAGGCTATCAGAGAGTAAAACAGGAGATGATGACAAAATTGTTAGCCAGAGACTACCCACGTAGGGCTTTGAAACAAGCAAGTGTATGGGCTGATAGCATCAATTGAGAAGAAGCATTGTTTCACCCCCTTCTGTTAAATGTCAACCTAGCGAAGAACCCATCTGATTCATCACCAAATACACTAGCAATGCAGGGAAACTCAAGAGGATTTTGAAAAACAGGTGGGTCCCCCACACTAACTTATCAGAAAAATGTGTCTTTGAAGGACATATTAGTACACAGTCATTTAATGCCTAAAACAACTAATTGGCTTAAACAAGGCAAGGGCTTTTCTCGCTGTGGCCAGTGTAAGCTTGTAAACATAGAACAAGCATGGAAGAGATTACCTTTCAAAGACTTAATAAGAAGTGGCGTATTCCCAAAATGATTACGTGCAAAACAGATTTTGTGGTATATGCTCTTACATGTCCTTGTGACAAATGGCACATTGATTTGACGACCTTCACAGTTACAAACCGCATATTGGAGCATTGGAAAGCCATCACCAATAACAACCAAAGTTACAGCACAGTCAAAGATTTCACTGAGGTATACAATGGAGACTGGATGACAGCCACATTTTTTGGCATTAATTCAGTACACAAACACTCGAGAGGTGGGAACAGAGTGACTGCATTACGCAGACTTGAATCAAAGTTAATTTTACAGGCTGGTTGCACCACCCCGGTGGGGATGAATGTCGATGAGGAATTGCATTCTCATCTATGGGAGTATGTGGCTCCCTTGAGGCTTTGATGTGTTAGGTCACAGAGATATTTTCTTACCCCCTTTACGAATTTTTCTAACCAGAATATGTGGGTATAACCCGTGGAAGACTTGAGAATAGCCACAATAAAGACAGTTAACTGCACCGGTGAATATGTACCTCGTAGCCGTGAAACTCTTTCTCCCTTTTGGTGAGGTCATCAGATGTGCTACTGTTTATACCTCAACTATGCTGGAACATATATTGGAATATCAGGCTACTTTTAGCCTCATAGACTAATATCCACTTGTTTTCATATTTGACTCATCAATGAGAGGACTACTTCATGTGAATATGGATATACTGTGGTTTTTGTTTGAATTTACTGAAGTGTATATCAGTATAGTAGGCTACTGTCAGCCTCAGGAAAAATGTATTATTCTTATACTTCATTTTTACATCTGTTGACTAAGATAGTGATAGCATCGAAATTGTGATATAATTATTATGCTTACAAACACAGTTGAAACATGCTACTTTTAGCCTTATAAAAGAATGTGTATTTACTTTCATTGATTGGGACAGGTATTAGAACAATAGGCTACTTCTTGCCTTACTAACGTTTATTTATTTATTGAATATCGGTGCAATGTGAATAACGTTGCGATTCCCTAGGAAAGCAGGAGCCAATCAATAGATGTTGATTTCTTCTGTTTATTTTCCTTTGTAATGCATGTTTTCTGACAGATAGTGTTTTTACTATGTTTATGGGTGTCTCATCTTGCTTGAAGTGGTTAAAAAGGCACCGAGGTGGACCAGAGGTCATGTGATCAAGACCTTGATTTGGTGGAAATGGGTTGCTGTTCTCTTTTGCCATATTAAAGTTATATGAAGTAAAGCTGATCCAGAGGGAGCTGAGAAGGGTATCTGTGTACACACACACACCACACAACACACACTCTAAAAAAGCAGAGAACTCAGGGTAGATCCCACGTTTAAGGTGGAGAGAGGCACCTATATAGAGTATCCTACAACACCAGCGACACTATATTTGCTCACCTAAAATTTCTGCTCTCCATGAGCCCGTCGGAAGGCAGACGGAATGCTCGGTCGGTTTCACTGTGGACCGCTGTCATTGGAATACGGCGGTCGAAAGTGAAACCAAAGATGTCAGTCTGCAAGCCTCTGACCGCAGGTCGAAGGCTTTCCGACCAACATCAAAATGAGGCCCTAAGTCTTTCTATTGCTAGTTTAACTTTGATTGCTAAGTCTTTTTTTATATTTTTCAAACTATTTTGTTGATCGATCATTCATTCTCAATGCATAAGCAGAAGATTGTACAGAGCAAGGACTTATTTTGAATTTCCATATTATCTGAGCATTGGACTGAAATCAACAAACTACCTTTAGTAGAGAATAATATCTTTAGCAGCAGAAGTCCAGAAAGTATAAATAACGAGATAAAAAACAGAACATTCAGTCCTGCATACTCACTAACATTCTGTGTGATAAGTGGCTGCCTCTACATACTGAACGTTCTTGAGGTAATCTCGTTATTTTACGGTCACAGTATTTTTCGTGAAATGCAATAAATCATTGGAATACTGCTTTTTACTTCACCTCGCACCTCTCCTATTTTATGTGAATAATTATATTAATTGTATTGACATTTTTATTGCCTTCTTAGTGCTAATTATATGATTTGCACAAATTAATTTTACAAAAACAAAGTTGTTTTGCATCCTGCTACACAGATGTATTAAGCTACTTCAGTTGCAGTGCATTGGCCCACGGCACTCACGCTATACTCTTCTATACATACTAACTCAATCTGCATAGGTATAGAAAATACTTCAATCATGAATCACCCTCCATTGTATTGCACACAAATAAGTGCAGGGCCCCAGAGTATTTCTAATGAAATCACGGTCAACGCTGCAAATTAACGTCTTTGCCTAATTCCACTGCTGTCTGGTCTTGATTCCACTTCATGCCTCTTTCTTTCACTGCAGTAAACGTCCTGTCTCTTTATCTCACTCTTGTAGGTTATTTTTCATCTCTAATGTCTCCCTTTCTCTATTTTCCTATCTTTCTCTTCTTCCTTCTTACTCCCTTATCCCCCTTTCTCTCTCTTGCTTGGGTGTTAGAGTCTGGTTGAGAAAAATAAGCCCAGGCCCGCAAAAATGAGGGCCGGTGCCCACCACCAGCTACCACTGACACAAATCATGCACTACATCAGGGGTGCTTGCAAACATTTTCCCAGGTGCCACAAAGTTTGGGATGTGATGTGACCGAGGGCCGCATTGATGCCAGCAGGATGGCGGTCTGGGGGGAAGGGAGCGGTAAGGAGGGTATAGGGGAAGCGAAGCATACATCTAGTGGATGAATTGGACAATGTGAAACCAGAAAACCTGGGATTATACCATCATCTCCACCTTACCGAATTGTGTGATCCTAGGCAATTGTTTTATTTCACTTTTCCTCCTTTTCTTCATTATCACATTTAACAGGCGCTCAAAATACATGACGTCAGGATATGTGTTGTGCTAAACCTTCTCCTGTTTTCGATTTTAATAAACTGTAATGTTGTTCATGTGTAATAGGAACCCAGGCCACCCAAAGACGGCACATAACAACTGACTTGCCTCATAGTTCACTATTGGCATTGTTGTCAGTGTGGGGGGGGATAAATGCTTCTCAATTCATATTTGAAAACTTTCACTTTAAAAAAATACTTCTCGATGCACTTTTATAATCTGATGCACTAAAGTGAAAGGTTCTGCATGTTGAGGAAATGCACATTGTTTGAATTTAGAGAGGCCTTATATTTTTACACTTTTGATGGCTTTGAAAATTAAAGTTTTCCTAAAGTTAAGTGGTGCAAGACAACCTAGTTTCTTTCTTTCTTTAACTGCAATGAACCTTTCAATATAGGCTTGCCTGTTTATTCAACATCTTTTTAGTGTTAGTGCTAATTCAAGTGAACAGCGGCCCAGTGCTGCTCTTGAACAGGGGGTTGCATGTAAAGGTCAAGAGGGCCGCACTTTGAGTATCACTGGACTACATGCATACATTACCACCACTGAAGTTTAGTATAAAGAGGGGCTTATGGATGATGATAAAAAGTGAGTGAACATTCTTGCTGTAAATTAGGATAATGTCCTTTATTCTCTTACCTTGCACATAAGTGTGGCGCAAGTTAAAACTGAAAAGACAGTGACACTAATTATGGTACACTCTAGGATGAGCTCCCAAATGTTTACTAAGGGTAAGGGTGGTAGAAAAATGGACGGTTATCTTGCTTGATATGCAATACAATTTTCTTAAAATATGAGATGATTAAAAAAATTATGAAATAATGCTGCTACAGACTGTACCATATTGTGCCGCATAATTCATTTTCTTGCATTATAAAGCAGTCAACCCTGGAAAATAATATCCTCCATTACCACACAATTTGAGTGTCCCTGTGCACACCCAATAAATGCAATGAAAAGCATCTAACCTAAAATAAGTCTATCTTGAAAGCATGCAGTTTTGCTAATAGTTGACATTTTGGTAAAGTTTCATAAAAATATCCCTCTTACCTTTGCTGGCTTGGCTCTGTGAATTTAACAACGCAGCGGGAGCCAAAGCCTCTATTATGTTCAAGGGGCGCAGTCAGAGACAGAGTGGAAGTAAAAATAATGATTTAGAGAACATTAGACCAGGGGCAGAAACTTTCGCTTAAACCATGGCCCATTTTCGTGATATTTGCCAACCATTAAAATGTGTTTGCGCAGCAAGTGGAAGTTTCATATCCTGATTTACTTTCCTGTCCCACAGTTGAATTTCGTGAAAATGTGTTTATTTCTGAATTTTGCCACCTCAGACATTTGGACTTCCATATTGTGCAATGTGATTTTGTCTCATACCCTGATCTTCCCTGTTCTGCTGTGAAACTCTCTCATCAGATGAAATACCGACATCTCTGTGACTCTGGGTCGTACTACTTTTTCAGATCCGGCGTCAGCCACGACCTCGTGCTAAACGAGTATCAATAATAAACGTATATGTTGTGCCTGTCAGTCAGCCCCCTTAATGCATTGATCTGTTTAGCTGTCATTCACATGTTATTCCACCCACCACAGCACACAACATGGGCAATGGGTTAGCCCACTTGTGTCACGATTCCGACTCCCTGACTCTCTGAATGCATGCGGGAGGCTGAATCCGCGCTGGGTAAACGGAGCAAGGTCAGCGTTCCAGCTTCCATTGGCCGGAAGCTGACGGCACCTCGATCACGGCGCTTCCGGGAAATCCGCATAACTAACGCGGTTCCCGTTGCGTCTGTGCTTTGGATTAACGCCTTCACCATGACAGGACGTCTTTGAATTACCGCCTCCGGATCTACTTGCTGGCAGAAATCTTCGCGCTGAACGCTTCTCGGCAATTCAGGTACGCTGTTGTTGTGGCCACGTCTTTCTACACGCTAGGAGTGGAACCAGCGATCCTGGTTCATAGCGCAGGAGCGCTTGCTTATTTGTTTAAAGGTTTCCGTGCGCAGGAGCGCTACAGTACTTTGGGGAATTCATAGCGCAGGAGCGCTTGCTATTGTTTTAGGGTTTCAGTGCGCAGGAGCGCTACATTACTTTGGGGGATTCACTACACGCAGGAGCGCTGGTGTGCTTGCAGTATCCATTGGTGACCAGTTGACCTTGTTATGATGTTTCCAGGTGCTTTCACAAGGTGACTATGTGGATGTATCTGTAGATTGGATTGGGAAGGAAGTGGGGGAGTGCTTGTTTCGGTAGTGTTAATTCTTCCTGCTCTTCCTTTCAGGTGGCATCTCCCTTGGGGTCGTAGGAACAAGAGGTTACCATCCGTTTATTTCCACATCCATCATTGTTTCCTGGCATCTTCCCCGGTCCATCTACATCCTTGCTAGTGTCAGCTTCTACTAAGTGGTAGGTGGAATCGGTGGTGGATGCTCATGTCATCTCTGCGAGATCGCCCCGCCAGAAAACGGTAAGATAGCGGGGCTCTGACACTTGAGCTATTGTTTCCTTTCCATGTGAGTGACAACAATCTGTTCAAGCACAATGTTGTCAGCACCAGAGAAGGAAGTCCTTTTTAGCAATATGTAAGTATTGTGTGCTTTTAAAATACATATATATATATATATATATATATATTTGCTAGTTTTGGTGAGGGTCAGGTCACCCAGCTCTCAAGACAATGAATGCTACCAGGACCTCATCACCACTTGCAGTGTATCACGTCACGCGTGTGCACTGCTTAAGACCACCATGTTTTGTATTGGCCTTACAACCTTTTCCACAATGATTGCCCTTGTCATCATATGCACACACACACATATGACATGTTAAGTGGCCACATAGGAATGGACTTACAACCCATTGCAAAACGGCTTCCCGTGCATACGCATATGTGTTCATGTCCACCCAAGGCCGAACATCTGTGAATGTTTTCGTAAAACTTTAGAACAAAAACATTAAAAGTCTGCTGCCAGTTTTTCCGCACGTGAGTGCACGCACGGAGCGCCATTTTGTTTGAATTATTCGAAGATGTGTGGTTAAGAGGGGGCTTAACGAGGCACCTGTAAAGTTCACTTCAGAGCATATCTCACTCCAAGCAACTTGACAAACAATTCTCACTGTTCCCCAATTTACATCAACATCAGTTCTCTCTCTGCACCACCATTCCACAACCATTTTGTTTTAACATCCTTAACACACTAACCCACTTGTATGTGACCATTGACAGAGAGCCCTGTGTGCATGTCGTATGCAGGATGCAAATATTGTAATACAATTTACATATAGTAGAATGTAAAACTTGAAAGATAAAAGAAGTCAGAGTTTCGATATATATAACACTTTTTATACAGAAGCTTAATAGAAAAAATATTTTGGGGAAAAATAAGGTACCATAGCTGCCAAGGTTTCAGATTGTTATGTGTGACGTTTTCGTAATTTCAGTGTAACTATGAGTGACATTTCAACGACTATGAGTGACACTATCTCCATCACCACTGACCAGAGTCACCCGACCTTCACCAGTGGGGCCCAAACATAGCTGCCATGTTTTCAGTACGCACGAGTAACATTTCTATGTTTTCAAGTCACCTATGAGTGATATTCACATCTCATTAGTGACACCTTCAGTGACACTTTATAAGGGGCAGTGGATTAAGAAAATGTATGGTACAAAACGAAAATCTCGTTTTAGTAAATGCCGTGCAGTACATGGATTAAATACACCACTCACACCTGACATGGGGCACTATGTGATTTTTGAAGTTGCCCTGCGCCCTTTCCTACCGTACCATACTTTCCTGTAATATTTTTTAGTAGTATTTAATAAAATGCAGCTGGTAATCTATACCAAATTACAGCTGTTTTATCTCAGTGTCGGCCTGCATATACCCTTTAATCTGCAAATTAGAAATTAATTTTGTTGTAAAGAAATGTTACACTAGTTTGTTATTTTAGTATTGCAATTGATACGAATTACCCAAATCAATCACCAGTTTTCCGATCTCTGAAGTACTTACTTAGCTGTCACCAGCCAGTGCCCTGTACATTTATCACCGCTCCCTACCAAATTGTTGCTGGTGTCTGGCCGCAATCTCACGCTGGCCTGGGCTGTCTCCCAGGTACAGTGCAGCCAACCTTCTTCTTTCTAGGATGTGGGATGGCAGGAGCTTCGACTGGAGTTGTTGACCCCCTGGGCTTATCAAGGTCGCACTTAAAGACTTGAGCGGTCTGCCGACCGAAAAAGGCCCGGGATCATGAGAATGGACAAACACTGTGCCCTCGTTCCCAAAACCACGGTAATTGGGGGGCAGGAGCTGCGAAGGGGACGTTTTTGACAATCTGTGGCAATATATGGCAAGCCTGGCGTGGGGGCTTAGGAGGGCATTGGCCCAGCAGGCTGCAAACCAACACCCTGCACCATGACCCTCCCCACACTAATGTAAGGGCTTGGACAGCTCACTACATTGGGAATTCTGAATAGATAAAAGTTGAGCACAGCTAAACAAAACCATACTGTGAAATGTTTTATTTCAAGACCATACAGGCTTGGGACTTTGAACCTCTAAGCAATATAATTTACATTTTATGCCACATGTACGGTACGTTTTGCAGGGGGCAGTGTGTGCCAATCTCTGAGGTGAGAATCTGAAAAAAAAATCCTTATTCTGTCTGATAGCCTCTATCTGAGGTTGGGACATTTGCGACTATGATATATTCTCTTAGATTCTTCTTGGCAGTTAAATGGGTGCAAAGTACATGACTGAAGCCTGGTGTGCAAGTGGAGGCATCGAGGTCAATGACAGAAGCAAAGGGCTTTTTAATTGAAATTGAAACCCTAATGACAATCTTCACGACCTTTCAAATTTTATGCAGCGTCTTGATTTCCTTCTGTGGGAGCTAAGGCCTCAGGTTCAGTGACTGCCTGTCATTAGTTGTGGTAGTTCCTATTATTGTATCACTTCTAATTCAAGTTCTCTGGTTCTAGTGCACTCCACTAGACTTACTTCATTTGTAGTCTTAATTTTTCCAGTCTAGTGAGGCGAACAGGCAAGTATTCTTCTGTGAAGTTGTAGAGGTTTTAGAACTTTCATTCTGTTTGGCACAACGAATTGCTCTCAATAAACCTAATGCCTTGTTGGAGGTGCATCTTTGAGAAATAATGGATCATTTGTTTACATGTAAGATATTGGCCATTCTGGGGCTGAAAAGATAAACACAAATACAAATTTAGCACTTGGACAAGCACTATGAAACAAATACTATTCCGCCCAACAGCCTTTGTTTCCAAAAAATGAAAAGTTAGGGGGATTGACCTCTAAAACTCACCATTCTCCAATCTTTTATTATGGTTTAGCAATCAGAATTATCACAAGCTAACAACAAGCTCTTTAGTCCACACCTAAATTATAAAATGTTTTATTTTTACAATATTTAACAATGGTGAGTGCAGAGAGGGAGTGATCTGACCACGAGTCAAGATGGCTGCATAAGGGGAAGGCCCCCAACAAAAGAAGACAAATCCTGCAAAGAATTCTGGCAAACATGGGTGTACAGACATTGTCATTTGTGGAAACGGAATCACCAGGCTTCGATCCATTGTGGTGAGCAGATCCAAAAGTCTACTGAAACTGTTAGGAGAGTAGCGTTGCAGTGAGCTGCTGATTGGGAAGAGGAATGAGCAGGAGCAAGATAAGCAGAACTTCACAAATTACATCCAATTCAAATAAAACGGTATGTCAGATAAAAAAATGTGGCACAACTAAACATTATTTTTTGCACTCCTAAATAGAATAATCATCTCGTTTTTAGTGCAAAATCATTAATTCATCAGTTACGGTCATATGCATCATCAAAATGTCTAATTCTGACAAATTATATGTCACCCAAAATTTGAACATCTGAAAAATCTTTAACAACCCCGAATATTTATTTTATAATCACTAAAACCCCATAAAATAACTTTATTAATAAGCCATTAGTTCATTAATTCATAGAATTTTTCACCTTCGTGGATAATCGTACATTTTCCTCCAGTTGTTTTATTTGTTGATACACTCGATCCTTGTAATCATCCAGTTCCACATCCATCAACCTTTTTTCTTTTTCTCAAGTTATTATAGCCTCTTGTTCTACTATTATATTTAGTAATCATACATTCTAACAATTTTAGTAGTCGCAATAGCGTAACTGCACAAATCATCACAATTGTTATAGGTGTTAAAATTGACTGAAGGACACCACCACCAATATTTCCTAACCATTCACCTAATTTACTTAAACTATTCCCAAATTCCCTTACGCCAGATCCTACACTTTCCCTTAACCCTGGTTGTCAATATATTAATTTCATGAGTCAAATTAGTTAATTTAGTAATAAATGAATCAATTGCGCCACTATAATCAGGTATATAGGTACAACGCATTCTTGCCTTAATTACTTTACAAACTCTACTTCTTTCGCCAACATAATATCCAAGGCAAGAGGTTTAAGCATAACCATTGTCCTAATTGTTACCATTTCCACATTTACTATTTTAAAAAGTCCTACTGTATCTATGGTACGCCTATCTACTATAGTAAACAATCATCTAATTTTCACATCAATCATGGCCACACCCATTGAAGGAATCATTGCTCCTAAAATATCTAAAACCACATGTCCAAAACTTCATCTTTCTCTTTTCAAGTCGTGTTCCCTCATCTGTTTCATCTTTATGATAAATTATAGGAAAAGCTAAAACAAGTTAACACAACCCACCCAATTTCTTGGTAGGTTAAAATAAGCAGTCCTTCTACAACCATAATAAATTCCCCTCATAATAGGTTCTCCTCCAGACAACAGATCTCCACTTACTTCATAAGATTTGTCACACACACTCTCTCCTACAAATTCTTCTTTAACCTTTTCTCGAGGACTGTGCCTTACCATACACATTTCATCTTTTCTTTCCTGCTCTACTTTCAACCTAGGATGTAAACCTGAACACCTAAATTCTTTATCCTCTTTTATTTCTTCCAAAGCAATCTTTTGCTCCTCTAAATTGTTTCACTACTTTCACTCCTCTCTCATATTCCCTTATAAAATCACGTTCCTCATTAGTCATACTCAATGTACATAAATAATCTTTATTCAAGTTAATATTATGTCTGTTTTGTGCAATCGCCCTCAAATACTCACAAAATTTGATTTTTTGTATAACTCTCATCAATAAACAAATTCTTTGATGACACATTAAAATCTGTCAAATAAGGAGAAAGTAACTCTTCGTGATTAGAAATAGTCTAAAAAAATGTTACAAGGCAGTGCATATTACATTTCTAATTGTACGTACATTGATCCTTCCCCAGATGAAGCAGAAAGGTAAGAGCACACTTAGCATCAACTGATCTTCATGATATACACATACTCCCTAATCATTTTAATATACACATTGGGCCAAATGTACAAAAGGTGGAATTGCGATTTCTTAATTGCAATTCTTACTGATACACAGTTAGGAAATCACAATTCCTGATGTAAGAAAACTTCCATATTTCAAATAGCGATTCCTAGTGGGTAACAAATTGACTTATCTCATGAATATTAATGAGTTTGCAACCCATTAGGAATGACAGGCATCACAGGGATGGGGGACTACTGGGGTCAGCAGGCCACCATGTTTGTGACTGCTTTTTAATAAAGCAATCTTTTTGTAAATGCAGTCCATTTTCCTTAAAGGAAAACAGGATGCGTTTAAAAACAGAAAACAAAACTTTGAAGTTTCATTTTTGCCTGTTCCTAAAAAAAAATTGTTTACATTTTCAAAGAGGAAAGGGTCCTACTGGGACCCTTTCCCATTTGTGACTGCTTTACCACATCCTTCAAGGAGTTGGTAATGTATTAATGTATTGCAACTGGAATTCAGTCGCAAAACATTAATACATTCCTTTCAGATTCAGTGTTTGGAAGGGACTCCCAAAACATGCCCCTTCCAAATACCGGTTAGCAAACACATTTGTGATTTGGTAACATGTTATGGAATCGCAATGTGTGCTTTGAACTCATTTAAAAGCATTTATGCGGTCGGAAATGGCCTGATCGTGCCTTTTCTGACAGCCAAAATGCTTTGTACTTATGGCCCATTATCCTTAAAACCACTAAATAAATGCTCCTTATGTATTGGTATCATTTGTCTAACCTTTTCATGATTAGTTTCAATTTCAGCATTCTCTTTTACATAACTTGAAAAATGTCCCATAGGAATCAGAAGGCACAGCAACAGGCCAACTAATACTAATAAGGTTAGAAACATCATCCCTATAATTTTACAGGATGCTGTATCCCATCTTCTCAGTTGAGACCAAAACAAAAATCCTTCCGTGGCAAAAATGAAAGTCAAACAAAATTATTTTTTAAAACCATATCTTTCTTCTTCTCTTTTTATTTCTTTAAAACAATAATAAAACAATGTAAAGGAAACAAATCAATGTCCAAGCTTTTCAGTCCTTGTAAGAACACAATCTTATCGTACATTTATAGATCAGACTCTTAACCAAAAATTGCATTTTATTCTCTTATGGCTCTTCTTCATCAATACTGGATAATTTAGAATTTCAAAAAGAAAATGTTTCTCCAAACAATATTGGCTTTTTCTCATCCGGAAGTAGTCCTCAGTTTCATCTACTTCCTTTTATTCAGATACTGAAGCTAGATACACCCTGTTGGGGGAAGCATATTTTCTTGTTTGTCTTTTGGCAACTGGTGATTTACTCTCACACATTTCTGGATTCAATTGTCTCTCAAAGGCTCTCAAATCTCTTTATGGCCCACAGTGCTTCTGTTTACAGGTTCTCTTTATTGGACCCTCTTCAGCTCTTTCTTTAGCTACTGTGGTTTTCCAGTTTTCATCTTCTTCTTGGCTTTTACTTGAGCACAACCCTGGGTTTATGTAGAGTGAACCTCTTTCTTTGGAGAGGGGCCTTTTTCATTTGAATTTTCAACTGCAGCTTGTCAATGCTTTGATCAGAGACTTCTTCTTCTTCTTCCTGCCAGTCATGCTTTGCTTTTTTGCTTGGATATATCTCTTGACTATGATCACTCTGTAGCTAGACTTCAGAAATTTCAGGTTGTTCATCTGAAATTTCACTCACCTGACATTTTTGTTCATTTTTTCTTTTTTTTTCTTCTTTGATTTCACAAATATCTGTCACCCTAACCCCCCCCCCCCCCTGGATTCACGCTGCAAAGCTTGGCTCTGAGCTGGTTGAGTAGACTATGCACTTTGATCATTCAACTCATCCACTGCTTTAGCGACTCTCACTCTCTTCGTGTGAGCACCATGGATCCACTGAGGCAACACTGTGCACTCAACAGCACTATCTGTCATCAGGATGATCTGGAAAGGACCTTTCCATCTTTCATCCAAGCCTCCTTTGCGAGCATGCTTCCGGATAACCACCCAGTCACCTTTATTCAGACTGAGGCAGGGTGTCTCCTTGTAATCTTCAGCTGACATGTTCACCTGATGAGACAGATTTCACCATATCAGCCAGACCTTTGCAATAATCAAAACAATGTCATCAGGTATTGAAATTAATGCTGCTGAAGGTACAAATGCATGTCTCATTGCCCTGCCCATCAGTATCTCATGAGGAGCCAAGCATGTCTTTCTGTCTGGAGTAATTCTCACATTCATTAAAACAAGAGGAAGAGCATCATGCCATTTTAAACCAGTTGAGGCACAGACATTTGCCAGTTTATTCTTCAAGGTACCATTAGTACATTCCACCAAACCTGAGTATTGTGTTGATAACTACAATTAAACCTCAGCTTTATCTCAAAAGCTATGCAGATTATTTTCAACACTTCATTTTTAAAGTGTGTGCCATGACTAGTCTCATTAGAAATGTGGAGACCAAGTCGTGGAATCAGTTCCCTCAACAACAATTTGGCAACTGTAAGGCTATCTGCTCTTCTTGTGAGAAATGCTTCCGCCCATTCGGAGAACAGACAGATTATTATCAAGACATACTTTAAGCCATTATTCTGTGGCATCTCAGTAAAGTCTGCCTGCAATCTTGTAAATGGGCCTTCTGATTTGCCAATGTGATTTATAACTGTAACAGTTTTTTTGCCCTGAGTATTTAAATTACATGTCAGATAGTGACTGCACACATCATCAGTCACATTTCGAAATCCTGTATTCTCCCAGGATTTTCAAATTTATACTAACCAGGCTATCTCTTCCTGCAAGAGTCTGATTATGCAAATATTTGCATTCAGGATGTAACATTGACTTTGGCTAAATATATTTCTGTTCTGAATTTACCCATCTTTTTCCATTTTCTGTTTTCATTCTCAAGAACATCCTCCTGCAAGCCCCTAATTCACTTAGAAATGTCTGCATCAAATCCATGAAGAAACAACTCACAATGGGCCTTATTTCAATGTCGGTCAGACTGTCACCGACAGGTCTTTGGTGGTGGTCCAACCAACCGACAGCCCTTCGGTCTGACCGCTGGATTACAATCTAAGCGGTCGGATACTAAATGGTCCGGGGGAAGACTGATGCCTCTGACAGGATCAGTGATCCTGTTGGGGCGGCGGTATGAATCGCAATCCCGAACCGAGGCGGAACCGAGGCAGGCACTGCCGTCAGGATTACGATATCCCATTCTGACAGCCTTTTCATGTCGGAGACCACCATGAAAAAGCTGTCGGAAATGGATTTTTGGGGGCCCAAACAGGGCCCCCTTCCATCATGGGCCAGGGGGCACATGTAGTGTCCCCATGCACCTCCATGCACCGTGTGACATACATCACATGGTGCATGGCACATGATGCATGGAGGTGCAGGAAGTGCTCCCTTACATGGCGGCTTGTGCTGCGCCACATTTCCTGGGCCGCAGCACAAGCCACAGTGTAAAGGAGCACTTTATGACCACCAGCTTGGCAGTCGCATTGTAATTCGGCAGTCAGACCACCGACTGCTTGTCGGGCGGTCTCCTGATCGCCGCAATAGCGGTCGGCGGTCTGACTGCCCGGTATCGTAATAAGGCCCATTTTTTTAATGCTGTATATTATTATTTGTTAGACCACCATTTTCATTTTGTTGAACAATTGTCTCTTCAGGAAGTGCGAAATAGTTGGCCATCTGGTCCGCATACTTATTTCCAAACTGACCATATCCTTGCCAGCCTTATCAGCTATGCACTTAACCACTGCCATTTCTTTTGGTTTCTGTATTGCATTTAACAAATCCAGAATATACATAACATTTTTGATTGGGGCTGCTGAAAATGTCCTGAATCACCTTTGTGACCATAGCTGCCCATAATCACCTACAACACCAAAACCATACTGGCAATCTGTATATATTGTCAAACTCACATGTTATAACAAGCAGTAAGCTCTTGTTAAAGCAATTAATTCTGCCACTTGCGCTGATGTCACATTTAGTAAGGAGGATGCTTCAAGAGTCTGTGTGATAGAGCATACTGCATAAGCAGCTCTTAATCCTCCATATTGGGCTCTTAAACAAGAACAATCAACAAATAAAGTCATCTACCAATTTGATTGGAATTTCTTTTATGTCTGGTCTTGGTTTTGTGCACAAGTCGGTTACTTCCATACAGTCATGATCCAACTCATAACCAGTTTCATCTTCTATGCCTTCAGGAATTTTGACTGAAATAGGAAGCAATGTTGCTGGATTTAGAACATTACATCTCCGAATTGAAATATTCTCTACTAATACAATAATTTGCTTATAACGTGTCAATCTACTGTTTGTTATGTGCTATGTTCTGGTCCTTGTCGAAAGGACCTCAAATAAATGTGGGACAGAGACAATTAACATATGACCCATCACAATTCCTTCAGTTTGCTCAATTTCTGAACAAACTGTTGCAACCAATTTCACACAACCTGGAAGACTTACAGCTACTCGGTATAATACACTTGAAAGATATGTCACTGGGCATACAAGTCCTCCATGTTTCTAGGTGAGAATTGAAAGTGCATATCCATCTTTTTCATGACAAAATAGGAAAAACATGATATTGTAATCAGGCATCCCGAGTGCAGGTGCATGACACAAACTCTCTTCGAATTTTCTTAATGGAAAACGGCACTCATCATCAAATGGCACCAGATCCTGAGCAACATTACATGTCAACCTTACTAAAGGTTTTGCAATCAAGGAATAATTTGGATCCACTGACGATGGTAGCTAACAATTCCAAGAAACTTCCAAACCTCCCTCTGGGTGGTTTGCAGACTCAATTTCAGAACCGCAGAAAGGCATTCTTTAGAGACTTTCTTCACAACCTTCTCATTATGGTGTCCAAGATAAACAACTTCTTTTTCACAATACTGCATTTTAGTCTGGGAGACATTATGCCCATTTTCAGATAGATGGGTTACCAAAGCAATGGTATCCAATTTACAGTCTTCGTTCGCCTTAGATGCTATCAACAAATCATCTATTTTTGAACTAGGACTGCATTACATGGCAATTTTAGACTCCCTAAATCTTTCTTCAGTATCCGGGAGAAAGTTAAAAGACTCTCAGTAGACCCTCGTGGGATTCTATACCACATGAGAACTTCATTCAACATTTAAATGCAAAAAGGAACTGTGAATCCTTGTTTAATGGAACTGAGAAGAATGTTTGGCATAAGTCAATGACTGTATACCATTATCCTTCTGAAGGAATCTAAAACAATCTGACTGCTGTATTCGGTACCACTGGACAACTAGGAAGAAGATTTTTTTTTTTTTGGAGGTACTGCCCAATTCTCCATTTGCCATTCAGTTTTTCAATTCCCATCACAGGGTAATTGCAAGGACTACCAAGCACTTCTCGAAGAATTCCCTGCTCACTCATTTTTTTCGATTATTCGCTTTATTCCTAGCCTCTTCCGTAAGTCTATGCTGTCTAGTCCTAGGAATTATTGCATCTGATTTATTCTTTATCTTCACTAGACAGTGTAATCCCATACCTCTTCCTTGTCAGTATGTCTTAAATCAAGAGGTAGGTCATCTTTTGTCATAACTGGGTCCAACTCAATTGTAGGGTCTTCTGAATTAATTTTAGGAATTGAATCTTCATCTTGGGTTTCAATCACAACTCCATCCGATGTGCAATACATTACGTAATTCATCTTGAAAAGAAGATCCTTTCCAATCAAGTTCACAGGATTTTAATTGCATATTATAAACTGATGTTTATTCTTCAGTGGTCTTATTTTAACTGGAACATCTTTCATAACCAAATTTACTATTTGTTTATTACTAATCCCTGCAACTTGGACTTCTCTTCCCGAGAGGGGTGGGTTTGGGACTTCCACAGAACGAACTGTAGAAAGGGTAGCTCCTGTATCATTCTAAAAAGAAAGGGGGTGGCCATTAACTTCTCCGTCAATATATGGGCCACTCTAATCTACCTCCAGGACTGTATCAAGCATGCAATCCTCCTTCCCCCCCTCAGGCATTGCCACTGTGAACTAATCCTTGCCATTTCATCAACCAAAATTATAGTATTTTGTTGGTACTCTGAACTATATAGCATTTTATTTCTCATGTTTTGTTGCATTACCGGGGAAGTTAGCATACATTCGAAATTATTTCTGATTCTCCATATTCTGCTTGGCATTTTGCATAGTCAACCTCATAGTACCACATAGTCCCACTCTGAGTTTGCTAAAGTTGATCTAAATTCACCTGCATCCTAATAGGATTCTTTCACCATTCTCATTTCCATTGTCCAATTCTCCTACACTAATGACATGCCGAGTTCTTCTTGAACATTTCAACATTTGCATTCATTCCATCACCTCTACATTGCATTCCCTGATTCTTCCCATTCATTCTTTCTGTATAAAATTCATATTTGAAACCATTTCATTCTGCAATCCTTTTTCAAATTGTTTTGTCTGAGTAATCATCATTTTTCTTTTAATTTATTTTACCTTGTTTCAAAATAATCACCACTGTTTTTCACCAACATCAAGATCTCGTCAATACTCCCCATCTGTCAACACAATTCACTATTGTTGAATATGATTTCTAATTTCTGATCTCAATCCATTCACAAAAGCATAAACAAAACCACTAGTTCCATCTTTTTCTGCGTTATCGTCTCCACTGATTCCTTGGGTTCCTGTGTTGTTCTCAATATCTTTTCCCAATTTATAACCTTTTCCGGGACCCACTTTTTGAAGTACTCAATAATGTCCTTTTATTTATCTGCTATCTCAGTTGCTTGTGCAATTTTAGGAACAAGTCTAGCTGGTTCCTTTGTTGGCCATCCAGTAACAACCTTGCATTCTAACCACAAATCCAGGAACTACAATCTCAAACAACGTATTCAAATGAGCCCATAACATTGGAGAAATGTGTCATCGATCTATTTCTTCATACCATTTTGCTGGGTCCTTTCTCAATTTCAGAAACTTTTTCGTAAAAGCATACACATCTGCCCTTGTCCCTGGGACAGGCAGCAAATTTCCTCCATGTAATTCCCTTAAACGTTACTACTGTAGGTGTCACTACTTCTGAATCACTAGTAATACTCCTTGCCTTTCACTCAGCCCCCTACATTTTCATTTTATTTGCTGTCCCTTTCTTCCATTTTTCTAGATATTTTTAAAAATCATTCCAAACTTGTTTTTATCAATTAGGCCCTTAATTTGAGTTCTTATACTAATCAAACCCATCTCTTTAATTTCATCATGAGTTAAATCCATTTTATAATTTTGTTTTACATTTTTCATTTTACTAATGTCAACTTCTAGCTCATTAGCCAATTCTTCTAATTTGTCATGAGATTCATTTGCACACCTAGCTGCTTCTTGTATCAAATATCTAATTTCATCAGCATTGTACTTCCATTCCTGTTCAAATCCACATTTCCTTGCACCATTTCACCAAATTCAATTTCAATATTCCAACACAAATTTCCTTAGGCGGTGGCTCTACTACCAAAGCTCTCACAGGAGAAACCTCTGGTACTCTGCTTCTACTAGTGATGCAGCGCGTACAATAAAAACTATTCTCCTCCTAGGTCACTTATAGGTCATCCAGGGGCAAACTATATTTTCTCATATCCACATGACGATGGGGCCCATAAACATCGCCTAACATACACGCACACATCTGGATTTCCTTTACAACTTTATGAAATTCTGTACTCCTAGGAGAAGCATGAGAACTAAATGGAAAACACCATTTATGTACCGCTGGAAGGAGCCGGGATATCTTATTACCTTAACTTATCGCTTTCTTTTAGTTATTTCCTAAGATATTCCTGCTCATTGTTTTGTCGATGAATCATTCATGTAAGAAATTAGTTCATAGTGATTAAGACCAGCTAAATCACAATAACCAATTACTGATGTCACAATCATTTAGGAAAATAACCACTGAGTCATTTGATTTAAAGAATCTTAAATTTTATATAATTTTAAAAGCATGAGAAAGAATTTAAACTTTTTATTCAATGATTCATTCATTATTAATTCAAATATTTATTTAGCATAATCAATTTATTGCAGAAAGGAAATTTTTCGTCATGAAGCAAAACCCTAATTACCTGCCTACCTTCCTAATTTAGCCTAATGATTTCTAACCTAAGTTTAAGAATTAGAAATAACCTGATTCTCATACTCAACTGGAAAATTAAGACAGCAACAGAAACTTCAGCTCGTCAGCATCAGCTACCTGCAACCCGTCTCATCTAACAGTCTTTCAGCATCTCCCGCTCAGTAAGGGATCGATCAGGACCACCCAGCACTGGAAGCCACCAACACCACTCTCCAACTCCGCTCCTGACTGTGACTGACCCCCTCCCACTAAGAGTAGGCCCTCTTATACCCTAATTCTAACTTTGCTAACTAATTGTTGCAACATTAATAACACGCTTTTCTTTCATTGGTCCATGCATGTCATCTTATTCATTCTTTTAATCAAGTTCTCTTGGATCCAATGGTCCTTGGATCATTTCCTTTCCCACACGTTCAAGACATGTTTCCATCCGCTTCGATCAGTACATTTGTAACTTCTTTCGATACATTTGAGAACTCCGCAGTCATTGTCCTTTCTCTTAAACTGGTTTCCCACGGGTCTTCTGCTGATCACCACGGCACACTATCAGTTCAATTAGGTCACATCAGCCTTGACCATTTCTCGCATCCTAGCCTCTCAGCAATATCACGAGGTTAGTTTTTCTCCGACTTCTCTCCCGTGTCACATGTCTCCCTTGCGCCTGCGCATATCACCCACTGGCAGCCATTTTATATCGCCACTCGGTTATACTTTAGAGGCACTAATTTGAAGTAAACAAAACATAATTAAAATAGAGAAAAATAGCCTTTTCGTTTCCCTCCCGTCATCTACGTACCCCAATTAGTTATTACCTAGCAGAAAGCAACATTTAAGCTGTTCCTTACTTACCATCACTATTGTTTTTGCAACGACACGTTTATTTCTATGAAGCACAAAAACATGCATTTATTTTAAATTAGTACGCATTTACTTTTACGTTATAATTAGACACACGGACATCCATTAATAGATTATTTAGCACACACATTTGCGTGTTACTCTTCCCACACGTACAGTGTTGATTAATACATTTAAACGAACATTTTATTAATTATTTATAAAATTTTGTTAGGGGTTAAAAAAAATTATTTTCTCTGCTCCATCAACTCCCCCCTTTGGTGATTTTTAAATCACCACATAAAACCCAAGTTATACTTCTTTTCAGGCAGTATGTCTTTTATCCTTTGCTTTTTGTTATTTACACATCTGTTTCTTCTTCATCTTGTCTTTTTGTCTCCTTATACATGTTTTCTTTCATTTTCTCCAACTCAATTTCACCCATTTCTCTCTCTCTCTCTTTCATTATTCTGTTATTTCTTTTTATCTTATTTTGTCTTACTTTTCTTTTTATACACGTTATTACTATTTTCAACACCATGGCTAACAGTATTACTACAGTTGCTATTATTATAACTTTCCCTATCATTAGTCTACTCATTCTGGTCAACCAATTTGCTACTGAAGAAAACCCTCTACCAAGTTTTCCCAAAACATTTTCAACCTCCAGTGGAACTAGTTCTTTGTGCAAATTTGTAATATTTGTAATATACTTCTGTATATTTTCACTTTTATCAGGAATGTAAGTACAACAATGTTGGACTTTCAACATTCCACAGACTCCACCCTCTTTTGCCAAAAGAATATCAAGGGCAAGCCGATTTTGCATCACCATAGCTCTCATGGCAACCATTTCGGTATTTACCATTAAGAACCCTCCCGCAGTATCTGTAGACAAACGATCTACTACTGTGGATAACTTCCGAATTTTAAATGCATTCAAAGATATTCCCACTGCTGGTATTAATGCTCCAAAAATATCACCTACAATTTCTGAAAAACTTTCCCTCTTTCTACGTGTAAAGCTATTAATCATTTTGTATGTTCCTTTTTCTTCTCTGTCCATATGAAAGATTTTTGGAAAGACCAGGCCTACATAGCAAGTTCCATACCAATGGTCCGGTAACCTGTAATAAGCTCTATTCCCACAAATATAATAGATACCTGGAAATATTGGATCTTTTCCACCTTTGAATCCCCAACCTCCCAGAATTTGATAATTGTCATGGCAGATACTGGAACCTACAAAGTAATTGTCATAGACTGTCTTATTTCTCCTAATACACAACTTTCCTGTTTGCGGCCAATCTAATGTCATTGCTGCATTTATCTTTTTCCCTTCATGATTTCCTTCCTCAAACGTCCATAGATGTGTTCCTTCCTCTTTTATTGCTTCTTTTTGAAATTTCATTCTTCTTTCTTCAACCATTTCTAAAAATACTTTTTCTTCTTTCTTGAACTCACAGGTAAGGTTGTTACTAACTATTTCTTCTAACGTTAATTTTCTATGTTCTAAAAAGAATTCTCCTAAAACTTTTGCTGGTTTTACTTTGTTAAGTTCTGGTACTACTGGAATGTTTGCAAAAATCTTATCTATGTCAGTATAATAAGATTCTAATCTACCTGTTTTATAAAATAAACTTGCTATTACACTACATGTTATTCCATAAGTTAGAGGTAGGTGATGATAAGTCACACCTTCTGACACTGATGCAGGCAACTGCATACAAACATAACAATCTCTCACATCCATTGTCTCTACATATTCGTACAACAATTTTGTAAAAACATTTTTAGAAAAGTCTGTTACTGACTTATCCCTATGTAACTCTGCACTACTTCTTAAAATAACTGGTTCTTTAATATTAGTTTCTTTTTCTGGTTTAGTATCATTCTTTGCTTCTATTACAGCTAAACTAATAGGAATTGTGATTGCTAAAACTATCCATATGGTCATTAATAACCCTGTACAAAAGCAGCACATTTTGCACCATCTTTTTATAAACTCACATTTATCTCTTCTATCCCTAGTATTTTCCATTTTTCTTTTTCTATTTGTTAAGTTTCAGAAAATTGTGTCACTACACCTCAGAAATGACTTAGATGCCACTCTGCTTTCAAAAAGTCTTTGCTTGGTACTTTCTTTTAATTCTCTCCAGAATTCTTTCGTTGTCACATCCGGTGATTTGTCACATCCAGTAAAATTGTCATGTCCGGCAGAAGCACTATAAGTCTTCACTTCAGGTTTGTTGCATCTCACCTTTTCCCATTCGACTTCTTAGTCTCTGGTTCTCGTGAGTGTTTTCTTCTTCTTTGTAATCTGTCAGTGCAATATACAGCCACTCAGGTGACTTATACTTTGCATTCACTTTCTTTGTTCTTTTGGACTTTTGTAATCTTTTTCCACTGGGTTTTTCTTGTCCCTTTTGACTTGTTATTTCATTCACTTGTTCAGCACTTTCGTCTCCTGCTCTTATTATTCTATATCTCAATTTTCTTATATAGCTGTTGGGCCAATTATCTCCTTTTCTTGGCCTTTTGGCTTCACCTTCTTTTTCTTCTCTTTCTGATTTCCAATTTCTTTTTCTTGATTCAGTTTTTGCCTTCTCCTCTTCTCCACTTTCTTCAGTTTCTGTTTCAACTGTTTCACTATTGTCTCTTATTTTGAAACTTATGATCTCGTCATCTCCTACTGGTGGATCTGTCTTCTCCTTCTTGTGTTCCCTTATTACTGTCCCTCCTCGGTGTTCTTCCGATTTGGTGTTTTCCTCCCTTTCTGCTTCTAAATTTCCCTGTTCTTCTGTTTCTCTATCTGTCCTTATTGCTCCTCGGGGTTCTTCTCGATTCTCTAACTTTTTGTGTACTTCTTTCCCTACTTCATCTATTAATATTATTTCTGAAGGATTTCCACCATAACTTGTACTTGGTTGTTCATCTAGATCATTTTCTTGCTCATTTTCTTCTCTATTTGGTTTATAACCCCAAGTTCTCCTTCGGAATTCTTCACAGTTTGCAACTGAATCATCAGATCCTGAACTTGTGTCAGATGTTTCCAGATGTCGACTTTCAGGTCGATCTTCAGGTTCTGGAATTTCTGAATTTCTTTCTTCTTCTTCTTCTTCCTCTTCTTCTCTAGAGGTGTTTGCCGTTGGGGTTTCCAGATGTCGACTTTCAGGTCGATCTTCAAGTTCTGGCACCCTTTCTCTTATCCTTGTTGTCCCAGCTGTTAAACTCTTATCCCACACTTCCAGACGTCGACTCACATGTCGATCAGTAGGTTCTTGAACTCTGATTGTGTGGCTGGCATGGACCCAGTTCTTCACTCCTGCACACTTGACTGCAGTCGTTGTCACTAGGATTACCTGTCGTGGTTCGTCCCAGCGAGGAACTAGACAGTTTCTTCTCCTGTGGATTTTTATACGGACCCAGTCTCCTGGATTCAAGTCGTGGGCTGGTTTTCTTTCAAGAGTGGTCGCATCCGGTCCAACCTGATGAAACACAGAACGCACCACATCAGCCAGTCCCTTGCAATAATCCAGTAGTAGATCATCAGTTATAGTCAATAACTTGTTGACAGGTACGTGTGCTTGTCTCATTGCTCGTCCCATGATCATCTCATGAGGACTAAGTCCAGTTTTCTTTTCAGGGATGCTTCTGATGGTCATCAGAACAAGAGGCAGTGCATCTGGCCATTTGAGTCCTGTAGCTTGACACATTTTTCCTAATCTGTTTTTAATTGTTCCATTAATCTGCTCCACTACCCCAGAAGCCTCTGGTCTGTAAGCACAATGTAGTTTTTGTTTAATACTCAATGCTTCGCAAATCAATTGGATCAACTCATTTTGAAAATGTGTTCCTCTATCTGTCTCAACCGTGACTGGAAAACCATACCTTGGAATGAACTCTCGCAGCATAAGTTTTGCCACTGTTGTTCCATCATTCCTTCTAGTGGGGTATGCCTCCACCCAACGAGAGAACAAACAGACGACCACTAGAACATATTTTAGTCTGTTACTAGGGGGCATTTCTATAAAGTCTAACTGCATTCTGGTGAATGGACCTCCTTCTCGTCCTATTGTTCCTAGACTCACTACCGTTTTTCTTCCTGGGTTAAACTGCTGACAAATAAGACATCTTTGACAAAGACTTTCAGCAATGGCTCTGAACTTTGGGTTATACCAGGTTTGTCTAAAAAGTCTGATCATTGCATCTCTCCCAATATGAGCTTGTCCATGGTACATCCGTGCCATGTCTGCAATCATGCTATCAGGCATAACTGGTCTTTTGTCTCTGTATACCCACACACCATTATTTTCCTGTCTTCTACATCCTGCTTTTATCCAGTAATCTTTTTCCTCATCACTTGCAGTTTCTTGTAACTGTCTTACTTCATCCCATGTCTCGACAGTATTAGTAAAAAGCAAAGGAGAAGAGATATGCTCCCTTTCTCTATTTTTGTTCATGGACACCATGTTCTCTGCACAATATTTGGCTATCTCATCGGCATAATTATTGCCGACGGCTATGTAATCTTCGTTTTTCTTATGCGCCTTGCACTTCACTACAGCGATTTGTTTAGGCAACTGTATCGCCTCAAGCAGCTTTTTAACAAAATCTCCATTTCTGATAGGTGTTCCTGCAGACGTCAAGAAACCTCTTTGTGACCAAATCTGACCGAAGTCATGTACGATACCGAAACCATATTGGCTATCGGTCACAATCGTGACTCGTACATTTCTTCCTAATTTACATGCTTGAATCAAAGCAATCAGTTCCGCAACTTGTGCAGACCTTATTCCTTTCAGACAAGACGCTTCCATCACAGTTGCCACTGTGCACACTGCGTAAGCTGCGCTTAAAACTCCTTCTTTCGTTCTCAAGCATGAGCCATCCACAAACATGACATAATCAGATTCCTTTAACGGTTCATCTTTTATGTCAGCTCTTGGTTTCGTGCAATATTCCAGCACGTTCAGACAATCATGATCTACTTCGTCTTGTTCAATTATACTCTCCTCATCTGGCAATGATGTTGAAGGATTCACATTCATGCATCTATCTATGGTCACATTTTCAGCACTCAAGATGACTTTTTCGTACTTAGTCAGCCGACTATGTGTCATGTACTGTGTTTTTGTTCTTGTCAAAAGAATTTCTACTGAATGGGGAACATATACTCTCAGTGGATACCCCATCACTATACCTTCACTTTGTTCCAGACTTACACAAGTAGCAGCAACTGCTTTCAGACATCCGGGCAATGCTTTTGCTATAGGATCTAAAACAGCTGAAAAATAAGCAATTGGTCTTTTCATTGTTCCATGTTTTTGTACCAGTACTGAAAATGCACATCCATCTCTTTCACTGCAGTACAACTCAAAATCCTTTTCATAATCAGGCATGCCTAATGCAGGTGCCTCACATAATTTCTTTTTCAATTCTTTGAAAGATTTCATTTCTTCATTGTTTAACTCAAAAGGGTCTTTTACATCTTTCTTGGTCAACTTTTGTAATGGTTTTGCAATCAAAGAGAAACCACTTATCCATTGTCGGCAATATCCAACCATTCCCAGAAACATTCTTACCTCTCTTTGCGTCATTGGTGCTCTCATTCCTTGAATCATTCTTACTCTTTCTGTCGCTATCTTTCGCACTCCTTTCTCAATTTTATGCCCTAAATACTGGACTTCTTTCTGACAAAACTGCAATTTTGAAGGAGACACTTTATGTCCTCTTTTCTCTAGATGGTTCAGTAAAGCAATTGTATCACTTACACATGCTTCTTTTGTTTTCGATGCCACCAACAGGTCATCGATATACTGCACCATCACTGACTTTTCTGGCATTTTCAAATCTTCCAGAGATTTCTTTAGAATCTGATTAAAGATTGAGGGGCTTTCTGTATACCCCTGAGGAATTCGGCACCATGCCAAAATACGCTCTCCGAACCGGAACGCAAATAATGGCTGGCTATCTGGATGCAAAGGAATAGAGAAAAATGCGTGACACAAATCTATCACAGTGTACCACTCAGCTTCATGTGGAATTTGATATAGAATTACTGCAGGGTTTGGCACTATTGGACAACAGGGCACAACTATTTTGTTGATCTTTCTCAAATCCTGTACTATTCTATATGTTCCATTTGGCTTTTTCAGTCCCATAATAGGTGAATTACATGGACTGCTCATTATTTCTTTTAGAATTCCCTGTTCAATCATTTTATTTATCACAGGAGTTATTCCTTCAATTAATTCTGGAGTTAATTTGTACTGTGGCGTATTCGGGTAAGTTGTTCCTTCTTTTACTGTTACTTTTACAGGATCAACTTCTTTCATTAATCCAATGTCTTCTCCTGTAAAATCCCACAGACTTTCTTTCACTGCACTTTTTAGTTCTTCTGGAAGTTTTTCTGCATCAAATGCAGGAAACAAACCATTCATTTCAGGTTCCTGATTCATCAAAGTTACTTTATACAAGACATCTTCATCTGAGGTCTGAAATCCAATTCCATCTGGCGTACAATAAATTGTGCAATTCATCTTGCACAAGAGGTCACGACCCAAAAGATTTACAGGACTACAATCGCACACTACAAATTTATGCATTTTGCTAAAAGAACCAATTTTTACTTCCACCAATTCAGTAAGTGGTGTTTTAATCTGCTGATTGGCTACTCCTACTACTTGGATGTATTCACCTGAGAGAGGAAGGTTTGGAATTTCCACTGATCAAACAGTAGAACGGGTAGCTCCAGTATCGACAAGGAATGTTACATTTGCACCATTCACTTCTCCATCCACAAAGGGACCAGACTGATCTACCTCTAGAGTTGCGCCAAGTACGCACTCTTTCCCCTCTCCTGGGCACCATCAGAATCTTTCATCCGGGTCATCCTCACTCTGACGCAACCAATACTGAGAAATGTTAGCTGCTCGCGGCAACTGTGTTACCTGCTCTCCTCCGTAGAATCCTGTTTCTGTACTGTATCTTTGCTGGTTAACAGTGTTGGGAAGTGGTGGTTGCGGCACCTGACTTTGTTGAACAACTACCTCATTCTGCACCTGAGGAGTTAATGATTGATTTTCCGGATTAGGTTTAGGTGGGAACTTACACTCGTTTCTCCAATGCCCTAATTTTTCGCAATTATGACATGGCCATTTCTTCTTTGCCTCTTCTAGACTCACTTGACCCTTTCCTTTACCTATGTTAGGTCGCATTTTATTCTGTCCTGTTTCATTTCCATTATTATTGTCCAATTGAGCTTCTTGTTTTTCTGCCACCTTCACCTGTGCCCACATTGCCTTCTCTTTCAACTTACGCTGTTTACTCTCTATTTCATCACTACAATACTTAGCATACCTCAGCACCTCATCTACACTTCCATTCTGCCAGTTTATCATGTGTTGCTTAATCATATCACTTATTTCTTGTTTCAGGCCAAACACAAATCGGTATACAAAATGACTCATGTCCTTTTCACTCAACTCCTCATAACCACTATACTGCTTGAAAACCAACAACAATCGCTCATAATATGCATGTACAGACTCCTTACTTTCCTGTGTAGTTCTATCGATTTTTACCCAATCTGTCTCTTTAGGAGGAATCTTATTCTTCAAAAAGGTAATTACCTTATCATACTTTTTCATCACATCAGGACTTGGAGCTCCTGTCTTAGGATCTCTTGGATATTCTGTAGTTGGCCAGTCAACTGTAATCTTACATTCTGACCACAAATCTGTTGGTACCACTATGTCAAATAATCCATCTAAATCTATCCACAACACTTTTGAGACCTTTACAAACCTCTCTACTTGTTGGTACCACTCAACTGGCTTCTCTCTTAGCTTTGGAAAGTCATTGGTAAATGACAGTATGTCCTGCCTAGTCCAGGGAACATGCACGTAACTACCACCTGGAGTTTCTCTCATGGGGTATTCTTTAGCAACAGATTCCTTTTCAGTTATCATAAAAGCCAATGAACCTTTGTCTGTAGTTTTCTCATTCTTCTTCGTCCATCTAATCTTCCATCTGTCCACATCACCCCATTTTCTCAACAACACAATTAACTCTTTTATCTGTGTCAGCCTTCCTGCCGTGTTCAAATTTTCAATATCCTTTTCACAAAAGTCTACTCTATATGGTTTCTGCAACGTTTTCACTTTCGCAAAGTCTAGTCCAATCTCACTGGCTACTTCTTCTAGTTTGTCATGTAAATTCTTTGCTCTCCATGTAATACTTTTGCACAAAAACATTATTTCATCATCCTGATAATTTTTTATCTTTTCTGTACCAATCGTTCCTAGAATTAATTCTTCCATGTCAATTTTTAATCTAATTACATCTAATGGTTTTTCTTCTGGTTCTTTTATTTTAAATGCCTTCATCCACTCATTTAACTCATCAGGAGTCGGACCTATGGGTGTATTATTTAGTTCTACCCAATTACCACTCTTTTCAGGGGTTACTGTTGCAGATTCTGTTACCATATGCATTTTCCTACCATTGCACTCATTCACCGTCAAATTTGTAGGTGGACTTGGTCTGTAAGTACTAGCCAAATTACTTGTACTTGCACTTTGTTCCATTCTTTCTTTTTCTCTCTGAAATTGTGAACTCATGGGAATCACCAAAGATCTTTCATCAATTTTCTGATTCTCAAAAACTGGTATCACTGGACCTATTGTTACAGGTACAGTAACTGCTTCCATATTTTTCGTTAATTCTCTAATCTTTTCAGTTAGTTCTTTGGTTGTTCTTGCTAATTCGCTGGCATTGTCACTTTCTATTCCTTCATTTTGTGAAGTTCTCATTTGTTCTTGTGACCTATTTATTTCAATTCTCTTTTCCGGACTTTTATTTCGCATAGTCTCTATTAGCGGCGCATTTGGTGTCACCACTGTAGAACTCTGCTGATACGGAGTTGGATTTCTATTTAGAATATCTTCCAGCAATTCATCATCCGTTTCGCTCTCATGCATATATTTTTTCCTCTCCATATGTTTCTTTTTCTCAGTCCGTTTTTTCTTAGTCCCTTCCTCAACTGTAAAAGCTGGAAACAAACCTCCTGTCATGTTAGCACATCTCCATCGTTTTATTCTATCTTCATGATTTATTCCACACATCCTTCCAGGCATAAACTCATGATCCCTAAAACCTCTGAATCTCTCTCGCTCATACATCTCATCCTCCCATTCCGTCAACGCTTCAAACTGTGTCGGTCTAGGTCTAGGTTCTAGATTTGTCATCTTTTCTCGCAAATTTCGCAAAACCGCTACACTAAATGAACCATTCTCAGGGAAAGCTAAAGCACCATCATTCTTCGTATACTTTGCCCAGCTTTCCAACCATATGCACGTATGATATCCATATTTCAGCATCATATGTGAAGCTGCTGATTTCGGCGGAGGAATTACTTGTCCCTCTCTAGTCACAACCTTTTTGTCTTTCTTAAAGAAATTCTTTAATTTTGTCGTCCATGACGTTCTCTCCCTTTCATACTCGTAATACGGCATGTTCTCTATTTGTTTTTCTCTTTACACTAACGCTGTTCTGTGTACGGAACTTCAACCAATTACAGCGCGACTCACACTAACGTACCAATCAGAACAATTCCCTCCGTCCGCGAACCAACCAATCCTAGCGCTCCACTTTTCTACGTCACTCCTGCTCTGGGTTCACGTGACTGGCGCACTATCCAATCCTAGCGCGGCACTGTTCTACGTCACTTCTGCTCTTTTACCCCTCCTTTACAAAATTTATCGGCAATTTTTCTTTTCGCTGTTTTCTCCGTTACAACAATTAAAACAATTCCATAGTCTGATTCGCTAAACAAAAGTGACAGCTTTGTCCTTTTACACAAGAACCCTGTATTTCCAGTAGGCAGCGCTTACCTCTACCCTACCACAGAATTTTTTTTACTCTCGCCGATAAAGTAGCACTTCCCTCTACCTTACCCTTCTTTCAAGCAAACAATTAACTCGTTTCTCTGGGGATAAGACACATGTGGAGACTAGGCTCCTGAGAATTAAGGCCAAAGTTTCACAAGTAAACGTGATTTGCTATCTCAATTACACACTTTTCGTACAGAAAATCCCTAACATAACACAACCTGTGTTATTACCAAAATGAATTCAGACCATGTACCAAATTCCATGTGACTTCTCTTGCCCCACGTGTTCCACTTCCTACATCCCAGAAGCGTGAAAACTCACATATAACATAACGCGACTCAACATATAGTGTTAGTCATCAAAAATAATCAATAATCAATGAACAATAATCACTAAACTAATCTATAGAAAACCATAACTCTGCTACCAAGAAAATCTGATGCAGCGCGTACAATAAAAACTATTCTCCTCCTAGGTCACTTATAGGTCATCCAGCAGCAAACTATATTTTCTCATATCCACATGACGATGGGGCCCATAAACATCGCCTAACATACACGCACACACCTGGATTTCCTTTACAACTTTATGAAATTCTATACTCCTAGGAGAAGCATGAGAACTAAATGGAAAACACCATTTATGTACCGCTGGAAGGAGCCGGGATATCTTATTACCTTAACTTATCGCTTTCTTTTAGTTATTTCCTAAGATATTCCTGCTCATTGTTTTGTCGATGAATCATTCATGTAAGAAATTAGTTCATAGTGATTAAGACCAGCTAAATCACAATAACCAATTACTGATGTCACAATCATTTAGGAAAATAACCACTGAGTCATTTGATTTAAAGAATCTTAAATTTTATATAATTTTAAAAGCATGAGAAAGAATTTAAACTTTTTATTCAATTATTCATTCATTATTAATTCAAATATTTATTTAGCATAATCAATTTATTGCAGAAAGGAAATTTTTCGTCATGAAGCAAAACCCTAATTACCTGCCTACCTTCCTAATTTAGCCTAATGATTTCTAACCTAAGTTTAAGAATTAGAAATAACCTGATTCTCATACTCAACTGGAAAATTAAGACAGCAACAGAAACTTCAGCTCGTCAGCATCAGCTACCTGCAACCCGTCTCATCTAACAGTCTTTCAGCATCTCCCGCTCAGTAAGGGATCGATCAGGACCACCCAGCACTGGAAGCCACCAACACGACTCTCCAACTCCGCTCCTGACTGTGACTGCGACTGACCCCCTCCCACTAAGAGTAGGCCCTCTTATACCCTAATTCTAACTTTGCTAACTAATTGTTGCAACATTAATAACACGCTTTTCTTTCATTGGTCCATGCATGTCATCTTATTCATTCTTTTAATCAAGTTCTCTTGGATCCAATGGCCTTGGATCATTTCCTTTCCCACACGTTCAAGACATGTTTCCATCCGCTTCGATCAGTACATTTGTAACTTCTTTCGATACATTCTAGAACTCCGCAGTCATTGTCCTTTCTCTTAAACTGGTTTCCCACGGGTCTTCTGCTGATCACCACGGCACACTATCAGTTCAATTAGGTCACATCAGCCTTGACCATTTCTCGCATCCTAGCCTCTCAGCAATATCACGAGGTTAGTTTTTCTCCGACTTCTCTCCCGTGTCACATGTCTCCCTTGCGCCTGCGCACATCACCCACTGGCAGCCATTTTATATCGCCACTCGGTTATACTTTAGAAGCACTAATTTGAAGTAAACAAAACATAATTAAAATAGAGAAAAATAGCCTTTTCGTTTCCCTCCCGTCATCTACGTACCCCAATTAGTTATTACCTAGCAGAAAGCAACATTTAAGATGTTCCTTACTTACCATCACTATTGTTTTTGCAACGACACGTTTATTTCTATGAAGCACAAAAACATGCATTTATTTTAAATTAGTACGCATTTACTTTTACGTTATAATTAGACACACGGACATCCATTAATAGATTATTTAGCACACACATTTGCGTGTTACTCTTCCCACACGTACAGTGTTGATTAATACATTTAAACGAACATTTTATTAATTATTTATAAAATTTTGTTAGGGGTTAAAATGGTTGTCGCCTCTATTGGGGTACTCAGTACAATCCCAGTGGAGGCTTGTGCCATTCCTGTATCTCCACCTGCATCCATATCCACAGACTAGGCTGCCTCCATCAATCTATCTGTATACACAGGAGGTCTAGAATTCAAGATTCCACTTATGATTTGATCATCATCATCATCTGACTCCACTTCTTTCCTTTTCTAAACTAACTTTTTATCCTGCCCTTCTCCATTAACTATTGCAGGAAAACGTTTCACGTAATCTATCATGTACTCCAACCAACTTCTTTCTTGGCTATCTAGTTTATGCTCTAACCAACACTTTCTTCTCTCTTTCCTTTTCAGTCGCCATGTGATGCCATTTATTAAGAGCCTCAAACTGTGTGGTTCTAGGCATTGGCTTCATATCGTACATGTGTTGTCTTAGGAAATCTACCTTTTTATTATTAAAGGTACCCTCCAAGGAAAACTGTAAACCTCCTCATGTGTAGTGTATTTATTCCATTCAGAGATCCAGGTGCATGTCTAATACCTGACCTCTACCATCATTTTATATGCTGGTGTTCCTTCATAATTTCAGACCCTCTCTAGGTATCTTCCTCTTTGGTTTCGGTTTTGAAAATATATCACCTATATTTTCACACGTAATAGACTCAAAACAAAATCAAAATCACAATAAATCTCTATAAACAACCTTAGTGAACAATAAGCAATAACACTGTGGTTCTGTCAAAGGTCAACCTATCACAACGCGACTATGTCAGCAACCAACTGATCAGAGCGTGGCTTTGTGGTGATGTCTCACCAATTCCATGGCTGAGCAACCAATCATTGAGCGGCTTCCTCGTGAATAGGAAAATAATTACAAAACCACATTAATCAATAAACTTGTGCCTGTTTACCCTGTGAAAGGAAATAGAAAACAGTATTTTAAATACAATTACTCAATCACAACCCATATAGCATGAAATGTTAACAAATAAAGAGAAAAGATCATAAATATTCTGCAAATTTCTCGCTAGGCAAATCCTGACTAGCAGAAATCCACCTCCAAGTTAATGTACTTCACCCCATGCACTCCAGGTAAACATTTAACAACTCACGTTAAACTCTCAAACCTGAAAAGAAAATGTGTTAATTCAGAATCTTTACCTATATTTAAGTGGCACCTCACACAGTACAAACACATAATAAATATTTCGAGATCTTGGATTTACGACGAATCCATTAACCACCTCTATTCTTCCTACTAATACATTAATCTTCAAATTGGATAACAAATATGAATAATACTTCATCACAAAAGTAGTTAATCCACCAATTGAACCCATGATCATCACATATCCAAGCAATTCAACACAGAAACAGGAATCTATCATCATGACTCATACCTCAAAAGACATTACCCATCTCAATTTCTCCCTACTCATACTAAACCCCAACTTCTTTCGAGGACGCACAGTCAGTACTGCCAGTCACTTCCTAGGAAGATTCAACACCGGAAAATTGGCAAGTTCCCCAAAAATGTTTCTCCTTCATTTTGAGTATAAATGGTTAAAAAACTATAGGAAATCCTTCACGGACCTCTTAAAGAGGAGGTGCTGTTATGCAAACCATCCTCTGCTACCAAAACTTTGCGGAAGCCGTACCCTAATAATTTCTTGAACCCAAATATAAAGAAAAACTAATATTTGCTTTAGGCAGTTCAACTTCGCAACCCTTCTCATTGATCTTGCGGCAAGGGACAATCCTCCCCATCAATCAGACAAATTTAGCAGAGTAAAACCATTTTAGAAACTGGAACAAGTCAATAACTAAGAGGCCGATTAAGACTTTGGCAGTGCTGCACCGGCTCTGTGTCATCTCAGCACTGCTAAAGCCGTGCAAAGACCGCCCGCCTGATTATGGGTTGAACTCGTGCAGGCGGATGGTGCTCTTGCCATTCCCATGGCAGTGAACTGAAAAGAGCACTGCAATGGGAATAGCAAAAATTTTCAAGCACGCCATGGACTGTGAAGTCCATGCCGTGCTGGAACTGGGGGTGCAAGCAGACAGGGGGGCACATGTTGTGCCCCGCAGAATTCATCCCTATGGCAGGGGGCATGGGGGCCCCATGGCCCCCTTTGTTTCCCCATCGCCAGCCTTTTCGTGGCAGGGTCACTATCATAAAAAGGCTGGCGGTGGAGGAACTTGAAATATGCTCGGCAGGACTGCACCAGTCAAGCTCAGCATATTGTATTGACCATCTGCCGCTCCACCGCCAGGAAACAGCAGTTCCCTGGTGCAGCCGGCAGTCCACCGCAGGAATGACACAGAAAGTCGTAATCCAGCGGTCGGGCGACCACGAGTCTGGAGGTCCATGGAAAGCCTGAATCAAAATCAGCCCCTTAGTCCTGTATCAGCATTAAGTTTTTAAACCTTTAATACAGAATCAATATTAGAACATTACAGAAGAATGCAAATGTTAGTCACGAAGACCCAGAAATACAGAATCATAAACAAAAGTCCCTCTAATTTCTAAATGGCAGTCTCATAAAGAGTACTGACAATATCTCAGTGAGAAAAAAGTCTTAGAAAACGCGATCAGAGTCTCAAGAGAAAAATGAGAAGTCGCCCCCGATCTTTCAAACCAGCATTTTTTATACACATTGCATGCATATTCATTCAAAAAACTGCAAATTCAGCAAAGTATGATAATGGTTAGATCGCATTGACAAATCACAAACAACTTCGTAAGTTGGAAAGGTCCTTAACAATAACCCATTTCTTAAAGTAAGAGAAGTCTTCTGCTTGCTTCCTCAGCAACTGCACACTGAATATGTTCAATCCAATATGAAACATTCATTAAACAACAGCCTAAAGAATCATGTTCTTATGCACTCTTACATCGGAACCTCCAACGGAAACCCTTCAAAATGCTACTTTAGGTACAGAATGGATAGTTCAATTCAGAATACACTCTTTCTCTTCTCTCTATTACTACTATTTATTGATGTCACTGCCATGCTCCGCTGAAACTGTGAGGACAGAAGACATGCAACATGCTGGTTTTTGGGAGTAGGAACGTGCAGTGCGAAGATGAACAGAACTCCAGAAACTGCATCCAATTAGATTAAATGGTGTCTCACATAAAAAATGTAGCAAAACCTATAACATTATTTTTCACACTCCTAAATAAAATAATCATCTAATTTCAAGTACAAAATTATTAATTCATTGGTTACGATCATATGCATCATCAGAATTAATAATTTGCACAAAACATTTATCACCCACAATTTGTACATCTGAAAAATCTTTAACACGGTCTCCATTTACACTTCTGGAGAAGAGGTGCCCTAAAGCTTTACGAGAGTAAAATGATCATAAGATATCACCACAGCTGTCACTAACACTGCTCACCCAGTAAACGATTGGACCCTCATCTAAACTGAACAGAGTTGAGGTTAGGCTGCTGACACAGTCATAGGTAAAGAAAGAGTCACTCAATCAGTACAACAAAATAGACTGGAAAATGTGGATTCATGAGATTCAGTAAAACTGAACTAAATGTTTGGCACTATGGCACTAGATCTGAACCTCATACAAAGAGATGTCAGAAAGATCTTGGCCAGTGTGAGAAATATGAAAAGAACAGTAGTGGGACATGCAGAATAGATCAAATTTATGAAGGATCAAATAAAGTGGGTAAGAACTGACGCACAGCAACTAACCTCAATAACAGATGATGTCAAAGGCATTTGCTACTGAAAAATGAGCTACTTCGGGGTACACTGTGGCTTGAGGTTGTTTTTACTAAGTACATAACCACCAGGGAAACCATCAAAGTTTAGAAATCTATTTTTATTTTGGAGGGTTTACCAGAAAGTATTGTCACTGACAATGGTACCCAGCTTACATCAGACGTGGTGGTGGATTTCCTGAAGGCATTAGGTGTTATTCATGTGAGAACTGCTCTGTATAATCCTCAGTCAAATGGCATTGAAGAGCGGGAAACAAGGTATTGAAAGGCACTCTAGAGACAGCTATCAAGTGTAGATTGAATGTTGAGGTCACCATTGCGGATATGGTTTGGGCTTTCACGACTGCTGTAAAATACCTTTTTTGATGAGGGGTGGAGAGCAAGCATGCAAAGGAGATAGGTAGATGTTGGTGACTGGGTTAAGGTGAAACCAAGTAGGCATGTTACGGCATTATCTGAGTTTTAGTTCCTGTATAAGGTAATGTTCGTGCTAGGGAATTGGGTTGAGCTGGAAAATTATCAGAAATTAAACAGAAGGAAAACCGCTCTCTATCAGAAAAGGAGAAAATGCACACTGAGTGCAGTTTGAGTAAGGATTTGAAGTGCTGCATGCTCATGATGGATGCAGACCTGTGTGCTGGTTTTAGTGTGATGGGTAGCGAATGCAGAGAGGTGGTCTAGGAGCGAGTGCAGAGGTTTTAATAGAGCAGTGAGTTGAGTGTGTTGACGGTGGAAGAAATTGAAGTATGGAAGGTGGTATTTGCTTGAGTAGACCTAGGCACTCAACAAGATAGTTAACTGACTTTGCCCTTTATCGATTAGTTCACTTGTTGTATATTGTATTTCCTTAGTACTCATCTCACTTCTTATTATTGCTTTTTAGATATGTAAAGAGAGGAAATTCGTTATGTTGCGGTCATGCTCTGTTTTATACTCTCCATTACTCTGTTGTTTATTTTATTACAGAGTTCTATAATTCTCTGTGTTTTAAGTGTTCTATCTACACAGAGGAAGATTCCAGTTTGTCAGCTGGGGAGCTCACTGGTGACCAGAGTGCCACCTGTGGGTTGTATCTTCATTAAAACTTTGAAACTGCACTTAAAGTACACAACAATATATTTCCCTGTGACTCCAACTGAGAGGTTTTTCAGACATCTGAATAGTGCCCTGTCAGATTTAATTTGGGGGACAGGCAGGAAAAAAGCAGATGTGCACAAAACACGAACGCCCTTAGCTAAGGGGTGACTCAGGGTCTCAATTATGAAATATAATATGCAGTGGCCCAACTGCAGTGGCTGATGAGATGCCAGGGTGCCCCACACTGTTGGACCGCGTGATGGGCCCAGAGACTGTGAGCCCCACATCAAACAAATTAGCGAAGGTTCTGTTGGCATAGATATGTACAACTGAGGAGGCAACCCCTCCACATTTTCCAGACATGCCGTTGTGGGCATTGCCTGGGTTCAAGAACACAGCTGCCATGCACGAAAGCAGGACACAGACAGAAGCCAGACAAGGCACAGTGGGGGACATGTTTGCACACAGCATACTGCTAATATTTCAGAATGTCAGGGAGGAAATAGGGGATAGGCCAAGGCCAATTCCTGATGCACAATGTAGCAAGGCACACAATGCAGCAGGTCTGGGGACAAGACCAGACTGAACCACCACTTTTAAGGTGTTACAGCTTTTATTGAACCATAGTTGTGGCAGGAAATCAGTTACCCTACTGTACAACATGCTGCTACCACAGCACACAAACAAATATCCAGTTGTAGAAGATAAGTGGTCAGGATCCGTTGGCCAGGCATTGACAGACAATCAGTGCCTCTTCATTGGAACACTTTAAAAAGACAGTGCATTGCTATAATTCAGGTATTAAAGGAGAGAAATGTCAGAGAAGGAAACATTGTCCTAAACTGAGGATTATATCAATAAATTGATACAGGGCCGGCTTTAGCGCTGGTGGCGCCCAGTGCGACAATGTTAGTTGGCGCCCCCAATGACCACCTCCACCACGGATTCTCTCACGAGCACTTTAACAGTGACCAAGTCTCCATAACCTCTCTCTCAGATGCATTGAATTAGTTATATAGCGGAACTCATACCAGTAAAGGATGTCAGAGCACTTTGCATCACACACACATTACACAGAGACAATCAATCATACGTGTGTAAATCAGTGTATAGGAGATCTACATAAGCCAAAGGACTAAAAGTGTAGGAGTCGCATGTCATCCATACTGGTAGGCAGTATAGTTTAAGAGTGCTTGGTGTGGAGAAGCACAAACTCAGAGTCGAAAAAAACAGCATAGGTGGGAGTTTTCTTTAATAATAAGAATCGATTTCTAGCCAAATTAACCCTTTTTGCAACATTACTCAATGTTCTAATGTATACTGTGCAGTGTGTATGCAGTTCTATGATGAAAGTTAATAGCTCACTGTTCTATATTAGGACTTTAAGTTATAAATTGCAAGTAACAAAAAGATGTCTCTTTTAAAAGCAGTAACCTGCTTATTCTGTTTACATTATATGCACTCTGTAATTTACTTGGTAAACGTTCTTTGCAGCAGGCATATTAACCCTCTGCACTACCTTCACATAAGTCAAAACCTCAACTATACAAAATTCTGATCTCTCTCCATGAAGAACATTAATCACAGGAGTTATCTTGATAATTTTGTGAGGCCTGTTAATTGCCAGAGAAAAGGAACGCTGCAGCAGGTGCTTTAAAAGCAGAATAATCTTGCAAACACGGCACCCCCAGGAAGCCAGCACCCGGTGGGGAGGCACTGGTCGCACCGCCCTAGAGCAGTGACTGAATTGATACAGGAACCAGTAGGCTCTGGTTTTCCTGGCACAGCAACATCGACTTTTGATCTCACTTTAAATGAAAAGATCACAAACTGATGAGACTGGAAAAGAAACTGGTGCGCACCAGACTTCATAGACCTTTATTAACTAAATATCTACAAGCTAACATCATACCAGTCGGTTTGCAGGCGGAAAATGAACCAGCCATTTTTCGACCATTTTTGTAGATATTTCCAAATTTAAGTAACATATTAGCTTCGTGACTAATAACTACTCCTGACAGTGGATGGTGTTGGGGGTTAAAACAGCATTAGAGCAGGTCCAAAAATTAATGAAAGAGATTGCAGATATCAAACGAGAGATCCTAGACGGCGCAGCCTTAGTGAATGCCAAAGAAGCCCTGGAATGTCTCGAGAAGACGATTAGGGACTTTGATACCAATACACAGGCACGTAAACTTGACAAACTGGCAAAGGACATCAAGTACTACTACAAAAAGGCAACATATCCATACCTCCAAGGGGAGTATTATAAACAAGACTCCCAAGGAAGATACACTACCAGAGGGAGGGGTGGATTTAGGAGGTACACAACCTTTTCAGAGTCATCCGGATCTAGTGGCACAGAGCAACGGAGTACTAGCTCGATTCATAGGACCAGTGCTATAGTCACCAGGATCAGGTACAAGGACATTTTTGGGGGGACGGCCAATGGACAACTCACGGGGGGAGATCAACCATGTAACAGGGGCCACCCCAGGGAACAGGGCTGGGGCAGAAGCCGGAATAGAGGCAGAAGACAGGTACAATTCCAGCAGGAGAGCCATGGGGACATAAAAACTTGGAGACAGCATTACAAGTGGTAGAATCAATTGATTCTCGTCTGATTATTAATTTGTCTGACTATGAGTTGTCCCAAGCTGAGAGACAGGTACTAAACGAAGATCTTTCATTTGGGCCAAAGACTTTACCAAATTCATTTAACCTTCAGATGAAACTGCACCACTTCTTTCGCAAAGTTGGGTTGAGGTATTACTTTAATAAGACCCATATCCGACCTTCTTTCTTCAACACATGGTTGAGGTCTCCATCCACTTTCGCGCCCCCAGTGCAGCCTATAAATACTGGTGTTCGAACAGGTTGTAATGAAGGACAATAGGAATCTGGTGTCAAAGAAAAAATATGTCAAATAAGCATCTTCAGTTCAGAGCGTGAAGCCCTGAAGACGTTCAAAGACAATAAAGAAATTGTCATAAAGTCGGCAGATAAGGTAGTGGAATAGTTGTGCAAAACACCAAGGATTATACGTTGGAAATTAATTCTAAACTTATGGATGGAGTAAGTTACTCTAAAGAGGTAATGGGTCTTATTAAGAGTGTGACTAATACAGGAATGGAAGATGGGTTCCTTAATTAGCTAGAACATGATTTTTTGAGTAAAAAACCACCCCGTGTACCCACAATCTACACATTACCAAAAATCCACAAAAATATGAAGAGACACCTTGTTGGGTAATAAATCTTCCTACCCTCCTCAGAGCGACGCAAAGCAAACACAGACACCAGCAGCCACAAAACAGAGGAAATGTATTTGCACCTTTCTTCTTTTATTGTCATGCCAAGGCGAAAGCAGACGCACATCCCAGTGTCACGTCTTGGAACAAGATTCTTCTGCCCCCATAGATCTGTCAGGGGAGCTTATATAGGGCAGAAAGTGCTATCAGTAAAAATCCTTAGATCTGGACAAGGCCATTGACGGGTATATCTACAAATCAAATAGAATTGTCATGCAAGCACAAGACATAGAGCAAAATATACCTATTGCTGTAGAAGGACACAAGGGAACAGAAAATAAGTTTAAGCTAAACTTGCAAGAATTAGAGGCCTTTTGGCAGCTGTGAACCAAGGACATGTCAGAGAGGGCAATAAAGGCCCTTGGGTCAGGCTGGAATAGATTTGTAAAGGAGGGGGGATTTTAGGAGCACAAAGCGAGCAGTTTGGTCAGAGACAGACATAGCTAGCTCAGTGGGTCTGAGATAGTGCGGGGGAGAATTGGGATTGATTCCCTTATCTGGCTGATGCAAACATATAGATATATATTTTTCCTCACACACCTTGGCCACCCCATACTTTCCAGGTGTGGCTCCATATTAGAGCCAATACGTAAATATGTGGATATTATCTTAAAACCAAGTGTTGAGAACACAAAGGCATACTTGAGGGACACAATGGACACTATTAAGCTAATTGAACATTTAGCATTTAATCCTAATGAACAGCTTTTGGTAACTACGTCCTTGTATACTAACATTCCCTAGAGACAGGCATTGGAAGTTAACAAGGGGGTCCTAAATAAGAGACTTCAACCAGTGCAAGTCCCCAGTCCCCACAGATTTTATAATACATCTCTCGGAGATCGCTATGGTGAAGCGCTTCTTTTATTTTCAAGGGGACCACTATCTCCAGACAAAGGGAGTCACGATGGGCGCCAGCTTCACGCCGAACCTAGCGATTCTCTATATGGATCATTATGAGACCTGTTTTGTTTTCAAATAATGAAAATCCATACTAGGGTAGCATCGCCCTGTCGAGGCGTTACATAGACAACGTCCTCTTGATTTGGACAAGTAATGAGACAGATCTCCACAAGTTTCATTAATGGTTGAAAGAGAGATCGCAGGATGCAAAATTTACCATCCAGTGTACTTCCACCACCACTGATTTCCTGAACATTACAATCAAAGCTTACATGTGTAGGTTGTACACCACTTTATTCAGATAGAGGAAAGAAAGGAATACTCTTCTGCGATATTCTAGCTATCACCCCAGAAACCTGAGGGCCAACTTACCCTATGAGCAATTTCTTCTGTTGCGAAGGAATTGCTCATATAAAACAGATTACTTTACGGAATCTGAGCATTTATTGATGCGATTGGCAGAAAGGGGCTACACTAAGAGTTTATTGAATAAGGCCCGAAAAAGGGCTTGGGCCTGCCCAAGGGAAGATTTACTACAACCGAGACAGCGGGATTATGACACTGAGAAGAGGATGATTTGTGTGACTACATATTGCACACATAGTAACGAAATACGACGGGTCATAAATCCGTATTTGTAAAGCGCGAACTACTCACCCTTACGGGTCTCAAGGCGCTGGGGGCCGTTGTGGAAATTAAGTGAGCTATTGCCCAGAGTCACAGGGTGCTGAGCTGAGCTGCCGCCGGAGCCAGGGATCGAACCGTGACCCCTGTGCTCCGAAGTCAGCTGCCCTGGCCGCTGCACCACACCTCTCCACTCTCCACTAAATAAATAAACACTGGTCCTTAGTGGCGGATGAAATAGATATCAGAGAACCACCCATGCATGCTTTCAGAAGAGGGAAAAGTATAAAAGATCATATAGTGAGTTCATATTTAGGTGACCTCCCTAAACCAACTATACACACACTGTGGAATTTGCCCCAGATTACAGCCCATTTTAAGTGTGGTAATTGTAAGGCATGCAATATGACTTTAGATACCAAGACCTTCAGTCACAATGAACACACCTTTACATTAAAGGGACACACGAACTGCAATAGTGTAGACATTATCAATGTGATTAGGTGTCCCTGTGGGTTTCTATACGTTGGACAAACTCGCCAAAAGGTGAAAGTGCGAATATTACAACACTGCATCAGAATTAGATGCAGAGTACAAGGAGCACCCTTAGTTGAACATTTCAATACTTTTAACCCCTTCGCTGCTAGGCCTTTTCCCCCCCTGAGCTAAGCCTTTTTTTGGCTATTTGGGGTAGTTCGCGCTTAGGCCCCTGTAACTTTTTGACCACATAAGGTATCCATGCCAAATTTGCGTCCTTTTCTTCCAACATCATGGGAATTCTAAAGGTACCCAGGGTTTGTGGATTCCCCTGGAGGGGACCCAGAAATTAGCCAAAATACAGCTAAATTTTGTTTTTTGGGGGAAAAATGGGAAAAAAGGGCTACAGATGAAAGCGTCTGGTTTTTTCCCTGCAAATGGTATCAACAAAGGGGTTGTGATGCTGAAATCACCATTTCCCAGCTTTCAGGGACAAGCAGACTTTTGTCAGAAAACCCAAATGTTTTACACAGTTTTGGCATTTTTCTGGGACATAGCCTATTTTTGCTATTTTTTGTGCTTTCAACCTCCTTCCAGTTAATGGTAGAAATGGGTATGAAAGCAATAATGGATCCTGGAAAGCTATACAATTTAGAAAAGTAGACAAAATTCTGAATTCAGCAAGGGGTCATTTGTGTAGATCCTTCAAGGTTTCTTTATAGAAACAAACAGTTGAAAATAGGAAAAATTGAAAATTAGTTGAAAAAAACAGCCATTTGTGTCAACGTTTTCACCTGTAACTTATTCTATTATGACAGCTGTTTGAAAGCAATATACCGTTACATCCGCTGGACATTTCTGGTTGTGGGGATATATAGGACTTGTAGGTTCACCAAGAACCCGACGAACCCAGAGCCAATAACTGAGCCGCATCTTGCAATGGTTTTTTAATTATGTACCGGGTATATAGCAATTAATTTGGGAAAATATATACATGGAAAAATCGGTATGAAAGACACCTATGTATTTCTGAAATTGGAACAAAATATAGAGTTTAGAAACAGTAGATATTTGCACATTTCCGAAATTGTCACTACCCATACTAGCATGAGAATTATAGGTCATTTTTCAAAATGACTTCTTTTTTACACATTGTCTTTCATTTGGAAGGCAGAAATGCATCGAACGTCAATAGGTAATAACAGTTGCTCTATAATTCTGTGTTACCCTAAGTCTCCCGATAAAAATGGTTCCTCACTTGTGTGGGTAGGCCTAGTGCCCGCGACAGGAAATGGCTCAAAACGCAACGTGGACACACTTGATTTTTACAGTGAAAACTGACCCTTTTTTTGCAAAGTGCCTAGCTGTAGATTTTGAACCCTAGCTCTGCCGGCACCTAGGGAAATCTAGCAAACCTATACATTTTTTAAACCTAGACATCCAGGGGAATCCAGGATGGGGTGACTTGACTGGCTCTCACCAGGTTCTGTTACCCAGAATCCCTTGCAAACATAAATATTTGTTAAAAAAAACACATTTTCCTCACATTTCTGTGGTGGAAAGTTCTGGAATCTGCGTGGATCCACAAAATTCAACCCACCCCGCATTCCCCAAAGTCTTCCGAGAAAAATGGTACCTCACTTGTGTGGGTAGGCCTAGTGCCCGCGACAGGAAACGGCCCAAAACGCAACATGGACACACCACATTTTCACAGTGAAAACGGACCCTTTTTTTGCAAAGTGCCTAGCTGTAGATTTTGAACCTTAGCTCTGCCGGCACCTAGGGAAACCTAGCAAACCTATATATTTTTGAGAAGTAGACACCCAGGGGAATCCAGGATGGGGTGACTTGACTGGCTCTCACCAGGTTCTGTTACCCAGAATCCCTTGCAAACCTCAAAATTTGTCCAAAAAAACACATTTTCCTCACATTTCTGTGGTGGAAAGTTATGGAATCTGTGTGGATCCACAAAATTCCACCCACCCCGCATTCCCCAAAGTCTTCTGAGAAAAATGGTACCTCACTTGTGTGGGTGGGTCAAGTACCCGCGACAGGCAAGGGCCCAAAACCTATTGAGGCGACATCAAAATTACCTATCACAAAACAACCTGGTTTTGCAAGGGGGGTCCCATGAGTTTTTGGCCCCGGGCTCGGCGGCCATCTAGGGAAACCTACCAAACCCACACATTTCTGAAAACTAGACACCCGGGGGAGTCCAGCAAGGTATGGCTTGCGTGGGTCCCCCAACATTTCCCTACCCAGAATCCCCTGCAAACCTCAAATTTAGCTGAGAAATCACTTTTTTCTCAAATTTCTGTGTGGAAAAGTTCTGGAATCTGCGTGGATCCACAAATTTCCTTCTATACAGCATTCCCCCAGGTCTCCCGATAAAAATGGTACCTCACTTGTGTGGGTGGGTCAAGTACCCGCGACAGGCAAGGGCCCAAAATGTATTGAGGAGACATCAAAATGACCTATCACAAAACAACCTGGTTTTGCAACGGGGGTCACCTGGGTTTTTTGCCCTGGGCTCGGCGGCCATCTAGGGAAACCTACCAAACCCACACATTTCTGAAAACTAGACACCTGGGGAAATCCAGCTCGGTATGGCTTGCGTGGGTCCCCTAACGTTTTCCTACCCAGAATCCCCTGCAAACCTCAAATTTAGCTGAAAAAATCACTTTTTTCTCAAATTTCTGTGTGGGAAAGTTCTGGAATCTACGTGGATCCACAAATTTCCTACCACCCAGCATTCCCCCAGGTCTCCCGATTAAAATGATACCTCACTCGTGTGGGTGGGTCAAGTACCCGCGACAGGCAAGGGCCCAAAACGTATTGAGAAGACATCAAAATTACCTATCACAAAACAACCTGGTTTTGCAAGGGGGGTCACCTGGGTTTTTGGCCCAGGGCTCGGCGGCCATCTTGGGAAACTACCAAACCCACACATTTCTGAAAACTAGACACCCGGGGGAGTCCTGCGAGGTATGGCTTGCATGGATCCCCAACGTTTTCCTACCCAGCAATGCCCTGCAAACCTCAAATTGAGCTGAAAAAACCACATTTTCCACATATTTTTGGGTGGAATCACCGTGCCGGCACAAATGTCCTAACCCACAGCGTTCCCCTCAGTCTCCCGAGTAAAATGATACCTCACTTATGTGGCAGAAAGACTGGAATTTCTCTGAGGGGGTGATGGCATTGGCATGCCCGTTTTGGGCAGCCCCCACCCTAATTCAAATTGCCCAAAAAAAATCCCTGGTGTCTAGTGGGCTTTTTCCACCCCCTGGGGGGCACATTGGGGGCTACTGCCCCCATATGCCCCCCAGGGGGGGCAGAAAGGCTGTAATTTTGGCGGCGGGGGTGGGGGCATTGGCATGCCCAAAACGGGCACCCCGTTTTGGGCAGCCCCCACCCTAATTGAAATTGCCGAAAAAAATCCCAGGCATCTAGTGCGCTTTCTGCCCACCCGGGGGGGGCAGAAAGACTGAATTTATCCAATTTTATTGGGGGGAGCAAAGGCCCTTGCCCAAGGGGCTGCTCCCCCCTCCCTGGTGCCTAGTGGGTGGATCCCTGCTTGGGGATCGCCCTCCTGAGGCGATCCCCAAACAGGGTTCCACTGGGGAGGGGTACCATTGGAAAGGGGAGATTCTCCCCTTTCCAACGATACCTCTCCTGACTTTCTACATGCTCAGGGGGCTGAGATAGCCCCCTGAGCACGTAGAAAGCAAAACTGAAATGAGCCTCTTGGCTCATTTCAGTTTCGGTTTCACTGAAATGACGTCAGCGCGACGTGCGCGCTGATCGTCATTTCAGGGAAACCGGGGGGGCCTGGGGAGCTCCCGAGGCTGTTGGGGGGCACCAGAGGGATTCCCGGTGCCATGGCGTCGGACGCGCGGGAGCTGTTCGACGCACATAAGCACTTATGCATTGGGCGGCTCCCGCACGTCCGACGCATAGAAGGGGTTAATCATCCAGCAGATAGTTTGAAATAGTTAGTGGTGGAAAAGATCAGTTTGAACCCAAGGGGGGGGTGGGCAGCTTAGTTAACATCTTAAACTTGTGTGAATGTAAGTGGATCCATCTCCTGAATACAGTAGTCCATGGGCTTAATGAATATGAGGAGATCTCCCAACAGGTGGCCCTTTTAACCACTGGTTGAACATAGCTGCAAAGCACTAGTGAAATGGCTCTGCTATAACACTACATACTATTTTCTGGGCTCGCAGTAAATTTGCAAGTTGGCTTGAGGATGAAATTAAAAAAATGCTTGTACATTGACTTATGTTGGTTGTATATTAACCTGACATTGACTGTGTTATTGTCAGTTTCATCAGAAAAGTTTAAGCATTTTTGTATAAAGGAGGTTATTATATGTGCTGTATGATTCGATGGGACACAATGTATTTTAAATAACAAGTATTAATTATGTGATATTATGTATACATTGATGATATATTAGAGAGATGTTGCCAGAAATGAGAGGTCTATGTACTTCCACTTGTGGAAGATTTAATATTACCATTGATAGGCGCACTTCAATTGGAATTGTGATGCACTGAATGTGGCAACTAATCAGTGGCTATGTACAACGCAGCACAGCATTCAACCAATAAAGAGAACATGAAGGGTCTCCTGGTTAAACTCTGAAATAAACAGCATGTGTGCCTACATTAAAACCTTGCACTCAAAAGCCGATCTGCAGCCTACATCAGTTTTGTTTTAGTTAATCTGGTGATTGTACGCCAAGTTTCAACGCGGTGCTTAGTGTTTACAGGGGTTATAGAAATTACACGTGGACACGTTACAATGTTTCAAGGGATTCTTCAGTGGAAGCTCATACTAATTATTCATACACAGTTGCCTATTTGTAGTCCACAGCAGGTATATTATTTTAAAATTACTTGGAATTAGCGTGGCAAGCTGTAAAACGGCGTTTCGGTTTCACAGGAGTTGTGGCTACAATGTTGCAGGTATTTCCTCTGTGTCAGCTTCTCTAACGCGAGGCTCCCACGTGCACGTTGACCTTATGGGAACCAATTTAATCCCTTTCTTCAAAAGCCCACGTATCCTCGTACGTTGCAGAGAGACTTTGTCTCACAGAGGCAACAGATCTATTTTCCATGCTAGGCTCACTTTGTAATATACACAATTAATGTATTTTGGTTCAGAGCCAAAACTTGATTGAATCAGATGGCTCCAATTTGAAATATAGTAAGTGAATTGAAGTGTCTATATTGGTGGGGTGAGTACACTTCCTGTTTGGGGCTAGGATTTGTTACTACCCTTGCTGCCCTTATTGTATAATTAATTTCTGCGCAATTTTCACAGCGCAGATGATCGTGGCCACGTTCACTTGAATTATCAGGCAATTGAGCTTCTTAGGCCCACAACTGGAGAAGAGCCGGTGAGACTTTGCCTTGAGCATATATTCCCATAAGTACATTTCACGGGATTATGGTTAAATTCAGGTGAGCACTGTGATTATTAGGGAAGAGTCCTTATTTTACGTTACAAACACGTTTAATCATTAATTGAAGAGGAATACCTCCCCTTTATTATAGGTTGCTCCCATCAAGTACCATTTTGTCCTGATGAAGATCGGCCCACAAAAGTTTTAATTGCCCTTCCTTTACCAAGGGTCGAAACGTCGACAATCCCCATCTCTACAGCCTGGACTGATTATATGGTCCACGGAGGGATTGCATTGATTTATGCACTGCACCCATATACTGTGGATGGGGTTTTTATTCAAAAGAAAGGCGGTCAGACAGGCTCATTGTTACATTGTTTGTTAATATAATTTATGGAGTTGACATTGTACTCTTTCCTTTAATTCCTTTCCTCTCACTTATACACGAGCACTTTTTTCAAAGAACTTATACTTTACACAATGGAGCCACCATGAAATGTAAATAATGTATATGTGTATATATGATCTAATCTCAATATGGGGGCGTGGCTGAACCAGCCACGATGGCGGACGCGTTCCCCTGAGGCTCCGCACACAGGCCCGACAAGCGCCATCCATCCGCTAAAGTGGGGGCTCTGTAACTGGCCAGGGAGCTCATGCCGAGTCCCTGAACTGATGAAACACCGACTGGCACCGTAGCGGTACGTAGAAGAGAAGCGGGCAGACACACTCAAGCGGCCGCGAGGCCGGGGCGCTTGACCTCAAGATGGCAACCGCCAAGCATCTACCGGAGGCGGCCGGACGACACTGGCGGGCTCCAGGAGCCTAGCGCCCAGGAGGGCACAGCTTGCCAGCAATCGCAGACGGAAGGCGTGCACATGACCCCCAAGTGAGGAGGGGAAGGTCGGAGGACAACGATCCCGTCACGGAGGATCCAGTGACTGAGTGCGATTCCACAAGGCGGACCCCCGCCTCGAGCGGAGCAGGCCGCACCGATCGCCAGTGGTGCCCCGTGGGGTGGACGGCAGGAACCTCTCAGCGACACTGAGCGACCTGGAGGCCCCAAGCAGACACCGACCCTTGCCGGAGGAACTGCTCCAGATTGGGACCAAGAAAGCAGCACGACCGTCTGAACCACAAGCAACCGGTAGGTCCGCACCTCTGCCTCACTCGCCTCTCCAGTGAACCCTACGCCCCCCACCACAACCTCGATTACTAGAGGGGCTCAAAGCCCCACGGACACCGGGGGGCCCCACAGGCACGCAGACGTTGTGGGAGAAAGGGGGAAGGCACAACTCGCAACTCCCCATATCCGCCTACAGACCGCCTTGAGAGGCGAGGCCGCAACCGCCAGCGTGCGGACACCGCTGATAGAACGGGAGCCGGACAGCCTGACAACTGCCGCCGCTGGGGGAGGATCAACACTACGGGGGAGTAGGACCTCAGGTACCAGACCACAGTCTTAGCGCCTAACCGCAATGCTAGGCCAAACTGGAGGAGCTAGGCCCCCTAGCGGAGAACCCGCAGCAACAAGCAGCAGGCTGGGAGTGACCCAAATACCAGTGCTACCGGGAGCAGGCCAACAAGGCGAGGAGCACGGGCCCTCAACCAACTGATCACGGGCCCAACCACAGAACTGGGACAATCCAGATGGGACAGGCCCCCGATGGGGAGCGCATAACAACAGAAGTGCGCCCAGAACAGGCGCCGCACCGCACCTCCCCTCTCTTATCCCCCCTAAAACTACAGTGCCCACGCGCGGAGGGGAACGCTCTCCACCCGCACCAAATGGAGAGAGGAACGCACGCAGGACTGATGAAGGTGCGGAGGAGACCCGACAGTGCGCCCACTGAAATTTGGGGGAGGGCCCCCCCACCCATTGTCGCTGGGGTGAACTGCCGGTCGGATCCACGCCACCTAGGGGAACCGATAGACGCCTGCCAGTAATCCGCCAACACCTGCGCTGGACCACCAACAGGACACCACAGGCGCCCTAAGCCCGTAGGCTGTGCAGGAAAGCAGCAACCACGCAATCAGCACGCGACCATGGGATGCCCAAAAGCAACTGGGGACCCCAGCCTCCCAACGCAGCGCGATCTAAGTCACCAACCCAAGAGGCCCAGATCACGGACCCAGACTCTAATTCCGCCATGTCAGGTTAGCTCGACAGGGTCCTGGCGGCATAGAGCATTCACGGGTCACCATGGAGGAGCGATTTGGCACTCTAGCCACTAACCTCAATCGGCTACGAGACGACCCCCGGAGGTTGGCGGACAAGGTGGCGGACGGAGAAAAAGCCCTGTCTGTACTGCAACCCCAAGCCAAAGCACAACAGGACTCCATCAAAGATCTGCAGGCTCAGGTAGCGATACTGGAAGAAAACACAGACGACCTGGAAGGATGCTCCAGGCGCAGTAACCTGTGCATACTAAATCTGCCGGAAGGGAAAGACCCTATCGAGCACACAGAAACCTGGCTCCAGTCCTTCACACCACGCAAGGAGCGCACCACCTTCTTCTCGGTCGGGAGAGTGCACCGGTAGCCGACAAGACGCCTGCCCCCAGGCTCACTCCCGCGTCCCATGCTAGTCAAACTCCTCCATTTCCGAGACAGAGACGCTATACTCAGGGCCGCCAGGCTGAACAGCCCCATCACGGTGGAAGACAAGCAGGTCATGCTCTTCCCAGACTACTCCAAGGCAGTGCAACGGAGGAGATCGTCATTCCTGGAAGTAAAACGACTGCTGAGAGACAAAAATGTCCAATACTCTCTTCTGTTCCCGGCGCGGCTCAAAATCATCCATAATGAGGCCACAATCTTCTTCACAGACCCGCAGGAAGTCATGGACTGGCTGGAGCTGAATGTACAAATTAATCAAAACCGGAGAAACACCCGAACGCACAAGCCAAACGCACCCAGACCCCCGCGGCGCAGGACGAAGGGCACCCATAGTCGAGCAGGAACGCAACTGCAAAGGAAGACACTGAAATCTCCAAATCTGGAGCAAATCATAGCGGAGCGACGAAAGGCTATCCAGGCAGCGGCGGAGCTGGGAGCGCACCTCTCAGCATCAGAAAATGAGGACTGTCCTCACATCTTCACACCAGAAGAAGACCCCAACGAATCCAGCAGCTCAGACGGGAACTCAGAGACTTTGCCAACAGTCACCCCACAAACAGCGGACACACTCATATAGGGACGCTTCGCAATGACTCACACATCAAACCTCCACACTAGTAACTCTCCGTCACCATGACCGCTACCACACAGTGCACAACACGGACTGCCGCGCCACAAGACCACTTGCACCCAAGGCCCCCTGCGGGCCACACACGTAAACCCTTAGGGCCCACAATCGCCTCCACGCAAGAGTCTCGGAGGCATGTGCGAGCCAGACACACTCCCCCTCACGAAACACTAGAGGGTACACGTTAGTACCAGTTTGGATGTGCTGTCCGTTGCAGCAGTAAGTAAAACAATTGGTTCTGTCGGGATGTTTACAATTGCTTAGGATGCTGCTTTTTAGTGCAGAAAGCAAAAAACTTATTTATAATGCACATAACAATAATTCATGAAAAAGAAGGAAAACACGCACCGAAGCAAGATTCAATAGTATATTCAAAATGAGTATCGAATACTAGAGGCTGTCACAAATACAAATTCAATTGCAGCAAAAACAACAAGTGACAGTGGTGAACAGGTGACATTTAGTGATTAGTGATATAGACAGTACACTATATACATGACGAATACATGTGAGATATAAACGGGGGGGGAATAGAGGGCTTTTTAATGTTCTTGTCCTGTCTAGTTTTGCACATGTGCTCCAAGATCCTTTGATGAATTAAATCATGATCATGAGAACTGTGCAGACATATGTAGCATGTCGACGTTTCGACCCTGGAAGCAGCGCAAAAATGAAGTGCATCAGAGCGGGTCTTCCTCAGGACTATGGAAGGATGGATGGACAGCCAAAATGCAGTAGCCTCAATTAATGAGATCTGCAAATTCAGGAAGTTCAAAGGAGGTCTCCACCAGCAGGTTGGAGCCTCATCTATTGATTCACTCGACTTCCACCAGCCGGTTGGAGTCTTGTGAAATGCGCTTAGTAATCCATAATCATTCGTATCAGGTTGCTTAGTATGCAGAAGGCGCATCCGTCCGGCAGCTGCTCAGACAAGTTAGTTGCAGCAGATTCCATGTATCGGGTCTTCAGCCCGTAGCAGTTGTGGTTTAACCCCCCGTTACACCCCGACCCCACTCCTATCCCGACACGTAGGGCTACTACACTCGTTGGCAAACCCAGGCCTCGCACCAGGTGCATTCGCTCACATCCAAAGGACACCAGGTGGGACCCCCTCGTCCCCCCCGCAGCGCGCACCCCACAAACCCCCGTGAGCCCCACTACAGACATTAAATTTCTCACTCTAAACGCCCGGGGCATACACACAGCTCGTAAGCGTTACACTATCCATGCATACATCAAGCGCCAACAAGCGCAAATCATACTACTACAGGAAACGCACCTCACAAAAGGGGAGCTCGAAAAGCTTCAAAATCGATGGCGAGGTATTTTCTGCACTACTACATATTCGGCGTACGCACGGGGGGCACTTATATGGCTCAGACCGGGGATTCCCTTTTTAGAGACCGGCAGGAAGATAGACACTGAGGGGGAGATATGCATTGTTGGAAGGTCTATTAGACGGCCAACCAGTGTTAATAGGCAGTATCTATGCACCCAATATAGAGCAAACAGCGTTCAGGGAGACCTTATCGAAAAGCTTAGCCCAATTCACCACCTAACCATGGCTCTTAGGAGGGGATTACAATTGCACACTAGACCTCAATCTGGACAGATCCCACCCTCCCATTCTGACCTCACACACCCACGCGCAAACAGCCCGCTTCCGCACATTGTCGAACCCCTGGTAGTTAGCCGACGCTTGGCGGCACACAGACCCGACAACTAAATTCGACTCTTTCCATTCCATCCCCAGGATCTATGGGTAAGACTGGGCCGGTTCTTATGTACGTCCACGATTAACCCATTGATCCAACACTCAGACTACCTAGGTAGGGTGCAATCGGACCACGATGCGCACGTTGTGATCTCAGAAAGCGCCCGCCCTTACCACCAATCCTCACGTGGCAACTCCCACGGGACTGCCTCGAAGACCCAGTGTTCCAGCATGAACAGAGGGAAAACATACAGCACTACTTCACTGACAATGCAAACACGACGACTTCCAGGACACTGAAGTGGGACGCCTTTAAGGTGGTCATGAGGGGAGCCTGCATTAGGCAAATCACAGGAGTGCGGAAAACACTGGAACAGATGATTCACACAACAGAGCTGTGTCTCACGCAGCTGTCCAAAGAAGTGGAAAAAAACGCGATTCCTCTCACACAATTAGCAGAGGCCAAGACCAAATATACAGAAGCCTGCGCAAATCCGCGCAGATACAACGTTCGAGCCCATGCCGCTAGAACTCACAGAGAGGGGAACTGAGCCGGGACCCTGCTAGCCTGGCTAATCCGACAAAACCTAGAAACGCAACCCATCACCAGCATCAGAAATGCAGCAGGCGCCGTCACCTATACACAGATGGAGATCATACAAACCTTCCACGAGTATTATGCAGAACTATACCGAGAGCCACTGCCAGACAATGAGGAGCACATATACAGAATCTTGCACCCCATCACCATGACACAGTTAACTGCCGCCGACAGAACTTCCCTAGATGAACAGGTCACACCGACAGAAATTAAAAGCGCGATCCACCACCTAGCCAAAAACAAAGCCTCCGGCCACAACGGCTTCCCAATAGAATACCACGGTACGTTCTCCTCTCAACTGGCCCCGAAGCTAGTGATAGTTTACAAGGCAGCCTTAGAGACCAGGACACTTTCCAAATCCATGCGCCAATCCACACTAGTGACATTTCCTAAACCAGACCGAGACAACTTGCTCAGGTCATCATACCGACCAATTACTCTGCTCACAGCGGACTGCAAAATATCAGGCAAGATCCTAGCGGACAGGCTCACAGGGGTACTTCCCAACCTTGTACATCCCGACCAGTGCGGATTCGTGCCCGGGAGAAACACCTCCCAGAACATCCGCAGGCTCTTGCATGTCCAGGACGGGGTGCGGGACCGCTTCCCACGCGCCGCGTGCCTCGTGCTGGACCTCGAAAAAGCCTTCGACACCCTGGCATGGCAGTACCTGTTCGTGATCCTACGGCGGGTGGGGGTCAGCCCCAATATCATTGCGCATATCAAACTGCTGTACACTGGCCTCACGACTCGGGTTCACATCGGGCGACATATCTCACCCCCCTCCAGGTGACCCATGGGACGCGCCAGGGGGACCCGTTATCCCCCCTATTGTTCGCCCTCACAATAGAGCCACTAGCAATCAGGCTTAGGGAGGGAGGCGAACATTGGGGCATTCCACTAGAGGGCCGCACCCACAGCATGTCACTATACGCGGACGACCTCCTAATCTACATCAGACACGTCACCATGGACCTCTCTCCGCTCTGGGCCACGCTAGACAACTTCGGGAGGGCAGAGGGACTGAGAGTGAATTGGGAAACGTCTACCATCTACCCCCTTCACCCGGACGCTCCCCTACGGGAAATACGAGCTGGGGCGGTCAGGCTGGCATGGAACGGGGATGCCCCGAGGAACCTGGGTATCAGGCTCTACCACACCCTGAGTGATCTCCTCGAGGGCAACCACTACAGAGCCCTAAGAGGCATTAAAACCCAGATTAACTTCTGGCGCACACTACCCCTGGCCCCGATAGGGAAGGTGGCCTTGTCGAAGATGGTGGTGGTACCCCGCCTCCTTTACTACTTCGCAAACGTCCCGGTGATCCCTCCACAAGCCTTCTTCCGGGAGTTAAACTCCTTACTCCTATCACTGATCTGGGGGAGAGGACGCCTAAGAGTAGCTCTAGCAACACTGCAACTCCCAAGGGACCAGGGCGGACTAGACGCCCCATCCTTTGAAGCCTACTTTCTCGCAGTGCAGCTGCAATGGCTGTCACGCTGGACAGCCAGGCGACACCTGGAAGAGACGGATATACAATTGGGGCCCCTTCGATCCCTACGATACACCGACTTCTTCTCCCGGGTACCAAGCCGAAACCAACCATTCCCATCCAGGTGAAGGTAGCTAGACCCTGCATGCTAAGACTCCACCGCCTCTCCCGCGCTACACTGTTGTACTCCCTGCTATTGCCACTAGCAGGTCTCCCAAGGGGGTGGTCCAGGGACATGCAAGGCTTGACAAAATATGCACTCACAGAAGTGGAATCGCTATTCACGGAGGGCCAACTAGCCTCCTTTGAGAGCCTGACGGAGGGAAGCGGGCTCCCCGCCGGTCAGTTCCTCTTACACAGGCAACTCATCTCTGACTGTAGGAAAACATGGAGCCTGGTGGACGGAGAACCACAGACACACCCCATTCTGCAAGCGATACTGAATATGGGCACAGGGCGCCACCTCATCACATGGATCTACAGATCCATCATAGAACTCACGGCCACACCGATAAAGCGGCTCCGATCAAAATGGGAAGAGGAATTTGGTTGTGCACTACATGTCAAAGAATGGCTCACAGCCCTAGAGCACCATAAGAAAGTATTGCGAAACCAGCGCTTCAAAAATATCCAATTTAACATACTACACCAGGCGTATCTCACTCCAGCGCGGCTCAAGCGATTTTATCCCGCAACACAGTTTGAATGCCCCCGTTGTCACCTACCCAGCGCCACATTCATGCATATGCTCTGGACGTACCCCGTGCTACAAATCTACTGGTCAAAAATACACACCATGATACAGACAACTGCAGGCCTGACAGGCCTCGACACATGGGAGGCTTGCGCCCTGGGTATATTCAAGCGTCAGAAAAAAAAAAAGATAGAAACGCGATTTGCAGCGTTAACCCTATTCCTAGCCAAACGAAGCATCACAATGCATTGGCACTCACCTACAGGTCGTCCGATAGAAGCATGGAGGGGGGCAGTTATAAAATGGGGCGCTGCGGAAGAAGACGCGATCAGGTAGAGGAGGCGTGGAGGACGCAACGCCACCCCATTTCCATGGAATGGGCAGCGCTCCTCCACGGTTTTAAACAAGCACACATGACACCTACAGAATCCCCGGCAGCCACCCAGGCGACGCCGCACCCCGCAACACCCTGCACCCCACACACAACCGCCTGCGGGGAGCCCACCCCCCCTTCCACAACACAATACCCGCACATGCCACGGTAAGAAAGCAACACTTGGTGGTAACCAGGCCACAGAAGATAACATGGAGTCACAAGCCCTGAAACCCATCCCCAATCCCACCTACCAAGTTACACCCTCAGTTGATTCGTTGAAAATGACGCTCGTAGACAATCCACAACAGCAGCAGAGATACACTAACGATGCCCAAGAACCAAGCAGTTCACTACAGATCCAGAACACTCCTGAACGCATACGCTGCATGCGCCGGGCACAGCATGCCCAAACACTCAGCTAACCCACTCGCACTACACTCTGGCAACTTAATGTAACTAAAAGATGAATAAATGCAAATGATGATGTTTTCTTTTTGTATACTCTGTCGGAACCTAAAAAACTCAATAAAAAGGTTTACACCAAAAAAATGATCTAATCTCAATACAATTTTGAATTCATTTCTATTGATTATGTTGTGTGTTGTAATGTTTTTAGACTTTTCTCTTTATTTTACGATTGGCATGTTCCCCTTTGGTTGGGTTGAGGTCATGTGACTACTGTTATTGAGTCAGGATTGTTCAATTTATTTGACATAACTTAGGATCAATTGTTATCTGTATCACATTTAGTGTGAGCCACAATTGTTTTTAAATGGATGCAGTTCTCTGGTGTTTTGCTCATCCTACTCATTCCCCCCCTCCCAATCAATGTCCTACTGCGAGTCTTCTCTAAGCACAGTCTTCCGCGGAGCACAGTGTATTGTGACGTAGATACTAACTGTCCCTGAAGAGCAGAGGGTGCATTGTGAATGAAGCGTTCCACTGTGTTCCAAATGAATCATTTTGAAGCACTTCCACAGGCAGTACCAACGTAGACCGGCAGAAGAACATTAATGTATGAACCTTTGTTTGAGAATGTTTCATACTGTATTTTTCATCTCCAGACTGTTGTTGCTGTTGGAGCAAGCGGAAGAACTTCTACCTTAGGATAATGCTAAAGAGTCTTAGAATTACGATCATGCTTTTGATTTTGATTTGTCTAATGTGAGTTAATGATGATCATGACATGCTGAATATGCAGTTTTGCTAATTGTTTAAGAGTAAAATGTGTTAAAAAAAATACCCTGGTTTTGGAAATTCAGGGGAGACTCCTCATTTTCACCCAAGACATTGTCAGTTTGTCTTGAGACTCTTCTCCTCCCTTTAGGATGCTGTCAGTTCTCTTTATGATCCTGACATTAGATTTTTGAGGAGTTGTTCTACTTAATTAGAATTTGAAGATGTCTGTCTTCTTATTTTGTATTTTACATCTGAGCCTTCATGGAATTTACTGCATTTCTCTTCATCACTTATATTAACATTTATGCAATAAACCTTTAAACTTTATTTTTGATTTGGAACTCAGGGGCTGATTATGATGGCGGGCAGACCACCAACAGGCAGTCGGTGGCGGTCCGACCACCGACAACCCCTCGGTCTGACCGCCAGATTACAGTACCAGCAGTCGGACCCCCAGCTGTCGGGGAAAGACTGCCGCCTCTACCAGGATCAGTGATCCCGGCAGGGCTGCGCTTGAATGGTCCCAGTTACAATCTGATTTTACTCTGCTAATTTTGTTGGGTTTAATATTGTGTAAGGTGGTAACTCTTGCAGGTAGGTCAAAAGAACTGGAGCAGCACCTTCAGAGGTAAACTTTGGGGTGTCTGAATTATTAGGGTTCAGTGAATTATTTATTATGTCTAATTCCAAGAACAGGAAAGAACAAACTTGTCACAAAGTTTATAGATCTAGCATATGTCCTGATTAAAAGATGCATTGCTATGGCCTGGAAGTCATCTAATGGCTTGGGAAGTTGACTCAGAGCCTTGAAGAAAGTGGCTACTGCAGAAATAGGCATACTAAATAAACTACAAAGAATGAGAGGCAGAGGTTCTCCAATCAAGATACGGGACACATACATGAAGCTAAGTAGGACTCTATGCAAAGACAGGCATATATAAAACACAGATAAGCATGGTCATCATCTGGTGCTAGAACACGGATATGAATAACAATACACAGGTCTGGCACTGGGTGGTGGATATGTCACCGTGGTCACCCCCCTGCCCCCCATTCTACAAGGTGTCTGCTATATGAAGAGTGTGTGCTTTCAGATGTTGACCTAAACAAAAATACTAAAATCTAAATGTGTGAGCTAAGTGGGAAGGTATACAAATGGGTAGCATGTAGTTCCCGGCAGCAAGGTAAATTGTGAATTCTTTCTGATATTTACTCGCCGCTGCCTAAACACTACAAGTTATTTATACTATTTGGCCGGCAACCGTGAAAATAGCATAGAAACTTCACTATTTACCTGGCTGTTGGTTAAGTAGTTTACATTATGCACTGTTTGGCCGGTGGCTATGCAAATAGCAGAAAACTTAAATATTTACCTGGCTGCTGACTAAACAGTAGATATTATGAGCCATCCGGCTGGCAGCCAGGAAATAACAGAAAAACGTCACTATTTACCTGGCCACTGGTTAAACAGTAGAAATTCTGCACTGTGCGACTGGTGGCCACGCAAATATCAGAAAAACGTCAGAATTTACCCGGCTGCTTGTTAAATAGTAGAGATTCTGCACTATTTGTCCAACAGCTGTGCAAATAGCAGGAAATTATAAATATTTACCAAAGTGCAGGAAGAATAGTAGAGATTCTGCACTGTTCAGCTGTCAGCCGTGCGAATGAAAGAAAAACCTCACTATTTAACTGTCCACTGAATAAACAGTAGAGATTCTGCACTGTTTGGCTGGCAGACGTGCAGATAGCAGAAAAAGTCTGCTATTTACCTGTTCGCTGTCTAAATAGTAGAGATTATGCATTGTTTGGCTAGCAGTTATTAAAAAACTTCTTTCCCCTGAGACCGCCAACATCCTGTCCTAAGGGGCACCCCTTCCCCTTTTCAAATAGGTTACCACTCCAGCTTGGGAGTCGTTAGCTCATCAATGGTTAGTGAAAGCAATTGCAGCAACAAACTATCAATAAATTCCTTTCTGAATTGAAAAGGGGAGGGGGGAAACCCCTTTCATGAACCCTCCTATTTGCAAATCATAAACTATTGCGAAAGTCCTTTGACTAGCCTTAAGAAATTTCCAACTCACAAAAAGGGGTTTGTACAAAATGATAAGTACTTTTGTGGTCACAAACCTTTTGCTTTTGCAAAATGAGGCCCTTAGTGCTAAAACTGGCTTAGATGCAGACAATAACTTATGGGTTGAAAGGTCCCAAATGTTTGAATGTTTCCAAGTTATTTTGTCAGGCATGGCACAGAATGCCACTTTAATACACTGTGGGTCAAGACATAGCGACTTGGGAGGCCCTTTATGGTGCTGTCTCGTGCTCCACAAATGCTCCTACTCTTTTGAATCTAGCTGCAGATTGTGATGACGCGAAAACAGATCTTGATGTACCAAATATATTTATTGGTATGCTGGGAAAGCTTCCTCAGCTCCCTGTCCTCAGCTCTGCTCCTGAAACTGAACATCAATTCAAATAGCAGCATTCTATATGTGGTTATGACCACATACTACATTCTACATTCATGTGACTAATGATAAAGATAATTAGAACCTTTGCAAGGCCAGTTAAAGCAATTTATTTTTCTGAAGCTATACACTCGCTCTTACTCATAAAGCCATGGGAATGTGCAAGGCCCCGATATAGGATGGCCAAAAGACTCCATGTTACAAGAAAAACTCTTTTTCTGCAGCAAATCAGTGCATTCTAAAACTATTAATTTTGGTTTAATTTAATGAAACAAATTGGACTAAAAATCTGAAAACAATGATTTGTAAATGCAAAAATCCAGAAAAGGAAATGTTGTATGTTATACAGCCATATAATATTAAGGATTATTTTATCAAAATCTAAACAATTACATAGGCCCTCTTATGAGGTGAGCAACACATTATGATTGAGAGGCTTTATTTCAATCACATGACAGAAGTATGAAAAACTATGGGCCTATTTAAAGTTTCAAGTACAGAGTTAAATATGTCAGGATGGTAGAGGACAATACCCTCGACATCCTGAGGGATCTCTGCCCACTCAATTAAGAGCTGTCCACTAGCCCTGTGGCCAACTCTCTACATTGACAGGAACTGCTGTCATCGCGGTTCCTGTCTATGCACAAAACATTTGAAGGACAGTACAGTCCGACATGATGACCAACTAGGAAACTTTTTTTTAAATGATTGTTTTTCAAAAACAAGCTCCCAAAGCAGGAGTTTGTTTTTGAAAAACTAAAAAAAGCAAATGGTCCCACACGCTGACAATTTTATCCCAGGATGACGGGGCCATTATTTTGTTTACTATATAATAAGGTAAATGGTGTAAAGTTCTTCCTTCAATGGCTCATACTTTGTCAGGCCATCAGAGGAAGTATTCTGTCAAGAAGTCACAAGCAAAGGATTAGGACTATAATTAATTGAACTGAATGTCATTGGAATATGAATGAATTTCCCCATGAAATCAGAGAAAGCCATATAGGCCTAAAAGACACAGAAGAAAAGAAACTCACAGAGATTTTTATTCATTTGCTTTATTACAAATTTTCCAAGAAATAAGACACTGAATAAACAGACATTTTGTTATCTCTATTGTGTTTTACTGATTGATCATTTTACAGTTCCGCTTTAATATCCATTTTCCAGAAAAGAGATGTGGATCCACTATTGAGGTTTCAGAACTTATTTGGGGTGTTTCTCATTCAACTATTATTTTCTGGCTGTCGCTCAGACACAGTCTTTGTGCTAGGTGATGGCTCTCACAACAGCAGCAATAGTGCTGGCTTCAAACAAAAGTATCCAAAACAAGGATAAAATGAAGCATGAGATCTCAGCACCTGGCTGTCATCTGCCTTTGCGAGTAGTCATCAGGCAGAGACCAAAGGGCGGCCCTGCTTCGAAACATTGATTCCTTTAGCAAGAGAAGCTACCCTTTACTTCTACAATCTAACCTATGTCGTCATGGTTAGGAAGAGCTAATCAGCAGCCCTTTGCTAAAAAGGACATCACACAATTTGTTTGGGCAGCCTTTTCTACATTCTCCCTTACTTCAGTTCTGGGTCTCCACTGTCTATCCACAGGGATGCAGTCAATACACTGACAAGCTGTATCTACTCTCCATCACGTTATGCAAAATGCATCCCACTGGTCCATGCACTAAGACTTTCATCACACAGGTCTCTCAGGACCTCTGTGATAAAATGGCTGGTTTCTTCTATGCCACAATTAAGGACATTTACTCCTCTTTGGAGAACTTAAACTCTGCGGGAACTAAAACTAATCCCCCATCTGATCCTCGGGTAGTACCTTTGAAGGACTGCCGTTTGCGCTCCTTTCCTCCTATTCTTCAAGAGGATACCGAGTTGTTGTTAAGTGGGATTAGATCTGGCTCTCCCCTCGAATCTTGTCCTCTTAAGATTCTGAAATTAGGAAGCGAGGCCATTGCACCTCCTCTGACCGCTATCCTCAATTCCGTCATCTCCTCTGGCCAATTTCCCACCGCATGGAAAACGGCGGTGGTAAAACCTTTGTTAAAGAAGGCCTCTCTTGACCCGACAGAATCAAAAACTATCGGCCCATTTCCCTGCTGCCCGTTCCGGCTAAGATCCTGGAAAAACATCTTAATCGCCATCTCAGTTCTTATTTGGAGGAATACCAACTGCTCGATGGCTCGCAGCATGGTTTCAGGAGTGAACACAGTACGGAGACGGCATTAACCGTTGTCTTTAACAACATCCGACAACAGGTTGATGCTGGTCATACCACCCTACTGATTCTCCTGGACCTGACGGCAGCCTTCGATATGATTTCTCCTTGTAGGCTGGTTGGCAGGCTCCGGGAAATTGGGATAGAGGATTCCGCATTCAATCTGCTCTCATCGTTCCTTTTGAATCACTCGCAAAGAGTTAAGATGGGCCAATTTCTTTCTGCCCCTAAACAATTGTTCTGTGGAGTCCCCCAGGGATCCTCATTGAGTCCTACCCTCTTTAATATCTATGTAGCCTCGCTCGCCACTGTGGAAAGATCTTTTGGCCTTGAAGTGCTTTCCTACGCTGATGACACTCAGATTCTGATTTCCATCACTGAGAATGTCTCAGCCTCAGCAGTAAATTTTAAAAACTGCATGCGGGCGGTGGCTGCATGGATGGTTGAGAATTACTTAAGACTCAATGGGGATAAAACGGAGGTCATAATCTTTGGAGACAAGATGGATATCTGGTCGGAGGCCTGGTGGCCTGACTCTCTTGGATGCTGCCCTCGCTCCTGTCTTAGTGCCAAGAATTTAGGCATCATTGTGGACTCCTCTCTTTCCTTGGGCTCACAAATAAATAGAACTGTCTCTACCTGTTTTGGGATGATACGGACTCTCAGGAAGATCTTCCGTTTTCTTTCCCTTCCTGCACGGAAACAGGCAGTGGTGGCCCTCGTGGTCTCGAGGTTAGACTACTGTAATGCCCTTTATTTAGGGATAAATAAAGGACTTCTTCATCGACTTCAATTGGTGCAGAATGCCGCCGCTAGGCTGGTGATGGGTCTCCCCAAATTCCATTCAGTCTCAGCTACCATTAGAAGCCTGCACTGGCTCCCGTTGGGGAGGAGAATTGTGTTCAAGGCTTTAGGCCTGGTCCACAAGGCCGTCCACAATAGGGGGTCAGAAGGTATCAACAAAATGTTTCAAAGATATCTTCCCGGCAAGGACTTGAGATCTGCAAGTAAGAACCGGGTAACAGTTCCCAGGGTGAGGAAAGCTAGGTGGGGGGGGAGGGCTTTCTCGTTGTTAGGGGCCAATATGTGGAATTCCCTTCCTTCCCCAATTTCCACTCTGTAAACCCATTCCTTATTTCGTAAGTCCTTGAAGACCTGGCTTTACACCTTGTCCTAACCTTTAAGCTTCCTACTCTATAGACACCTTTTACTCTAATCGCTTTCCGCAGCGCCTTGATGCCCCTGGGCTAAGTTCGCGCTCTACAAAACTTATATTCATTCATTCATTCATTCATCACACGAGGAGTTCTACTACTATGCACTTAGGGGCAGATTTACTAAGGGGTTGCATTGCCCTTTAGTCAAGCAATGCAACTCAAAGCAACACAAGTCCTTAAATGGGATTCACGAAGCCATGCAAAGACACCTGCATGACTTACTAAATCCATAGTAACACAAGGCAGCGCAAATAGCTTCCTTGTGTTACCCTCTTTCAAAAAGTCTATGGGTGGAGCATGGGCATTCTCATGCATCCACCCATGGACTTTAATGCAATCCCAGATTTACTAAGGTGAGTAAATATGGGATTGTGTCAAAGTGGTACACCTTCCCAAGTAAGGCGTAATGAGGAGAAATATCTGTATTGATCGTCGTTACTTTCTCTTTCTATGCACGCTGCATTCTGCAGCACACATAGAAAGAGGAAAATACCTCAAAAGATTGTATTAGTGCAGGAAGGTTCCCATTCCTGCAAAAAAACAATCCTACTCATAATGCGGGCACCCTTGCACCATGTCGGTAGCACACAGTGAGTCAACGCAGAGAGAGAGAGCAGAAATACGTTATATCTTAGTCGAGTTGGCACATATCTGCTCTCTCCCTGTCATGCAACACAAAGCAGCCAGTTGTGCTGCTGCCTTGTGTTGCATGACACCTCAGTAAATCTGCCCCTTACTATATACCCACCTCACAGACACACTCATGGAATGTTAGGGCAAAGATCTGGGGGTCACACAAAATCCCTATTTGGGCCATCTGACATGATCCATCAGGAGGCTGCGTCACCTTCTTTTCTACTCGTCAGAGCCTTCTTATGATTTTGAGCTTCCCTTTCCTGATTTACATATCCCTTTGACCCATTTGTTAGCCATCAACTATTTTTTCCTGACTTCAGACATCTGATTTTCTCAACCCTTCCAGCCATCTTTCACAGATCATACTCATTTTCACCCATCCACCTTTAAACTCCTCTGTCAAATTTCAGTCCTTATGCCCTCAGATCCACCCTCAAACTAATGTGAAAGCTTCAGACCACGTATTTTACCCTCAGAGGTCGATGTGTAATAGTACTGTTTTTTTATTCACTTTGCATGCCCTGATTTTTCAGCAAATACCTGCTAGTTCTATATGTGGGCTGAAGAAATGGGGGGGTTCTAGAGTTGGCAGTATAAGATTTATAAATAAGAACCATTGACAAAAGGGATATCCTAATGCATGTGGTCTTCTTACGCCACTTCCAGGTCCTTCTGTGCATTTAGGTCTTGGTCCTCCTCCTAGTCCTGTTCCAAGTCCTCATTTTCTGGGTTTTTTGGGTTCTTCTGATCCTCATTCTCACCCTGGTCTAGCTAGCTCTGGTCTCCTTGGTACTGGTTTTCTGAATCTGAGGGTCCTGGTTGTAATCCTTCCTGACCCTGGTCTTCCTGGCCCTGCTCTTGGCTCATCTTTGTATTAGCACTTCCTGGGCCTCCTGATCCTAGTACTACTGATCCTCACCCTGATCCAGCTGATTTGCTTGGTCCTTATCCTCCTAGCCATGTTGTTATAGTTCTTCTAGGGCTGGCACTCCCATTCTTCCTGGTTTGGGTCATCCTGATTCTCCTAGCCCTGGTTCTTATTCTTGTGGTCTACCTGGTACTACCTCTACTGGTTCTGGTCCTCCTTATTAGGGCCTCTTGGACTGAGCCTGGTCATTTTGATCCTGGTCTGGTCCCATTGATCCTTGTGGCTCTGGTTGTCCTGGTTTCCCTGATCTTCACCAGCCCAGTCCTAATACCCCAGTTCCTAGTCTTCCTTCCCCACTTGTAACTTCAGGTCCTAGCCCCTTAGTTCTGACCTCTCTGGTCCTCCTAGCTCTGGTCATGATACTGGTTATTCTGATCATTCTAGTACACCTAATCCCACCCCCATCTGGTTGCCGGTCCGAATAGCCCTAGTCCATCTACTCCTGACCTGAATAGTTCTCCAGGTCCTCCTCCAACAGGTCATGATACTCTTAGCCCTGGTCCTTCTGCTTGTTGTTATCTTGGTCTAACTTGTCCACTTTATCCTGATCCTCCTTGTTCAGGTCATCCTTTTCTTAGCTGTTCTTAGCCACCCAGCATGGTCATTATGGTCCCTGTCATCCTGGCCTTCCTTCTCCTGGTCGTCCTTTTCCTCCTCATCCCGGTCCTGCTTGCCATGGTATGCCAGGTCCTGATACTCTGGGCCTCTGAGAATTGAGCTTCCTTTTCCCCTTGGTTGGGGTGCCACTGCTACTCATTGCCCTGTTCCTCTTAGCTCTTGTCCTGTTGACTCTGACTGCTGGCCAGCTCCTCTTCATTCTTCAGGTCCCGCTGGTCCCCTCTGACTACCAGGCCTCTTGTGTCCTGGCCCTCTTAGGCCTTGCTCTCCAAGCTATTGTCTTCCTGCTTTGGATCATCCTTATCCTCTTGGCCCTGTGCTTTGTCCTTTACTCCTTCTGGCACTGCACCCAATGGTCTGGGCCCTCTTGGTCCTGGTTCTCTTTGTTTGGGTCCTTCTGAGCCTCATCATTTTGGTCCTGGTCGTCTTGGACATCAGGGTACAGTTCCCTTAGTCTTTCTGGCTCTTACTGTTATGGTCCTCCTCATCTTCTGCACCCAAGTCCTGCTATTCTCAGATCCTGGTCTTTCTGTTCCACTTGGTACTCTGGGCCCTAGTTCTATGGTCATGGTCCCTGTGGTACTCCTAGGCTTGTTCCTGATCATATTGGTGCTGATTCTACAAATCCTTCTTGTTCTGGTCCTCATCCTCCTAGCTCTGAGCCTCCTGTATATTCTTGGTACTGACCACCCTTCATATTCTTTGCTTATTCTGACCCCTGGTCCTACTGGCCTGGATCTTGTCTGCCTGGATCTGGTACTGATCCTCTTGCCCTAGTCTTCCTGGTGCTTGTCCTCATGCTGCTACACAAACACATCTTGGTCCTCCTTTATCTGGTCCATCTGGGCCTGGCCATCTTGTTACTCTTCCTCCTGGCCATCCTGTTCCTAGCTCTGTGGCCTGGGCCTCCAGGCTGTGATCATCTTGGTCCTGATGACACTGGTCCTGGTCCTCTTTCTCCTCCACACCCTAGCCCTCAAGGTCCTGATTTTCCTGGTTCCCTTAGTTCTTTGTTTCCTTGTTCTCATAGAACCTTTCCTTCTAACCCCGTTGGTCCTGTTCCTTAAAGTTTGTGTTCTCCTTGACCAAGTTCTCCTGGACCTGACCCACCTGCTGTCTTCTTGACCCTGGCTGTCCTGCTCCTATTGTCCTATTATGCTTGTTATCATAAACTTTGCCTTTTGGCCATCATGGACCTTCCTTGTTCTTCCCGTGTTGGCCCAGCTGGCCTTTTTCCTTTGTGGTCCTCTTGGTCCTAGTCACCGTGTCCTAGTTCTCCTCGCCGTCAACTTCCTCTGGTACCACATGTACTGGTCCATCATGCTTCTTGTGTCTTGGCACTTAGTCTTTGTCCTCCTGGATCTGTTCCTGGTCCATTTAGTCCTACTGGTACTGCAGCCATTGATCCAGGTTCTGTTGACTCAGTTTCTCCTTGTCTGGGTGCTCCTGAGCCTGGTCATTTGGTCCTGGTCCTCCTGCCCACCACTGTCCATTTTTTAGTCTTCCAGATGCTGGTTGGCCTTTTTACCTCAGATCTTCTTCACCCTGGTCCTACCACTTGTAAATATTGCTGTGCCCCAATTGGTAATCCAATCCCTGGCCCCCTAGGTACTGATCTTCATGACTCTCTTAGCCATGTTTCTGCTGTTCCTCCTGGTCATGATCCTTTAAGTTTACCTAGTCCTCTTGCTCTGGTCTTCTGGGTGCTCGTGGTTCTGCATCCCTCGGTCTTCCAAATCCCTGTCCTGCTTATCCTAGTATCCTAAACATACTGGGTATTGCCCTTCAGGTCATTATCTTCTTAGTCCTCTTCAATGTGGTCCTGATCCTCCTGGCCCTCATCCTCCCGCTCCTTGCCCGCATGGCTCTGTAATAACTTATCCACTAATAAGAAGTAGATTTATCCTTTGGTTTCTACACTCTCATTTATACATGCATAGTTTGTTCGTAACCCATGTCATTCAGCCACAGAATCAAAAGGAAAAAACCATACAGCCCAAGCAGTAAACACAAAATACTGTCAAAAGTAGAAATTAGTACAAAAGCTTTTTTATTAAAAGAAAAATACAACTGTTCTTATGAACTTCAATCATTAAAAACATTTTAAAAAAATTGTGTAATATATATATTTGTTTCAGTGCTACACAATATTTAAAAAAAATAAGGAAAACCTAAATTCATGTGCGGAATATATACAGACTATACCTCTGTACTAATAAGAGAAAGGAAATCTCTATACGCAAACATCAATAAACCTAATATTTCGAGAGAAGCAAAAAGACAGTGTACTTTGTCATTAAATTGAACACATTCGTAAAAAAGAAAATGTTGACTAGGACCCGATACATCCACTTTCGTTAAGGTATCTACGGTTCCAGTCATACGATAAAACACCACAAGGTTGAACAAAGAACAAATCCTGTATATAAAACAAATATATACTGATGTCAGTAAACCTTCTATTGCACAACTCAGAGTACATAGCATGTATATACTTATATCAGTGACCTTTATACCACATTGTTCTAAGCACATGATACAAATACATGCCAGGAGATAAAGACATTCTAAACAGACTGCAATTAAAGATCATTTTGTTCAAAGAACCATGTTCTTTCATAATATTAAAAATACAATAATTTCATACTAAAGACAATATAAATTGGCCTACTGGGTGGGCTCAAAGTAGGGGAAGACTACATACATTCAAACATACACCCTACTCCATCACTCCTAAACTTATAGTTCTACCATTTTATATTATTAATCTTGTTTCTCATGTTTATTCAATAAAGATAATATCTAAGTCACATTAGCCCCTCAAGGCATTAATAGTCCCACAGCTACAACTAAGGGTGAGGTCTAATCATTACTACTTCGCCTCATTTAAACCTCATTGTTGGAAATGTCCTACCTGGTTGTGGTGTCCAAAATGTATTTGTCGCGCTATATAGCGTGCAAGGTAAGTGTATCCTAGGCTACCATCAATGATTGGTGCCAAATATAGAGATCTAAATTACAGGAGAAGTAGAAAAAATATATAAATAAACTATAATAACTATTAGTACATGACTATTGCTGCACTCATATAGAGGGGGATTATTTTACCTGCTTGTTGGCAGAAACGAGGATAACCAAGACATTTTTTTTAAATGTTTTTAACGATTGAGGTTCATAAGAACAATTGTATTTTTCTTTTAATAAAAAAGCTTTTGTACTAATTTCTACTTTTGACAGTATTTTGTGTTTACTGCTTGGGCTGTGTTGTTTTTTCCTTTTGATTCTGTGGTTGAATGACATGGGTTACGAACAAACTATGCATGTATAAATGAGTGTGTAGATACCAAAGGATAAATCTACTTCTTACTTGTCAATAGTACCCTATTCCTTTGGTGAGGCAAAGGTGTCCCTCTCTTTCTATTTTTGGATAACTTATTAACTCACAGATCGTCGTAGCCTTTACCTTGTTCTGATGTTCCTTGATCCCCAGTTCATGCTACTCTAAGAACTTCCTGGCCCTGTACTGGCTGGTCCTGGTTTGACTGGTTGTCATTCCCACGTGCTCCTGCCACTAGTAATGAATCTTGGGTCTCCTATTTCACAGGCTCTCAGTCCTGGACCTTTCCATCCTCCTCACCCTAATATGCGTCCATCAGTCCCCCTCTTCCAGCTCCCCTGGTTTATCTAGTTCCCTCATTTGCCTATTCCTAATCCTTTTGATCATGGTCATCATGGTCCATGTAGGCCTGGTCTTAGTTCTGGTACTGCTTTGTTCGGCCCTCATGTATTGAGTCTCCTGATGCTAGGTCCACAGGCCTTGGTTTCCCTAGCCTTCCAAGTCCCCTGTCCTCCTGCCCCATCCTACTCCTACTAGACCTCTTGGTCTCGTGGCTTGTCTTTTCTAACTTGTCCTTGTCCATTTGACCATGGGCCCCTCTATCATGGTCCTCCTAGTAATGGTCCTATAGGTCTTTCTCATCCCTCAGGCACTGGTCCTCCAACTTCCTATGTTGTGCGTCACCCTCGTTCATGCAGTTCTTGTCACCCTGGTTTAGGATTCCCCTGAGTCTGACACTCTTGGACTGGACCTAGACTTTCTTGTCCTTTATAACCCTTCGGGCAATCTAATCTAGTGTGCCAAGTCCTGTTAGCCCTGGCCCTTTCTAGTTGTGGCCTTCCTGGTCCTTTTGCTTCTGGCCCCTTGGTTCTCCTTGATCTGATGTCTGCTGTCTTGGCCCTCCTGCAACTGGTCCTTTTCTCCACTGGTTACCTGGTACTGGTCCTCTTTGGTCTCTCTACTTGGGCCTGCTACTCCTGTCCCTGGTTGTCCTCGTCTCTTTAGTCTTGGTTGGTGCGCACAGACCCTCATTACCCTTTTTATCGTTATGGTCCAGGGCCTTCTGTTCCTTCTACCTCATGTCCTTTTGTTCCTTGTAGCCGTTGTCCACGGGGGCCAGTTTCCCCTGTTCTGCATCCTCCTGGCCCTACAAATCCTTCTCACCCTGGTCTGGATAACCCTTGTGCTGTTTTTTATTGTCCTGTTCCTCATCGTCTATTTGTTCCTGGTCCCCTCTGTCACTGGTAACCCTGGTCCTCATAGATTAGGTCTCCCTGGACCTGGTCTTCTCCTCCTCCAACTTCCTTCACCAGACCCTCCTCCACAATGACTTTAGGCAGGTACAGAATCCAAGCCTGTCATACAGATTTTTCTTTTTATTCGTTTGTTTGCTTCCAGATTTCTTTTGTGGAGTCAGCACTGTCATGTACAGAAATACGGCCCTGTAGAGACAGGACCTTGCCCACTTAAAACACCTCATAATATGTTAAAAATCAAAACCACAATTCCCAAGATGCATTGTGCAGGTGGCTAAAATGTTGGTATGGCTGAAGGAGTCACTCATGACATGGGACCAATAAGTATCAATGCCCTCAACCTACTCTGCTGGGTGAATAGCATGAAACGGTGTGTTTATTCACAGACAGCAGAGTGTAACGCTCCTGTGAATTACCCAGGTGCATTACTCACCTGTCTCCTGCTTTCACTTCCCCATTCAACAGAAGGCCCATCACAGTGTGTCTCTCAATTTAACTCCTGCAAGTGCCCCACAACACTGTGTGCAAAAACACCAATTACCTACTGTAGATGTCCTTCCCTCTGTTTGCTACTGCTTATTGACTGCTGCTGTGTTGCCAGATGTCAATACTAAGCAAGCACAATGTCCCTTAAACAGAATTAGCATAACGCCTTCCATAAGGAGCCCAAAAAGAGCCCAGCCCTCAAAAACATTAAAAAAACAATGTATTCTCATGAGTGAATAACATGCATTGAACCCATACTCCGTATGCTGACAGCCAAATGCCCCGACTGAAGCGCAAAATTTCTATGTGCCATAGCCTGAAGCATCTGGTTGATTTCTACATGTCGTATTTGAATATTAAAATAACATTAATGCATTTATTCAGAATTGATTTTACATTTTTTTTAACTGTAAACAGCTTAGCTTAATTCAAGCACTTAACTTTTTACAAATTATTGTACATTTGTATACTTACTTACATTCAAACGCCTCACAAGTTACATCCCCATTATAAGATGGCCACCAGACTACTATTGCCTGGAGGCCCTATCTTCCTTAGGGCCGGCTAAATAAAGACCTCCTTCACACTATTTATATGGCTGCTGCTCAAATTGTACATCATTTCTACTATTTAATCTATGGCCGGTGAAACAGCAGAGATTTTGTACTATTTTGGTGGCGGAGGGATAAATAGACACTCCCAAACAAATGATCTCAACATGGCCCTGATATTAAACTGCTGCTCTGCTTTTTCCTTCCGTTACATGTTGGATGTTTACTGAACATATAACAAGTGGCAGCGATCCACTGTTGGACTTGGCACTTGAATCCTTTATGAAAATATGCCGAACTGCTCTGTACTTAAAAAATGCAAATAAAGATATATGTGAGAAAAGCACCACATCATATTTAAAACGAATATGGAATGTGGAATGTTTGCTTTCAAGCTGTGTGGAGGCAGTTGCTTCTGTAGCCTGGTCCCTGACAGTCGTAATTGTAAACTCCAAATAAAAAATGATGAGTGTCCTCAGCTTTTCAGTGATCAAATCTATTATTTTAAATGTAGGACATACATGTCAGTGGCGCTTCCAACAAGACAGAGTCCATGGACAGTTGTTTTGATGTGACTTGCTTAATTAAGCACATTTCTTTCCAAAAGATTTGGGTTTTAACATAACCCACCAGATATCAAACTTGTCACCCCTTGCATTACAACTCCTCCAGCAAACATTGCTAACTTCTGGCTAAATGGCATGTATCCTCGACAGATCATGTACCAACTGTACATCAGTTTATCCCCATTTTCTCTATGTTGAAAGAAAGCGCATCATTTTTTGTGACTCCCAACCCCATTTTTGCCGGTCTAGTTGTCTAGTTTGGCTGGTTTTAGGAATGTGTACTTGCTACCCTCGTCAATTAGTAGTATAGTGCATGTGCTTTTCCCTAAAACATGCACTGTGAATTGGATTACTCTATTTGGCTTATTTATCTTTGCTTTAAGGTCTTAGTAAATGGAGCAAAAATCACCAATGGCACAGGAGTTAAATGTCATATGTGGGTGCAGTGTGTATTAACACCATGCACATATATGACACAAATATATGGCTGCCAGAAACACCACAGTGCTGTGGTTGGGCTGCAGTTTAAGGACACTGCTGTGATACATGGCAAGGAAAAATGCCTATGCCGTCTAATAAAAATATTTTTAGATATTAAATCTTCCCTAAAGCCTGCCTTGAAATTCACTAGCCATGATGTTTACTATATAAAAAGTGGCACCCTATATATTTCAAGTAGATGAACTCACAGTTCCTGAAGGCCTAAAAGCAATTTCCACTGTGCAGATTATCAATAGGCAGTCCTATGTGTGATTAAAATATTTATTTCATATTGCTGCTTGGAAAAACGATAAAATAATTCAAAGTTATTTAGATCTCAGCATTACCCCAGTGAGAAAATAGTCCTCTATTGATTAATTACGCCAATATCCTCTCCAGCCTCGACCTCTCCTGGATCTAAAAATGCATAATAATGTCTCTACCAATTCCAAATTTTCAGGAAATTCCAGAGATAGACCCTACTTTCAAAAGTTACCTTTTCTGCCTGCGTATACATAGCTAGGCTTGTTCACCATTCAGGTAAGGTTGGCAGGGTTTGCAGGGCCCATTTTCGCAGAACAAAAGCTTAATTCTGGTAAGGTCAACATTGCTTGGTATCACTAGTATAACGAATTGAGGCAGAGCTGGAACATCACTCATCAATATTTGGCTAAGCTCCCTCAATATTAACAGCCAATATTTCTGCACCTTGCAGCATCCCCACCCGTAGTAATAATGTGGTTTCTTCCCCTTCATATTTCAGGCAGTCAGATGATTGGGCCCACCCCATCGGGTGTAATCTACTTCTATTATGGTACATTCAGTGTAGAGATTTTAAATGAAGCAGGTGCTGGTATGACTTAATTGCTAACTCCCTCGAATGCATCAGAGCCGCCTTCCAGTCAACATCTTCATTTATGTCTAATTCTGTCTCCCATCTGAACATCAGTTTCTGCAACATGTCCGGCATATAGTAAATGAGGGATCTGTAGGTAATGGATACAGCTTCCATCCAGATAGCTCTCCCAACATCACTCTATCCTCCAGAGGGGCGTATTCCAGAATTTCCCTCATTACAGATATTTCACCTGGAGTGCATCTCATCTGGTTGCATTTATGCATATGAGCTCGATTTAGTTCGTATTTCTTCCCATTCTGAGCCCATTTTCCTGTAAGTTTGGTAACAGTCTCATGTTATTGCCTTCCATCAGACCTCCCAGCTTGGTGATCCTGATATTGTCACATTTTAGGACACCTCCTTTCCAAAACAGTGTCTCCTTTGTTGTTTTGCATTTCTACCCAAGACAACTGATTGCTCCCTCCCAGGATGAAAATTAGTTTTTTTAATACTCAAGTGGAAAAGTAACTTTATCAAATGTACTTTGGGATCCCCAAGCCAGAACTGACTTAAAATCAGTTCTGCCATTCATCACATCTCCAGTGGCCAATATGTATTCTTTGCTGCAGTTAGTGACTCTGCCTGCCAGAGGGCAATAGCCTGGTCTCTGGGCCCAGAATGCCAGGGTATTGTTAACAACTGGCCACTTAGCAGGGATTAGCCGTCTTGGAGGGGTACAGGGCAGTTGGCAGATGAATGATAGCCTCAAATCATCTTCATTTGACTTGCTGATTACAAATAAGGCTGACATTATCTGCTCCCATTTATTCACAGAGCCCTTCTAGACTTTTAACTCCAACCCCTGTATAAGGGAGAACTATAATGGACCCTGAGGGGGGGTTAACCTTATCTACAAAGATGAAACCCTAGTGGCGTTTCTGCAGCTTTTTTCAGTTTCTGAGTGCAGACGGGATCAGCCATCTTGAATTTAGGGCTTCTGGGATTTAATACAGACAAGCAAAGAGGAAGTGCCCCAAAGGGAGGTGTGCACAAGCCAAGAAAAAAGACAGGATTGCATAGGGAAAATTCTACAATCACTGACACAGCTTACCACCACGACCTCAGATCATTCCTGCACTTGGGAAGATAACATCTGAAGGAAGAAGACTATGGAATAAAAGGAATCAAGGACTCCTGACTCTTGCTAGCACCTAGAAATAGAAACTAAGTAGTCTGCTGACTGGTTGCCTGCCCCAGTGATAGAAAATAACAGAAGGTCGCCTGACTTCAACAATGCCCAACTGATCATAAACAACTAGACCCTCTAGGACCACTGGCTGGAGAGACACCTAGTACCTAAAAGCCTGCAATGAGGGCTTGGGCTGCAAGGCTGAACAGAAAAACTGTTCCCAACGGTTGAAAACATTTTCAGAGGACTGAGACGAATTGCTGAGTTTTGGCCAGGGAAGTCGCACCTTAGGCGAGCAAGTTTGTTTTGCTTTGAGATTTTTGATGAGCTAAAAATAGATTCAGTGGGCCTTGCGGTTGAGGTATCTGAACTCATGGAGTCCTGCCCAACTTCATCTTCGAGTTCTGCTGGATGGTTTTGAGAACCAAAAAAGGTGACTACATCTGAAGATAAAATCTAGGACCGGGCATGTCAGCAAATCCATGGCAGTAAGAAAGCAACCTCAGCAGCTATGAAATCTAGCTTTTTCCCAATCAGAGCTTTAGGCGCCAAAACCAATGGGTTTAGCGGAAGCTCAATGACAATGTACCCAACTTCGAGACCCTCGCCAGCTTCAGCCTTGAACATTGCCAGCTGAAGGGTTTTGACTTCCATTTCAGAGACCTAAGGTAAAGTCTTTGACTGGGAAAGCCTGTTTGGCTCCATCCAGTCGGCCTGAAATAATTCCTAGGATCCAGTCAAATGCAAAAAGCTATATTTCAATGGTGCTTTACTTTTGCTAGGAACTTTTTGCCTTAAAGCTTTAAAAAGTTATATCTCCAGTTTCCATTGTCCAATTTTGGAGATTAAAATGATTTTCCTCATTAAATTGTTATTTATTTTTCTATATTGGTTTGGGACTATTATTGTGTTATGTTACGGGTTCAACTGTGGGGGCTGCCTGGTCGAGTCAGCCAAGGGTCCCTGGAGGGCTGCTACATGTGGGTGAGGAGAGGGCCGGCCTGGGAGGGCCCGAGATCGGCCGCTGCCAGAAGACGCGATCACAAACTAAAAGTACTAAACCAGCAAAGTGAGTAGGCTAAACTGGCTGAAAAATGAAAGCCAAACCAAACATCAATGCAAATGGCCCATCAGACAAAAGTTAAGATTACCATTAAATAAAAAAGAAGGACTCAAACCGAAAAAAATATATAAATAACGCCTAACACCAATGGTCCAGACCAGGGAAAAAAAAGCAAACAAAAAATTAGTAGATTCAAACTATAAAAACATAACAAGGCACATCTATCAACAAAAACATTGAAAGTGAAAGGCAAAGAACACAAAAAGAGTAGACATATATTATCAAACTCTAAGGACTGAGGCCCTCGGGGGCTGCAGCTGTGACTCTGGGGGCCCTTCTGTTGGGGCCTGATTGCCTTGGACGAGGGTGATGCGAGCTGGCCAACCACAGTCTTCCCTGTGGGGTTGAGGAGGATGAAACATTGCAATGACGCCTTCTATGGACATTGAAGTAGTTCCCCCTCCCGGATAGATGTATGCTTGCCTGCACATCAACTCCGGGCCTATGGATGCCCTCCCTCAGGTGTGGCCATTGTTTCTCCGGCCCTTCGGGAGTCGGACTGAGACGTGATTGGGGCACCTTGCAGGAACTTTGGCCTTGCCCCTGCTTGACTACAATACCCTGTAAAGCATCCCCTGGGGAGGGGAGCGTGAGAGACTGGAGCGTGGGGTACGGTGCCCCCTGGGGACCCTACTCCCACACGGACAGCTAGACTCCTCGTGGCCTTGGACTTGTCCCGCTATAAGGGCGCTGGGGTGTGGGCATGCTGGGGTCCCAGTGACACCTCTTTGGTCAATCAGTGATGGCTGCAGCTAGATCTAAGAAAGACCGCAACGTGAAAGAGATGCTCTCCAGGCCAGTTGGGGGTGCCTACTGGGATCGCCCCCCCCAGCATCTGCTGTGCCTCATGCACAAAACGAGGATGGCTCGGAGACCCGCTCCTTCATTGAATCTCTGTTCACATCCCTCAGAGAGGATCTGCAAGAGGTCAAGAAGGACCTTTCCAGCGACATCAGGGAGCTCAGGCGAGACTTGAACTCTCTGGGGGACCATGTTGCTACCTTGAAGGAGCAGGGAAACAGCCACGTGGAAGATGTTGAAGCTCTGCAGCAGGAAATCCTACACCTCAGCGACCAGCAGTTAGATCGTCAGGAGCACGCTGAGGATCTTCAGAACAGGTCCTGCCAGAATAACATCCAGATCAGAGGTGTATCTTCAAAAGCAGAGGGCAAAGACCTCGTTGGCTTTGTCAAGGATCTTTTTTGGACGGTCCTTGATGCTCCCCCAACTCTGGAGATAAAGGTAGACCTGGCGCTCAGAATCGCCCCCCCCCTAGGGCAGCGACTGCCCCACCTGCGGACATTCTGGCCTGCATTCACGACTATCAGGTGAAAGAAGACATCTTGCGCAAGGCCCGGGAGAAACATCCTGTCACTGTCACCTACAGGGATCAAACACCCACTCTCTACCAAAACCTGGCAGCGACTACCCTGCAAAAGAGGCGTGCCTTCAGGCCAGCAATTTCCCACCTTCGGAACATGGGGTGCCCTACTCATGGAGGCAACCATTCTGCCTTATCTTCCGCTTAGACGGGAAGTCCTCCAACTACGGTCACTAGAAGAAACATGCAGCATGCTGGGCATTGATCCATCATGGATAGCGCTGTGTCCCGGGCGTCCCACCCCTCTTGGCAAATGGACGCCCTTGGTGGCATTCCTGCGGGCCGGGGAAAAGATCTGCCCAGCCGGACTCAGCCACGGTTGCCAAGGGGTAGCGGGCAGCTAGAGTCGATCCCAGGGGCACTGGCTAAGACTGATTCATCATAACACAGCTGGGAAGGTATTTTCTCTGACTGCACTGCTGGCGGTTGAGTGGCTGGCCCGGTGGGCAGGGAGGTGTGGTCATGGATTGAACCCTCTACTTCTGACGTTCAGAACTGTGGAACTGTTTTTCCTTCTCGATTGATTCTTATGTTCCTGTTTGCATTTTTGCCTGTTTTTTTCTAAGGGGTTTCTGATTAGTACTCACAGCAGTCACGACAGGGTGCGTACGAAGTAGTAGCAAGTCCTACGAGATGCCAACCTAGCTCCTGAACCATCCACCAAATACCATCAGAGGTAGCCTTTAGACTTCTCCAGACACCTAAGGAGGGATACTTCCCTTAGGGTCCTTTCCCTTAATGTGAAGGGCCTTAATAGCCCAGTTAAACTTAGGGCGGCCTTGTCATACTTGGAAAACATGGGGCGGACATCTGCCTACTCCAGGAGACACCCTCCTCCCACAAGATTATCATAGGCTCCGCTCACGCGTCTTCCTGCACCAATTCTTTTCCTCTGCACCTACCAAGACAGCAGTGAAAGCCCTCCTAATAGCTCACACCTTTAGAGGGTAAATTGTTCCTAAAGTGGCAGAAGTGAAGGGCCATCTCCTCGCCTTTCATCTCACACTCAACGACTGGTCATTTGAAGAGGCATCCATGTACGCCCCTAATGGAGGTCAAGAGGTGTTTCTGCATTCGGCGCTGTCGAAGTCCTCTCCACACAAGAAAGGAGAGTTTTGGTGGGAAAGGGACCTAAACATGGTTTTAGATAATGACCTAGACAGGTCCACACATAGGCATGGTCAAGCCGGGGCACTGATGAGGGAGGGGCATGGGTGGCTCAGGGACATGGGGCTCTTGGATATATGGAGAACACCTCACCCCCATACCCGTGACTATTCCTACTTTTCCCACGCACATAAAATCTACACCCGGCTGGATCATTTCCTGGGCACGAAAGACATCCTCTTACTCTCCTCCGCTGCGGAGATACTTCCTGCCGCACTGTCAGACCACACGCAGCGATCACACTCGTGATGACACTTCCCCCTAGGCACCACCCGATGCGGACCTGGTGATGGAGGGACACATCATTACAGTGCCCCGAAGTAGTGCAGCAAGCCCACCAAGCCATCACTGACTATTTTGTCTTGAAGGACACCCCTGACATAGCTGTTGCCATGCTTTGGGAAGCCCTTAAGGTGGTCAGAGGCGGGCAACTCATTGCCATTTCGGCTGCAGACTATAAACTAGGCAAAGAAAAGAGGGACCATTTATCTAGACAGGTGAAAGAACTGAAGGGTATACACCAGCGCACAGGAGCCCCGAGGATTTGGCATCAACTCACCGCTGCTTGCGCGCAATTAGCTAGCATTAACCTCGACAGAACTAAATATGCAGTGCTACGATTGCGCCATGCTTTTAATGTAGGGGTTGATAAGGGTGGCCACCTCTTAGCTAACAAATTGTGTACTCAGCAGCAAAACATGGGAGTGCACTCACTCCATGACTCAACGGAGGCACAGATTACGGAAGACGCTTCTATCGCTGACTTATTTAAGAACTTCTATGCAGAGTTATATACTAGCCAATGGTTAGACCCCACAGATTGCGCTTCGTACCTTTCTGACTCTCACACGTCTCCTCTGTCCCCAACCCAGGCAGACATGCTGGAACACACTATCCGGGTTGAGGAGGTTATCTCAGAGTTCTCCCAACAAAAGACCTTGAAATCACCGGGACCAGATGGATTCCTGTCTATCCTCTATAAAACGTTCTGCCATGTTTTTGCTCCGATTCTAACGCTCTGTATAACTCCTTTTCTGCCCCAGGGGCAATTCCCCTTTCGATGCCGACGGCTTTGGTGGTGGTTATCCCCAAGCCTGGCAAAGATAGGCAACAGTGTAGCTCATACCGCCCAAATTCTCTCTTAAATGTGGACCTCAAGTTTATCACCAGCATTTTGGTAGACAGAATGGGCCCGCACATGCCATCTATTATAGACCTAGACCAAGCGGGCTTTATTACCCAGCGCCAGATGAGTGACAATACTGAGCACGTCTTGCACATCATAGAAAAGGACTTGCGCACATCCGGGGAGTTTATGCTCCTAGCAATTGACGCCGAGAAGGCCTTCGACAGGGCCGACTGGCCCTTTTTAGAACAAGTTTTGGCCCATTTTGGAAAGCCGGGAGATTTTGGTCTTGGGTGTTAAACTGCTACCACTCCCCCACAGCGTCTGTCAGGGTGAAATGCTGTGTCTCCACCCCCTTCGCCATCAGTAGGGGAACGCGACAGGGGTGCCCACTGTCACCCCTGTTGTTTGCTTGTTATATGGAGTCTTTGTTTGAAGGGTCCGCGAAAATCCCAGGATCACTGGAACCATATTCGGGGGGGAACAACACACGATTAGCCTTTACGCTGATTACGTGCTGGTGACCCTGGACAACCCGGCCTTGGCACTCCCTGCCTTTATGTACGAGCTGGAGACATTCGGCCTGCCTCAGGCTTCCCAGTCAATGTTGCTAAATCTCAGGCCCTGAACTTATCTCTACCTCCTGCGTTGGAAGCCAAACTTGCGGCACAATACCCTATCCAATTGGCAAAGACTGCAGTTCCTTACTTGAGGATCTGACTGGCCTCTACTATACAGACGACCTCTCTGCTTAACTAGCAGTCCCTACACAGACATCAAATTTGAACTTGCTCGTTGGGAACATCACCCGATCTCCTGGCTTGGTAGAATTGCAGCCCTTAAGATGACTATTTTGCCTAAAATTCTTTATCTGTTCCAAACACTCCCCTTGACACCCCCGAAGGGGATGATTCCCAAACAGCAAGCTGAATTGCACCAATTTGTCTGGGCGGGGAAGCGGCCTCGAATGAGGAGAGAATTTAGATATCTCCTCTGAACGCTAGGGGCCTTTGCATTCTGAATCTTCAATTAGATTTTCAGGCAGCCCAACTAAGGTACCTTGTTGAGTGGAACAAGGACGAATCTGAGCGACACTGGCTTTTCCAAGACCGTCCGGTGGCTGGCACCTCCCTATAGAAGATCCCCTTCTTGAAGAAGCTGCATAGGCTCCTGAACCTTTACCTCTCTCCGATAACGAAAGCCACCCTGGATGCCTGGGACCAGTGTAGCACTAGATGTGGTCTTTCATCCTTTCCTTTTCCTCTGATGCCCCCGCTCGATAACCCAGACTTCTTGCCAGGAAATGGTCCTGGGACATTTACTAAGTTGCGCCAGACCGCCTGCCGCTCAGCGGGACATATGATGGATGAGGAGATGGTGATCCCCTTCACACACTTATGCGCAGACTTTGCAATTTCTGAGACGGAGCGTTTGCATTATTGGCAGCTTCGCCACTGGCTTCTCCACCCTGACAACAAGACGGCTATGCAAAGATACCTTACTCCTTATGAGAAATGGCTGAGCACTAAGACTTCTGATAAACGGTTGATCTCTGACCTATAATTCCTCTTAATCCAACCCTCTAGACACATATATAAACCTAATCAAAACCATTGGAGAGGGAGCTCGGGAGACAAATCATTAGTAAGGAGTGGGAGGACAAAAATTACAGGGCTCATCATACCGCCTGTAACACAGCCCTTACTGAAACACTTACCAAAGTGGCTACATAGTGGTATATGACCCCAGAACGGTTGCACAGGCTTGACCCGAACAAAAGTGCAAACTGTTGGATGGGGTGTGGAACAACGGGGATCCTAGTGCAGGGGTTCCCAACCGGTCAATCGAAAGCTACCCGTAGGTCGCCGAAACCCTGTGAGTAGCTCGTGCCGCTTGCATTTCAATTTCATAGCCCTTTAGGTTTGTTTGGGCTACTTAGGCTTTTGTTTGATCCGTTGCCTGCCCTCACCCAAAACAGCTGCTCAGATTGGTTTTGAGCTTAGCTGGGGCAGGGCAGGCCGAAGAGGATGACGTTCCTCTCCTACGTGCACATCTTGTCTCTGCACCCTCTGCCTTTCCCACCCTGGCACTGCGCTTTTCATTTTGCGCGATGAGTACTAGTGTGGAGCAGCCGGCGTCGAAGGGCGGAGCAGCTGGTCTGCAGGTGGCGCAAGAAGTATACAACTGCCGGGACCGCGCTATCTGCCCTTTTCAACTTACAGTACAGCCTGCCACCTTTATATTTGATCGGAGCAGCAGGTAAGCCATGGCCTGATCAGCTCCATACACCTCTCTAACCCCCATGCATATTTCTTTATGAATACCATGTGGTTAATAAGTAGTGATGATAACATTGCAGCGTGTCTTATTGGCAGGCAGCTTATTTCATAACGTGAAGCTTTTCACAAGGTTGGGTAAATGTCCATAAACACAGTCACAGAGGGACATAGGAATAACCCAACTATCCGAGCGTGACTCACATGGCCTAGTGGTCGACAAACCATCTCCTTTGAATAGGGCCCTCCGGTCCCCTGTATTCATGCACTAATCACTTAAGAGTGAAATACTGAAATATTAAATCAAAGTGTGCAACACTCCTGTGGCTCGTAGTTCCCCCGTACTTAGAGGAAAATATATCCAGGGCGCACATCCCAACCCTTAATCCCTGGGCTGACAATAGTACATTACCCGGGGCCTTATCTCCTCTCTAGCCCTTCGTGTACTTTAAAACCAAAGCGGCTATTAGTGTCTTTGCCTGACCTTAATTAAAACAGTGCAATATCCATTCCATCAATTGTTAGTTATACAACTGTCGGCATGGGCGGACCATGTCACCTCCGTAATGGTATGGGTGCCTCAATTATAGTCCAAGGCACACAGACTCGTCCCATCTTTCAGTCCAAGAGACCGCGCCTGCACGTTAGCGTCTTCTGCGTTTGCCATCATTTCAAGCTGGTCAAGATTAAGGCCTCCAATTAAGTTGCAAGGAGCGCAGGTCACAAACACACATATGTAAACACAATCCTCAGCACACGTCTTTTAAGTAATATGCAATTATCCAATTTGTTTTAGTCAAGCAAAAATGATACAGAGAAATTTTCGAGCTTGGTTTCTTTTCTTTATTCTCTTTGTTCTTGCATCAGCCAACACGTGTTTCGTCGCACAAAGGAATTTTGTCCCGCGACTTTCTCAAGGCTTACAAGAGTCCAACATGTTCCTTTATCAGTGGTGATAATTCCATCCCACTGGAAAATTAAAATCTATGTTCCGATGTCCACGTCGCATTTAACCGTGGATCTTCGTCATGAGCCAAACCTAGAGCACGTAAGAAGGACGTGTAGGTCCCCACATCAGCGCCGTGTTCTCGAGTACACACATATGTATACAACTCTGATGTTATCGACACAGGCAGGAGGGGGCAGGTCATGTTAATTAATTCATGTGTAGCCACAGTTTACACGATGGCCGACTTTGGGAATTATTGAAATCCCTGTAGGACGAGTAGCCTCAAGGAAGGAGCGTTACGCCTTGTATTCGAATGCCGATATTTTTATGGGAAGGGATAATAAAAGTGTTGGTTTCGTGTGCTCACAAAGTATGCAGAGTAGGCTATTTAATTTTAGGCTTTTTTTGGCTCTGTTGCCCACCCTCACCGAAACCAGCTGCTCAGATTGGTTTTGAGCTTAGCTGGGGTGTGGTGGGGCGAGATGAAGAGCATGACGTTCCTCTCCTACATGCACATCTCGTCTCTGCGCCCCTGCCTTTCCCACCCTGGCACAGTGCTTTTCATTGTGCACGACGAGTGCTGGCGCAAAGCAGGTTTGCAGGTGGCGCAAGTAGTATCAAACTGCCTGGACACGCGCCACCTGCCTTTTCAGCCTGTCACCTTCATATTTGATCGGAGAAGCAGGTAAGATGGTATCTACACAGGCAGGAGGGGGTAATTGGTAGAAGGTCATGTTAAAAATAGATAATCAGGTTTACATGTCTGCTCACATCGGGCATTTCTTTCAAATGCCAGAAAGGCTGGAGATCACCTGGGGCTAGGCACTGTATGCGTGACCAGCTTAGGGAGGGGTATGCTTCAAGAGTGGATGTCCTGGCCAGACAATATGTCTCATATCAGTTAAGTTTTATGTTTGCAGGTCAACATCACCGCTTGGCCTACAAGGGACATGATTAATGCTGACAGGAAAGCGAGCTAATAGCCAGGAAACACTTCCATGCCAAAGGCCAGACAACAGGAAGGTGGCCAGCATAGGGTGAACGGGGCAGCATACATAGCAGATCCTGAGAGAAAAAGAAGGCGAAAGTCGGCCATCCTTGATAACTATTAATTCAATTACCAAAGCGTGATAAGCAACCCCCCCACTCCAAATCTTTTCTAAAACCTCATATAAATATCCATAATTATCAAACAGACAACTACAAAAGAATGGGAGTCTTCGGCGTATCTTTACACTCACATAGATCAGTAGAAGCTCTGAGTCGTCTTTTTTTTAGTTTAAACATAAATTTTATTTTTGAAAAAGTGCAACCAAGTACAAGCAATTAATTATCAGAGAACAATTAAAAATATTGAGTGAGCTAAAACGTATGTAAAATAGAAACAAGAAGTAATAAATAGAAAATAGCTGCATACATAACTTTTGTTAAAATAACGTATGGAAGGAGAAAAAGTGGGGGGGAAGGGAAGAAAAGCAAGGGAGATACTAATAATGTAATTGAAAATATACATGTAAAAGTATATAAAGCTTAATACTCTATAAAAGATATCGAACAGTATAGGGAATAAGTGCTGTAAATTGAAATATGATAACAGTTAAGAGGAGAGAAGGAGAGAAATTACATAATAATAAATATAATTAAAACAATATATATCATTATAAACATTTCATGGAGGTTTGGGAACTTCTTCGGACAAAGGATGATGTTGGGTAGATTTTTGTGCAGAAGTGTCTAAGAAAATAGTCACAGGAGACCATATGTGTTCTCTTTTCAAGAGTAGAGACATAGGAGAAACATAGGCACGATCCAGTCGATGGTTATAACATACACTATACCAACAAGATTGGAAAGAGAGTTGTATGGAATGTTTCCAGTTTTTCGTTATTTGTTGGAAAGCAATTGCAATTAATAAATCCACAATGTCCATGTTATGAGAGAGGGTTTGCCAATGATCAGATAATGTACCTAAAAAGATAGCTTCAGGGGAAAAGGGGAAACGAGTATGACCGATGGTATTAATTTGAGACCATACTTTCAACCAGAACTGATGTGTGAAAGGGCAAGAAAAGAGTATGTGGAATAAATCTGCATGAGAAGCATTACAAGACCAGCAAACTGAGGAAAGTGAGGGTTGAAATTTAGATAAGGACATTGGTGTGAACATAAGGCGATTATATAGGAAGAAAAGTGTTTGTGTCGTGCTGGCTGATCTTGAGGTTTTGCGGAGTTTCAACCACAATTTATCCCAAAGTGTAATAGGCCATGAAGAGTGGAAGTCCGATTCCCATTGGAGTTCTATATGAGTTTTAGGTCTATGTTCAATGGGTGCATTGAGGAATTTGTAAATAGATGAGACATTAGCTTGGACACTTAAAATGGGGAGAATATTGCGTTGAGGAGATGAGGGGGGTGGTGTAGAGGATATTAAAAGTAAATAATTGGTTATATGTTGAATCAGTAAATTAAATTTAACAGAAAAAGATTTTGGTAGTTTATATAGTAATTGTGCATCAGAAAAAGTAAGGAAAGAGTCGTTTGAGTATAACTGATGGATCCACAATAAACCTCTGTCTCGCCAGGCTTTCCAGAAAATAGGTTTGTTTTTAATTTTGAGAAGGTTATTATGCCAAATAGATGAGTTAAGAAATCGGTCTTTAGCTGAGAGGTGTGACAACATAAAAGAATGAAATAGTTTGTGAGCAGTATTATGTATAGGTGAAGATAAAAAACGTGATTTATGAGTGAAAGTAAGGGATTCATCAAGGGAAAAGGGAGACAAAAAAGAATATTCTAGATCTTTCCATAATGGGGAGGGGTTAGGAGTAGAATCATTTAAGGATTTAGAGAGTTGCTTAAGAAGGAAAGCATTATGGTAGAGTTGAAAATCTGGGAAATTAACTCCACCCTGCGATTTGGGACGTTTTAAATTAATTAAAGACATACGTGGTTTTTTCTTGTTCCATAAAAATATTGATAAGATAGAATTAATCTTTTTGAAGAAGTATGCAGGAAGGTTAAGAGGGATAGCCGAAATCATGTAAAAAATAATGGGAGCAAGCATCATTTTAATGGTATCAAGTCTGCCCCACCAAGATAAGTATAAAGGGTGCCATTTGGAATTAGAAGTAGATAAAGTAGAGAGAAGATGGGTCATGTTAAGGGAAAGTGTTTGTTTAATAGAGGAAGCAAACCAAAGACCTAAATATTTAATTTTTTGGGGATTCCATGAAAAATTTGTAGAAATAAAGTCTTGTTTATAACAAAGAATGTTCAATGGTAGGATTTCACATTTATCATGGTTTAGTTTGTAACCGCAAAGTAAAGAAAAAGTATTGACTTCTGCAATGAAAGTTGGAATGGAGTAATCTGGTTTGGATAAAAATAATAGAATGTCATCTGCATAGACACTCATTTTAACATGAAGTTTATCATGTTGGAAACCATGTATGTTAGAATTTTGTTTAATTTTAGCTAGAAATGGTTCTAGTGCTAGAATGAAAAGAAGAGGGGAAAGAGGGCATCCTTGGCGAACTCCTCTCCGTAACGTAAAGGAGTTAGAAAAAGAACCATTAGCAAAAACAAAGGTTTTAGGTGAGGTGTATATTAAAGAAATATAAGAAATAAATTTGGGACTGAAGCCAAACCAAGATAAAGTATGAAAAATAAATGATCAGTCCATACGGTCAAAAGCTTTCTCTGCGTCTAAAGAGATGGCTGCAAGTGAATGGGGATATTTATTAGATTTATGTAATATATTACAGAAAGTCAGAGTATTATCCGAGATATTCCGTCCTTTAATAAAGCCGGATTGTTCTTTACAAATGATGGATTGCAAGAGAGGCTCTAATCAAAGAGCAAGAATTTTAGCAAATATTTTATAATCAGAATTGATTAATGATATCGGTCTGTAATTTTTACAAAAATGGGGATCTTTCCCGTCTTTAGGGATTAAACAAATGAGAGCATTTTGAAAGGTGCCGGAGGATGTATTAGAAGAGATAAAATGTAAAAACAGTGAGAGGAGATAAGGAAGAAGGGCTTTGGAAAAATGGGAGTAAAATTCCACAGGGAATCCATCTGGGCCAGGTGCTTTCCCCGTCTTAAGAAGTTTTAAAGCCTGAGAAATATCTTTGATGGTGATATCTTGTTCTAATAGAGAAAAATCAATATCTGAGGGAAATTGCTTTTGTATGGAAGCAAGGTAATTTTGTATATCTATAGGATCTGGAGAAGATTCAGGAGTAAAAAGGGTGGTATAGTATTTTTTGAATTCCTCTAGAATCTCTTGATGTTTAGTTATAGGGACAGAGGCAGAATCTAATATATAATCAATATTGGAGCGATCTTTTTTAATTTTGAGATACGAAGCAAGGAGCTTGCCCGCTTTGTTTTGACCACCATAGTAGCGGGCACTGCCTCGAAGAAGGTAGGCGGAAGTATTCTCTGTGGATAATTTATTATATTTAAATTTTTCTTTGATTAGATTATTGAGGTCCACTATACAGTTGGTTGATGTATATAAGGATTCTAATACTTTAATAGATTTAAGAAGTTCGTTTGCTTTATAGGAATTTTGACGTTTCTTTTTAGCAACATAAGAAATAATGAAATCTCTGGCTGAAGCTTTAAAGGAGTCCCAAACAATAGAAAAGGAAGAAACAGAGGATAAATTATGTTTAAAAAAGTCAGTAATGAAATCTTCAAAAGAGGAAGTAAAAGATTGGTCAGCTAATAAAGAAGTATTAAAGCGCCATCTTTTATTTGAGTTAGTAATTGGAAGTAGTTCTAGGTCTAACATAACAGGAGCGTGATCAGAGATCAGAATGGAGCCAATGTCTGCTTGTAAAATAGATTGTGTTAGAGCCTTTGAGACAAATAAGTAATCTATGCGTGATTGTGAAAGGTGTGTGGGGGAGAATAAAATGTACTCACGAAGTTGTGGGTGGCAGAGTCTCCAGGAGTCAACGAGGGATCTATGAGCAATGAGGTTGGTAAAGTGTTGATGCATGGATGAAGGAATAAAAGATGCTTTAGATGTACGATCAATGTAAGGGTCAACAATTAAATTACAATCTCCACCGAAAATTACATATGGTGTATCAATGGACATCAAAAGGGAAGAAATGTGTGGCCAAAAAGTATTATCAGGTTTAGTAGGTGCATATATATTAAAGTAACAGGTATATCATTAATTTTAAGATGAACAGTTAGCCATCGACCATCATCATCTGAGTCTTGAGAAAGAAGAGAAACTTTAAGTTTTTTATGAATAAGAATTACAGTACCATTTCTTTTACTAGTGCCTGGAGAAGAAAAAACATGTCCTACCCATTGTCTCTTAAGTTTAAGAGTTTCTGAAGCTAGTAAATGGGATTCCTGTAGGAACACAATATCTGACTTAAGATTAGATAAGTGGGAAAGTACTCGTTGTCGTTTAATAGGTGTACCCAAACCTTTAACATTCCAAGAGGTAACACGCAACGTCATTAATCAATCATATAAAATAGAACTATTAAAATATTACAGCAAAAATGCAAATATAATAAACAATTCATAATACATAGAGAGAAAAGTATAGTAACAAGCTTTTCAATAAGAAAGTTAGAAACAGAGAGAAAATTATGTTGAAATAGAAAAAGGTAAGGAAAAGAGGAAAGGGGGATAAAGGAGAGAGATAGGAAAGGATAGAGGAAGTAAATATAGAACAATGGTGGAAGAAGAAGAACAAAACATACCAAAGACTCAAACATGGGTGGAGGGTGTTGAGGCAACAGGACGAGAGGATAAAACCAGCAAAACATCCCCGGGGGAAATCACGAGGAGCCACATGGTCTAGACGATATTAAACAATGGAGGATAAGAACAGGAGGAAGACGACACCTGAAAGGAAAGAGATATGAAAAAAGGAAAAAATTAGTTCATTTTGTCATGAACAAGGAAGACATGAGATAAATACATGACTACAATATTTAAAACAGAAACAAATAATATGGTTTTCAGGAGGAGGATAATCTTGCAAAGTCCATAGATTCTTCTCTGCAGTTCTCAAGAAAACGTTGGAGCAAAGCTGGATCCTCATATGTGGCTGTTTTATTTTTATAAGTCACTTTAAAGAGACAAGGGTGTATCAAGCCAAATCTGGCATTCATATCTCGTAGCGCTGGTCGCATTGCAAGAAAGCTTTTCCTTTTATCTGCAGTGGTTTTGGCATAATCTTGTGAGAAAAATAGCTGTGAACCTTGCCAGGAAATATGTTTGATTTTGGCTGCCTGCAAAACTTTTAACAAGTCAGTATATTCCAAGAAGTAGAGTATTACACCTCGTGGTTTGAGTTGAGATGAAGAAGTAGAAGGAGGACGACCTAATCTGTGAGCTCTTTGTATGTTCAATGGAGGAGATTCTGGAATGTCAAGCAATTGTGGGAGAAAAGACTGAAAGAAGGCTAAAGGGTTGGATCCTTCCAATCCTTCAGATAAACCATAAATACGTAGATTGTTACGCCTACTACAATTCTCAAGATTTTCAACTTGTGTCTGAAGTTGTAAAATTCCTACCTTCATAGGGGGAATTTGCCGTGAGGAGATTTGTAGTGACTCAATGTGATTTTCCACAGAAGTGATTTTACCTTGAAGTGAAAACCAATTATCTTCCAAGCCTTGTAAACGAGTGTTCGTTTCCTCCATGTACGGTTTAAGAGCCCGTATTTCATCTAGGAGTAGTTCTATTGATGGGGTGGAGGAGAGATAGTAGACGTAGGAGGATCTTTTTTGGCTCATTTGACAGTGGGTAGTAATGATGAAGTAATTGTTTTAGGTGTATTTTTAACGTTGACTTGAGAGGAAGGAGATCCAGAAGCGGGTACAAGGGAGGACATATTGGATGACGTTTCGGTGAGGTGAGATATACTAGTTTGTGCAGAGTCTTCCATGTCGTCTTGTAGGACAGAAAAGGGGTTAGAAGTAGGCAGTATGGTAGATTTGGAGCGAGAAGTAGACAAGTTAGATAAAACGTTGCCTCGTCCACCTCTGGTTCTCCCCATAGACATGAGAGAAAAATACAGACAAGGAACTGCAGGATATGATGCCAAGAACTCACAATGAAAGCGCAAATATATCAGAATGACCAGAGTGGAAATAGTAGCACTATATAAAAGTTAGTAGCTAAATTATGAGAAAAAGTCCAGCACTTAAAATATAGTTGATGTTGGAGAAATGCTTGTAACTACAAGGTAAGAGGCGTATAGCAGAGTTCAAATTATTATTGAATAAATAAATAGTAGGAAAAAACCTCTTCCAGGGTGTCAAACAAAAAAGATTACCACACAAAGCTGCATTTTGCTGATGAGAAACCCCTGCGTGAGGCAAGCACTCAGAAGATCATAAAATGGTGGTCGCAGCCCAGTCACGGAGCGCACCGCATGTGAAAGCGGATTTTTAGAAGTAATGTGGGTTTAACAGCGCATAAATGAGGAGTGTCTTCCAAAACAGTATATATTCCATTCAGAGTGGCATTTTATATGAGAGAAGACCGCTGTATGGGGCAAGACGCTGAAAAGAGCATAAGATGAACAGTTTCAGTCCATTCATGAAGCGTGCCACATGTCAGAGGAAACTCCAGAAGGAAAGTGGGCTTACCGCTGCAAAATCAAAGGTGTCCTCCAATGTAGTGGCGTTTTATTTAAAGCGGCATTTATGTGAGGGGAAACCGCTGCGCAACGCAAAACACTAGGAAGAACACAAAATGGCAGATGCGGTCCGTTCACGGAGCGCGCCGCATTTCAAAAGCGGATTCTGAGGGAATGCGGGCTTACCGCGGCGAAACGACGACGTCTTCCAATGCGGTATAAGATCCGCTGACCAGTTCTATTATCAGGACTTGTTGTGAGGTCGCTCCATTTACTGAAATTCACCGGCTCCTCCGACCTCAGCCCAGAGCGGTATCAGCTGGCCGCCATCTTCGTCGGCGCTCAAGCCACCCCCCCTCTGAGTCATGTCTGATCCGACTACACCTCGACTGGGCAGTGAGACCACGAGTATGTTATCTCCTCAGTCCTGTCCAAGCACCATTATCAATCTCCTGCACGAGGCATCATCTTTTGTAATAGTGTTGGGAAATGTGCCCCCCTCGACGATTACTATCAGCTAAAAAGTAAGGATTTGCATTGGTTGGACAGGTTTTGTGGGGAATGGTGTCGGGTTGTTTGGAAGGTCATTATGGTCAGAAGAGTGACTTGGATCAGTTTGTATCCCAAGTGCTACGAAGGTGACTGTTCTTATTATTAATTTTAATCACTCGGTGTGCCAGGGTTCCTGTTGCATGACCTGTCAAACAAGGCCCCACATATCCAACATAATTGCATTACCCCTGGGTTTCTCTTACAAACCCCCACTAACTTTAATTAGAAGCAGAGTTCAGCTCAGTTAATGTCCTTTATTGTGCCATCCCATAAAAGATTAGAGCCCTTAAGTTCCTTGGATGGCAATGATTAACATTTTTCTCATGGGGATGTTCTGTCAGATTCTGCTCCAGGTCCTTTTGGACTGGAACTGGAGTCGGACAATGCCAATGGGATTATGGGCCAGAATAAATGATACAGCAAATGCCACATAAAATTATGATAGCGGCGCTACTAATTTAAAAATTATTAACTTCATGGCACTTGTGTTTCACTGACTAAGACTAAGTGCATTAGGATTATATCACGGAGTTGACATTGGATAAAACTAATAGTTTTTAAACATGAACTTTTCCCCACATATGATGCCCTGACAGCACTGCCATGAGCAAGCAAAGTATTTCTGTTTGTAATGCAGAATTTGTATATGACCACAATTGTTAAATGTGCAATATTATTGACTATTAAAGCATATGTACATGGTGGGAGTAACGCCATTTTATAGGACTGCACTCGAGAGGCTAGTGGAGTGGGAATGGCAACGGGTGAACCAGGCTCTGCCCGAAGGGCTGCCCTGACAGATCAGTGCATTGGTTGGTTTTTTGGCTGTTTGTAAGCCGATTTTATTGGCTGGTGGGCTGAGCCAATGCTTGTCTGTGGTTTTTTGGGTATTTGTGGGCTGATTTTATTGGCTGGTGGGCTGGTTTTTATTGTCAATTTTTCTGATATTACCACAAACATTGCCTGCTGCAGGCACAAATAGGGTCTCCCATACCTTGCAAAATACCTCCTATACAACATGTCTTTACATTGCAAGTTTAAAATTCAATTTGCACATGTGGCCACTTTGTTTTAGCTATATTGGATTTGCTAATGGAGCTATTTCTAATTTGGTGGCTAGGCCTCTTTTCTGTCCCAGTCCGAGTCTAGAGGCAAGCAGTGGCATTCGCTTTCATGGCTTGTGCTTTAGTTTGTTGTCTCACTGTTGTGTCTGACGTACGCCCCACATGTCAGTAATGTGGCATGTCATGGCCCTACATTTCCAACTATTGGGTAGGAGCCAAGGCTCACACATCCAGCCAGTACCCAAAACCTTACACTACTATAATAGTCTTCCTCCCAATGGGATACGGATACACGGAATCTGTAATCATGGGAGTCCACATTCAGCGAGGGTGTTGGCATGCCAGCGTGCCTGGCCTTGAACAGCAGAGTGATGTTCTGCAGGCTGGGGGGAATGTATTTTTCAGGGGAACAGTCCATCATCTTTAAAATGGCTGCACTTGACATCTTGCATTGTCAGGTTCAGGTTATTAGTAGGGGTGTGCAAAATTCACATAACTTCCTTTCGCACAATTAGGTGAAATTTCTAGAAAACTAGGTAAATCATGCAAAAAGCATATATGCCATTTAGAGCTATACCAGTTATTTTCTGGGCTGGGGCATATTTAGCAAACTTTCACACAGCGCAGCAAGCCACCTTGCTGTGCTAAAGGAAAGGGCAGAAATGCGCCATACTTAACATTATATGACGCATTCCTATCCTTTCCTTGCACTGGCTCACAAACTGCTGCCTAGCGCCAAAACAGGCACCCTTGCGCCGTGGTGCAAGGGTGCCTGCATTGGAGACAGAATTGTTTTTGTGCAGGAAGGGGCACCTTCCTGCACAAAAACGATCCTCTGAGGCATTTTCCTTTTCCGTAGAAAAAGGAAAAAAAGAGGAGCAATAAAGTTACTTCTCCTCGTTACACTTCACCTGGGATGGCGTAGCATTTTGACGCATTCCCAGGTCTACCACTGATAGTAAATCTGAGAATGTGCCAAAATCTATGGGTGGATGCGTGGTAACACAGATGCTCCACTCATGGAACACCTTCCTGGGGCACAGTAACACAACACAGCGATTTGGCCATTCAAAGCCACAGAGGGTGGCTTTACGTTGCCTCACAGATATGATTTGTGTAGTTTGCGCCGCCGGAGCATCACAGAAAGTGATGCTCTGGCAGCGCAAGGGGCTCATAAATATGCTCCTGAAGGTGCAGTGTTGCAGTATGCGTGTTCCTGCCTCCTTGTTACCAGTGTACAGTCTTCTACTCGGCACACCCTTACATATGATTACTGCACCAGTTCATTCACCAAGCAGCTCATGAGATGATGATGTTGATGCTCAGCAGCAATTTATTTATTATAGTTGCCAACCAGTGTCATGTGCCTTGGACTTCCACTGAGCTCAGATAGATGCTGCTATTTATTTATTTATTTTTAAATAAAACAGTGAAACACTGCTGAATGAACATCCGATTATATCTCTGTGATAGTATTTATTCAATATCATGGACTCCCTCCATCGCTGGAGACAAGAAAGGAAAGTCACTTATCATGTATGCATCATATATGTGGCCTAGGTTGTTATTACTACACACAGAGTTTTATAGTCTCTCAGGAGAGATTTTGTACAGTGCACACTCTGAACTTATGCATTTCAAGGTGCTGTCATGTGTGATAATGAAGAAAGGGGAGGCATTGTGTTGCAGGATTATTATTAGCGCATACTGACCCAATGTGTGGCCCTGAAGCACTTACCTACATGGTCAGCAAGTGTTTTCTTTGGTTTGTGATCCCATATGGAAAGTTTTTCCATGTCTTGTCTGATGAACACCAAGGTGCATTTATTATCTGATAATATTATAAACGTTATCATGTTATGGGACACACCGCATAGCAGTGTGGTGGATAATGAGGTGCGAGACAGATATGCAGTTACACTTTATGATTTTTCAGACTGCTGACAGCTTTGAACAGCTCTATAGGTCCCATTGGTATTTCTGGTGATTGTAGTAGTCTACTAGCAGCCTTATCTGGTTACTACAGAAGTCAGGATCACACAGTTTGCTGAAGAGGGGAGCCGGGATTAGTTTTCCGGTTTCATGTTGTAAAGTTCACCCACTGGGTATCTCCTTCTCCCTAGAGATGTCGTGGTCACCTTTTAGTGCTTTATTGAGTGAGTTGCGATCTGTGGCCTAATGATGAAGATTAGACACGAGCAGAGCACCAGGGCAGTTTAGAGCAGCAGTGCTCAACGGTCTGGTTCTTCGCAACAGGGCCAGTCAAATAACTGGTCATCATGATACTGAGACATTTTCAGTCCTAAGTGTAATGGGATAATCAGATAACATTATTCCCTGCCTCAGTCAGCTGTATGCAATATATGGATGGAGTATGCATATGACATAGGTCACACCTCACCCAATGAAGTAATGTTTGGTGTAAAAATCAGTTAGGACATCCAGGACATCTTCTTGTATCTTGTAATTGTTGCTTTCACGTTACATATAAAAAAAAGAGCCTGTACTACATTGAATTATTTTTTTGAATTTGTACTTGTCTTGCGTGCGTGTGAACCTCTTGACTCAAAAAGGCTGGTGAAGGCAGGCATCTAAGAGGGTGATCCCAAGAGAATGGAGCGTGAATATTCTTTAGGAAGGTGATATTGGTTTGAAATGTGGGTGATCCCAGTAGCCATAAGCCTGAGGTCACAGGGTTATGTCACAAAATCTGCAGCTGTCATGGAATATTTTTATCTGGAGTAGTTTTGAAAGCTTGTCCTAATTAAAAAAGAGTCCAATGTTTGCTACAAATGTAGGAGTACCCGATAGAAATGATTTGCAAAACTTTCACCTTTGTGAATTGGGTGCTTGGTGTGGTACACATTTTAGTCCTCTTCCTATTTGCAGAAGTCGACTAAACTCCACGCAACCCAAAACCTATGCTTTGGTCATAACAAATTATTCTCAGGTCATTTGTGAAAAGCAGTCATCCTTTGTTCATAATTACACATAGCTAAGGTGAGTTAGTTATCTCACCTTCCAATGGTGCTGTTTAATTTAACAGCATGGCTGGTAATCACAAATGGCCTGCAATACAACAATTATTAAAGGTGTACACATGGTATTCTTGCCTGTTATGGACTGGATGTTGACTTCATCAACATTTTTAGACTTGCTTACTGCCTTAACAACTAATCATGGATGAAGAGCCAGGTCCCTCCGAAAGACATACTACTTCCATCAAGAGTGGGAGAACTAATTTTTGTTTACACAAATTAAAGACAACTGTGTATGTTTAACCTGTGGAACAAAAGTTGCAGTGGGAAAAATGGGCAATGTTGAGAGGCATTTTTCAACAAAGCACATGCATTTTGAGAGGAAGTTCCCTAAAGGAAGCAGCCTGCAGTCACAAAAAGTAAACGAACTGAAATTTGCATTGCAGACACAGCAATCTTTTTTTACAAAGCCATTGAAGAAAGCCACTGCGGCAACTGAAGCATCCTTCAAAGTTACTCAGCAATTGATCAAGCACAGAGCAACATTTTCAGATGGAGTCTTTGTGAAGGAGGCAATGCTTCTAATGGCAGAGTCCTAATTCAAAGACTTAAAAAATAGCCCTGAAATTATGTCTGCCATTTCAGATGTGCAGTTAGGGTCGAACACTATGACAAGAAGGGTATCTACATTATCAGCCACGTGATAGAGCAGTTAGAGCGGAATTTAAAGACATGCAAATATTTTTTCTTCAGTGTGATAAATCTGTTGATGCAAGCAATATTTCCCATTTGGCAATGTTCGTTAGAATGGTTTTTGAAGATTTCACTGATAACGAGGAATGTTTTAACTCTGTTGCCTCTAAAAACCACAGAAATCCAAAATGAGGTGAAAAATTATTTTGTGACACAAAATGTCCCATTGAAAAAGTTAGTGGCAATAACAACTGATGGTGCACCTGCAAAGATAGGGCGACATTCTGGTTTCATTGTGAATTGTAAAGCAGATCCCGATTTTCCCCCGTTATTGAACTACCATTGCATTATACATCAACAGGCAATATGTGCAATGGTAATGGGATTTGATCATGTGATGACTCCTGTTGTTAAAATTATTAATTCAATTCGTGCAAAGGTGAAGCAGCACCGAACCTTCAAATCATTGCTTGAAGAACTATCAGCCGAGTATGGTGAGCTTTAATTGCATACTCAGATCCGATGGCTTAGCAGGGGAAAAATACTCTGTGGATTCCTTTCACTATTGCCAGAAGTCAAAGCTTTCATGGAGTCTAGAAACTAAGATACCACACAATTATCAAACAATGAGTGGTTGCTCGATTTAGCATTTTTGACGGATGTGACAGAAAAATTCAATGTATTCAACTGTGAGTTACAAGGAAAAACAAGACAATCACCAACATGATTAGTCCTGTGAAAATATTCAAATCAAAACTTTACCTTTTCATACAGCATGTACAGAAAAGAAAGATGCAGCACTTTCCCTTGGATGCTCCAAATCCTTTTTGAAAATGATTCTGAGGCTGAGCTCCTGGACATAGAAAAATACAGTAGCCTCCTCATGATGCTTAATCAAGAGTTCAGTGACAGATTTAGTGATTTTGAGAAACTGGAGCCCTGTGTGATAATCACTTCAACCCCATTCATGGAAGTGGATATTAGTGACCTTTCTGAGAAAATTAGTGTGCTTCTTAACCGTGACTCTGCCACCATGAAAATGGAGATTGTCACACTTCAAAATGACATTGAATTGAAAGCAAGGCAATCTGACATTAATTTCTGGAGTCTTGTGTATGTTGAAAAGTATAAGAACATCCACACAGCTGCATTGAAACTTTTTCCATGTTTGGTTCTGATATGAACTTTGTAAAATCGAAGTTTCGCACATGTCTGACTGACGAACATTTAAATGACTCCATTAGAGTTGCCCTCTCAGGCTACACCCCAGATTACAGGGGATTAGTGGACACCATGCAGTGCAGAATCTCTCACTGAAATGATTTGTGTGCATTCACAATCAATACTTGTTCAGTGACAGCTCCTGGTGAAATCCCAAATCTAGGTATCTGTTTCATTATTGAGACCAAGATTAAAGTGGCTGCAGAGAAGAATCTTCAGCATCCTACAAAGTTTTTTATTAGTTGAACAAACACCAAGGAATGTGTACAGCAGGCCTGTTTTACTAACACCAAGAAAAAGTAGCTTGAAAGAAGAATCTTCAGCACCTTTCCAAATTGTTATTTGCTGCACAAATTAAGAACAAAGCAGTGTTTGCTGGAGGCCTGGTTTATTGAGATTAAGAAAAAAAGATCGCTATAGAGAAGAATCTTCGGCATCTTTCATAGTTTTTTTATTAGTTGAACAAGAACAAAGCAATGAGTAGTAGCAATAAACTTTATTCGGTAGCCAAGTACCATCAAAGTATACATACACAAAACGTTGCAATAAATACATCAGAATGCATTTTAAAATATCTTTCAGCGCAGTTCATTTTTTTAAAAAGAAAATGGATACAATTCAAAATTCCTTCCCTTCCATTATTACCAGCGTGCAATACAAAAGCCGAGGTCAGGCAAGGCTATGTACAATTCAAGCAAACACTTAAAACACATAAAATTTGTCTTTCTGCTTTGTGTATAAAATAGACATCATTAAAAACAAACAGAAGTTATAAGGAGATTTGGTCTAGGCACAAGAAAGCAAATTCAGTAGTGTGCTACGTTTGTGCCAGACTGCCTGTAAATATTTGCTCACAGCAATGACAATGACAGAGGTAGTGTCACTTTTTAGGATTCTAAAAGCCACTAAATATTTAATCAACTTCATGTTGCGACATAAAGGGATAATCCATTTCCGGCGTGGGCCAAGATAGCTGAGGCAAAAAAATAATATGTGAACCTCATCTTCGTCTTCCAAGCCACACGCTGGAAAAGTACTGGGGCTTAGGACCTTATGCCATTTGTTAGTTAAATATTTCAAGGGTAAAGTGCCAAGTCGAAATCGAAAATAATGGCTTTTAGCTAAAGGAGAGAAAACAAAATCTAAAAATTCCTCAAAGCGAGGAAACGGTTTGATGCCTAGGAATCTATTCGTCAATGTGTCCACTAGCTGGTTATTTGAATAACTATCTTGGGTATAGGCCCAAAGGCTAGATTTCATGGTGTTAAGATCGACTTTGCACATTGTTTCCGGGTTAGTCCAAAATCTTATCAATCCCAATTTGTTTAACCAGTCAGAAACGTTTTTAACCCAGCAATGAGTACTGCAGGCCTGGGTTTCAGACATCAAGAAAAAAGTAGTTGGAGAGAAGAATCCTCAGCATTTTACAAATGTTTATTTGCTCCACAAGATAAGAACAAATCAGTGTTTGCTGGAGGCTTGGTTTAATGAGATCAAGACAAAAAGATAGCTATAGAGAAGAATCGTCAACATCTTTCAAAGTTCTTTTATTAGTTGAACAAGAACAAAGACATGTGTCCTGCAGGGGTGGTTTACTGATACCGAAAAACGGTAAAGGGAACATTGAGAATATAATTACCAACATGACTGGTGGCATAAAAACCTTAAATCAAAACATAACCTTTTGAAGAATTCAGAGTGGAGGACAAAATCTTTACTTTCCCAAATAGATGCATAAAACAAAGCTGAAGTTCAGCTTATCTGGATTTTGAAAAACACTGTGATCTTGTCAAAGATGCAGTAGAAGAGTAATACCTCTTGATTCTATCTGCACTTGTCATTAGGCAAAGCTTTGCACCAGCCGACTTCCACGCACTGTGACTACTTCACTACTTTAATGACTCCTTCAGAATTGCCCTACCAGGCTACCGGATTACACAGTATTAGAGGACATCACACAGTTCCACATTGAAGGTAAGACTGCTTTTCTTGTATGTTTGTTAATTGAATTGCATTACAATGGTTATTTCAGTGGCATCAATTAATTAAAAGGTCTTGAAGCGTGGTGACAACACAAATCCAAAGTCATTCCTTTCAGTGTTTCTAGGGAACTCTAAGTATTTTGTTCAAACCACAGTATGGGCTCTAAAGAAATTCGGCTTAAAGTCAATGGAAGTGGGCGTGGTGGGTTATCTTGGAAACATGCGCAAGTTGCTTGGGGTTTAGTAGCTCACAACGATTTTTACTGACCAGAAGTAGCTCTCACTATCCAAAAAGTTGGAGACCCCTGTGCTAGTGCATCTCTTATGGGACTGTTAACGAATCCAGGCATACTGGGCTCAGGTGCTTGACGATGTTGACCAACACCTTGATACACAACTTCCCCGATTTCCTTCTTACGCGCTCTTGGGTTTATCCAACCCTCTCAATTACCCCCTGAAGTCCAGACGAGGACAGCAGATTTGTTTAGCCTTAGGTGTGGTGATCCAGAATATACTCACACCCTGGGGGACGGCACATTTACTTACACACTTGGGATGGCTCCACCACCTCTGGCATGTTCCTCCATACCAATTTTCTGCGCAATGTGTAGTTTCTTGGCTCAGGTACAGGAGGGTGATATGGGCAAACCCCGTTGATTTTGTATCATTGTTTATAACACTTTGTTAAGTGTGAGGGTTATGGTGATCGTATAACTTAAGAGTTCACAGAGACCCTTGAATATATTTCCACATACCGTGTGTTTCTTTCTTTGTTTTATATTAATTTACTGATTTTTATGTTAGTGTGTACACGCGTTTGTATATGATGACAGAACCCCATATGGTATGTTATTCAGAGGAAGAAATAAGTAAACTTTTACAGATTCCCTCCCTTTTGGGCGGAGAGCAGTAGGTTTCGGGTAATTTAAGCTCAGACAAAGGAGAACGTCTTAAACAATTGAGAAAGAAAAATACTAGAACGCAGTTACATGCGCAAGTATTATTAGAATACTTGAAGAGTAATACGATTCCAGCAGGATTACAAGTAAAAAACATCCCGGTAATCTTTGTGACAGATAAGACATATTTACTAGACTTCAGTGGGGTAGGCACGAAATGTTCGCGGGATTGGATAGTGTTATCAATCCATACCGTACTAAGAATCAGTGAGGAAGAACTAAAAGAGATTAGGACATTGGAAGAAGAAATTGGGAGTGACGCTACGATTGCGCATGCGAAGTCCCTATTGGACTCAATTGAGAAAACACTATCTGACTTCAAAACTAACACTGTGAATCAAAAAACATCCAAAGTCACAAAAGACATAAAAAACTTTAAAATTGATTTGGTATATCCATTTTTAAAAGAGGATTTTTATCAGAACAATAATCCTAGCACCATGAACCTCCAGTACCGGGGTAGATCCCGTAGGAGATTTATTACGTTCTCAGACACCTCCTCGGACTCAGATCAGGGACCCGGGAATTACTATCAACCCTACTATCAATATCCAAGGGCCCACCCTTTTTTAGACAGAGGTGGAAACAGGGGGAGGGGTTCCATAGGAGAATGGAGAGCTCCAGTTCAGAACCAAGAACAAGGTTATTTCAGGACAAGACGGAGGGTGTACAGACGGTAGGACAAGATCCTATTCAAATTACAAGGGCAAATAATGATCTGATGCCTATTTATAATTTGTCCAAACATTCTCTAACTAGTGTGGAATTGAAGTTATTACAGAAAGGTTTATCCTTTGTCCCATTGACTGTACAGAACCCAGTTGATACTAAGACAGAGGTCCTCCACTTCCTACGAAAAATCAGATTAAAAGTCTTTTTCTCGGAGTTTAGTGAAGTCAATGAGAAGAACATTACTGGGCTTAAGAACAAATCATCCTTTTGCCCAGAAAGTGTTGCTCTACCCAATGAAATCTTACTATTTGAAGATCAAGTATTAAGGGAAATTGATAATTTGAATGAAAAACGAATCTTCTTCAAAACTAATTTCTCAAAAGAAGAACAAATCGCACTCCAAAACTTAGCCAATAGCCAATAATCCCCTAACAGTAATTAAGCCAGCTGACAAGGGCGGGGGGATTGTTCTGTGGGACAGTGATGAGTACGATAAAGAAATAATGAAGCAACTTAACAACCAAGAACATTACTGTCCCATCACACACAATCTCACCCCCCGCTTGAGAGCAGGGCCGGACTGGCTACCGGGCGTTTTGGTGTGCTGCCAAGCTGGGGGCTGATTTCGTTGATGGGGACCTGCGTGTGCTTAAAACCATTCGTTTTGCTTTGTTTATTTAGAAGCACACGCAGGTCCCCATCAACGAAATCAGCCCCCACCGCAGTGAAATCAGCCCCCAGCATGGCAGCACACCAAAACGCCCGGTAGCCAGTCCGGCCCTGCTTGAGAGCCCATATTTTACACCTTACTACAGAAGCTTTAGAAGGGGGCTACATCTGTAAAAAAGAATATGAATATTTGAATATCAACACGCAGAAAACACCCAATACGTATGTGCTACGAAAAATGCATAAAAATGTAGAACAACCACCAGGTAGGCCGATTATTTCCGCGTGCGGTTCTCTTTAAGAACCCTTGGCTAAATACATCGATTTCTTTTTAAAACCCTTTGTCACCCAAACAAAGGCATACATCAGAGACACGATGGATTTGATTTCAAAAATTGAGAATTCAATGTTTGACAGGGATAAACAATTGTTGGTCTCGTTCGACAATGAAAGTTTATATACGAATGAAGAGGAAGCCCTTGCAGTCCTAAGTATGGTCTTAGATAAAAGAGCCAGACCACACCAGGTACCAACAGAATTTATAGCTGCCCTAGCCAGAATATGTCTTAAAAATAATTTTTTTGCATTCAAAGATAACCTGTATTTACAGGTCAAGGGCGTGGCGATGGGGTGCTGCTTCGCCCCAGAAATAGCCAATCTTGTAATGGATTGTTTTGAGACCCAATACATCTTTCATGAGTCCAACCCCTTTAAATCGCATACTGCACAGTGGGTGCGGTGTATAGATAATATTATGATGGTGTGGAATGGAGATCAGGAGTCGTTAGAACAGTTTCATCTATGGCTGAACTCACGCACACAAGATCTGAGGTTTACTAAAACATACAGCAGCAAAAATATTAATTACTTAGATGTATGGATAGCCGATAATGATGGGAAATTGGAGGTGAGCTTGTACACCAAGCCTACGGATCGTAACACTCTGTTACATTATACAAATGGACATCCTAGAAACTTAAAGAGAACTTGCCCTATGGGCAGTTCTTAAGAATAAGGCGGAATTGTACTTATAAAGCTGATTATTTTAACAATGCAGAAATTCTTCTGCAGAAGTTAGTTGAGAGAGCCTACCCTAAGAAATTGGTCCGAACAGCACTTAAACGTGCCTGGTTCACACCAAGAGAAGATCTTTTGACTCCTAAGATCAAACCAGACTCAAATCCATTGACTTGCGCATTAACATACAACCCCAAGGCCAATAAAATTAAACAAATCATACTGCGGAATTGGAGGTTGGTGCAGCATTTAAACATCCCAAAGCCCCTTTTTGCTTTCCGTAAAGGAAAAAACTTACGCCAACATTTAGTGAAGGCTTCACGCACGCAGCAACCCAAGAAAGACCTGAGAATTAAGTTGGGCCTTTCGCCCCTGGTAGGGCATTTTAGGTGCAATAATTGCGCCGCGTGCCCACAGACGACTGATTCTAAATTTGTAATGCTTAATAATAAAAAACATACACAAGGCTGTTTTTCGAATTGTAATACAAAAAACGTGGTTTACTGTCTCACATGCCAATGTGGTAAGACTTACATTGGGCAGACGACGCAAGCAGTGAAAATGCGGGTGTTACAACATAAATCAAGAATACGTTGTAGGCGTGTTGGGAATCCCCCGGCAACATATGCGTCATTGAAGGTGGGGACGCGCACAGCAATCGCCGGAGGCTCCCGGCGAGCGACCCTTAAACCGCGCTGCTGGGACCGGCTCTGCGAGCTGGCCCCCATCGTGAACCCGTGTGGAGACAATCGGCGGACCCCCCCCCTTTTCGGAGGCGGATTCCACCCACCTGCCTTGGACACGGCCGAATAGGCCCCAAATTCTGACAAGATAAGACCTGCCTCAGACCGGGTGCACATATACAGAGCTGCAGACCGTCACACTCGATGGGCGGTGAGTAACTGACCTGCAACGCACCGGTCCCCCGGGGCTGAGAACGCATCAAGGTCATCGACCCGCCGCGCTGGTCGACTGTCCCCCACCTATTAGGGAGTGGAAAGAGGGTGCTACCTAGAGACTGCCGACTCGACGCGAGCGGGCCCACCAGGAAACACGCCAATCACTGGCCCAGAATTACAGCACACGACACAATCAACCCGTGACTTGAGCCAGATTGCCGTACCCTTTCGCTGACTTCGCCGAGTGCAGGGTTCCCCTCTGCTGCGCCTTTACCGGGTAATCTGGACACTGCGGCCCCTGGCTTCCACCAGTGGAGCTACCACACCTGAGTGCATTTATTACCGGAGCCCTTAGCCACCCGAAGGAGTGGGGAGGCTGGTGCGTCATTGCGAGACATGTCAGGGACCAGAGGCCATAAAACTGTCCAGCAAAATAAACTAGATAGGTATGCTCTCCCGAGAACAGCGCTTCCAGAACATCAACATACCGCTTAAACAGCGACTGGCTCGGAAGGAGACCCCCCTGAACTTACTCTTCACGACGTCATGGATGCCATATCAGGGGTCAGGTCATCCCTCGAACAAAGAATGGACGCCATCACAACGGAAGTGACGCTCATCAGGGCAGACCTAACGAAAATATTGGAGAAAGTGAAGCAAATGGAGATTACTACCTCCAGCCTGGTCGACGATACATCGCAACTACAGCAAGACGTCAGAGACCTGCAGGTCTTCTGAAGAATTGCGGAGGATAAACTTGACGACTACGAAGGCCGCATCCGCCGGAACAACGTGCGCATAATTGGGGTCCCTGAAAAAGCGGAGGGACAGGCAGCAGACCTCTTCGTAGAAGATCTTATACTTACCCACCTCCAACCTAAGGGCCTGTCTAAATTCTTTGTGGTTGAAAGGGCACACAGAGTCCCCGGGGGGAGACCAAAGCCTGGAGCGCCACCTCGGCCGATTCTGGCAAGATTGTTGAATTTTTGCGACCGAGATATCATCCTGCAGACCGCCAGGGTGCCCCACTTCTTCGCTATGAGAACGCAGAAATCTCTTTCTTCCCGGACTTCACCCTCGCCGTGCAGAAGCAGAGACAATCTTTTCTTGCTGTAAAGAAAAAACTGCGTGACAAGGGCATCCAGTATGCAATGTTATTCCCACCCCGTCTTCGAGTGGAGGCAGATGGTAAGGTCTGGTTCTTTGATCATCCTGAGGGGGCTGCTGACTGGCTTGAGGGCTGGAGAGGAGCAGAGGACCATAATGCCCCCAAATGACTGAACATATCCCGATCAAGGGTGGACACTGCAGCCAAACTGTAAGATGTATTAAGTACAATTTGATACCCTGGAGTCGGGACTCCATTTGGGTGAGTGGGGCTCGCGGGGCCTGATCGTACTTTGTCAACAGCATGGCTTATATTTTTGAATCCGCTTGTGGCCTACTGGCCTGACACCGGGAGCCTAGCTAGTTTCCCGATATTGGGAGGGATCGCAAAGGTGGAGCCTCTTACCCCCACTTTAAACTACTTTTAGTTACAAGTTTGGGCGACAGGCACTCTGCATAGTTTTTTGATGGGCAGTTCTAGGCCCAGAGTGCAGGGGAGCAGGGTGGGGGGCAGTTGGGTGGGAACAGAGGGATTACTGTTAGTTTATGTTATGTCGACTGAGCTTTTCCGAGGGGAAGAGAAAGGATACACAATCTATACTTGTAATGTTGGGAGCACACTGGGACAGACACTTTAGGCTCCTGAGTTGGAATGTCAATGGTCTCGGGGACAAACTGAAATGTTGCATAGTGCTGTGCTATACCAACCTGACCACAGCGATGACCTAACACCAGTGCTGTATATCAGCAGGAAGCTCTTTGCACGTGAGGCAAACTATTCAACGATTGAGAAGGAATGCTTAGCCATAAAATGGGCCATAGAAGCCCTACAATATTACCTACTGGGACGGAGGTTCATAGTCCTCACCGATCACGCCCCCCTCACCTGGCTCGCGAATAACAAGGACACCAATCCCCATGCCCTAAGATGGTTCCTTGCTTTACAACCCTTCTCTTTCCAGACCATACACAACCCGGGGACAAGACAAATTGGCGCAGACTCCCTGTCCCGACACCCGTCCTCTGAATGGCCCCGACGTCCATTCCAAGGGGGGGAGATGTGTGAGGAGTCCAACGATCCGACAGACCGGAAGTGGGGAGAAACTGGGCGGAATACGCACCCATCTCTGGGATCACTCAGCGGTCTAGCGGCACTGGGGAGGAACACGGAGGCGCGCCTGACGTCATCAGCAGGAGACCGACAAAAGATGTGGGATCCAGAAGGGAGGTCGTCCGATGGTGGAAGGAGTGGAGCGGAGACGTCCGACACGGAAGGAGCAGCGACGACGAAGCGAGGAGAAGGAGGCGGAGCGGCCGAAGAGCCCGAGGGAGAGAGAGACGGACAGCACGAGATCGCGGAAGCAGCGTATACTGCGAGCAAACCCGGCGGCCCAGAGAAGAGGGAGGTCGCCCCGGGTCCCTACGCCACGGCCCCGATAACGGATCGTGGCACAAGGCGAGTACCATTAGGGGGAACGTTCTGGTGGGGGTGGTGGGGTGGTGCGGGACAGTAGGGCACGGTGTTTCGTTTGCTCCAGCCAATCCTCACTGCACACCTTGTCCCTTCCCCACACGGCGTCTGGTGGTGGTGGCACATAGTGCATAAGAAGAAGGCCTTGATAGTAAAACCGGTTTCTGTTTTGTTATTTTTGTTTCCCCTTCCTTTCGCCTCTGAGGGCCCTGGGAAGACGTGAAGGCAACGACCAGACCAGGAGTGAGCCTCGAGGAGCCCCGGGTGGACGGCCAAGAGGAACTCTTTGTTTTTCTCAACCCCCCCTGTTTTCTTTTGTACACCTGATTTAAAAGGCCACCTTTTTGTTCAGCTGGCTGTACGGGCCTCATGGGACTGACATACAAAAGAGCCCGAAAACCATTGTCACGTAATAGAATAAAGACCCTGAATAACCCGCACTATACGTGTGTGGTGTTCCCTTCCGCTCCCCGCATCCCCTCCCCTGCCTACAGGGACACACCGCATAGCTGTGTGGTGGATAATGAGGTGCGAGACAGATATGCAGTTACACTTTATGATTTTTCAGACTGCTGACAGCTTTCAACAGCTCTATAGGTCCCATTGGTATTTCTGGTGATTGTAGTAGTCTACTAGCAGCCTTATCTGGTTACTATAGAGGTCAGGATCACACAGTTTGCTGAAGAGGGGAGCCGGGATTAGTTTTCCGGTTTCATGTTGTAAAGTTCACCCACTGGGTATCTCCTTCTCCCTAGAGATGTCGTGGTCACCTTTTAGTGCTTTATTGAGTGAGTTGCGATCTGTGGCCTACTGATGAAGATTAGACACGAGCAGAGCACCAGGGCAGTTTAGAGCAGCAGTGCTCAATGGTCTGGTTCTTCGCAACAGGGCCAGTCAAATAACTGGTCATCATGATACTGAGACATTTTCAGTCCTAAGTGTAATGGGATAATCAGATAACATTATTCCCTGCCTCAGTCAGCTGTATGCAATATATGGATGGAGTATGCATATGACATAGGTCACACCTCACCCAATGAAGTAATGTTTGGTGTAAAAATCAGTTAGGACATCCAGGACATCTTCTTGTATCTTGTAATTGTTGCTTTCACGTTACATATAAAAAAAGAGCCTGTACTACATTGAAGTATTTTTTGAATTTGTACTTGTCTTGCGGGCGTGTGAAATTCTTGACTCAAAAAGGCTGGTGAAGGCAGGCATCTAAGAGGGTGATCCCAAGAGAATGGAGCGTGAATATTCTTTAGGAAGGTGATCTTGGTTTGAAATGTGGGTGATCCCAGTAGCCATAAGCCTGAGGTCACAGGGTTATGTCACAAAATCTGCAGCTGTCATGGAATATTTTTATCTGGAGTAGTTTTGAAAGCTTGTCCTAATTAAAAAAGAGTCCAATGTTTGCTACAAATGTAGGAGTACCCGATAGAAATGATTTGCAAAACTTTCACCTTTGTGAATTGGGTGCTTGGTGTGGTACACATTTTAGTCCTCTTCCTATTTGCAGAAGTCGACTAAACTCCACGCAACCCAAAACCTATGCTTTGGTCATAACAAATCAATTCTCAGGTCATTTGTGAAAAGCAGTCATCCTTTGTTCATAATTACACATAGCTAAGGTGAGTTAGTTATCTCACCTTCCAATGGTGCTGTTTAATTTAACAGCATGGCTGGTAATCACAAATGGCCTGCAATACAACAATTATTAATGTTGTACACATGGTATTCTTGCCTGTTATGGACTGGATGTTGACTTCATCAACATTTTTAGACTTGCTTACTGCCTTAACTACTAATCATGGATGAAGAGCCAGGTCCCTCCAAAAGACATACTACTTCCATCAAGAGTGGGAGAACGAATTTTTGTTTACACAAATTAAAGACAACTGTGTATGTTTAACCTGTGGAACAAAAGTTGCAGTGGGAAAAATGGGCAATGTTGAGAGGCATTTTTCAACAAAGCACATGCATTTTGAGAGGAAGTTCCCTAAAGGAAGCAGCCTGCAGTCTCAAAAAGTAAACAAACTGAAATTTGCATTGCAGACACAGCAATCTTTTTTTACAAAGCCATTGAAGAAAGCCACTGCGGCAACTGAAGCATCCTTCAAAGTTACTCAGCAATTGATCAAGCACAGAGCAACATTTTCAGATGGAGTCTTTGTGAAGGAGGCAATGCTTCTAATGGCAGAGTCCTAATTCAAAGACTTAAAAAATAGCCCTGAAATTATGTCTGCCATTTCAGATGTGCAGTTAGGGTCGAACACTATGGCAAGAAGGGTATCTAAATTATCAGCCACATGATAGAGCAGGTAGAGCGGAATTTAAAGACATGCAAATATTTTTTTCTTCAGTGTGATAAATCTGTTGATGCAAGCAATATTTCCCATTTGGCAATGTTCGTTAGAATGGTTTTTGAAGATTTCACTGATAACGAGGAATGTTTTAACTCTGTTGCCTCTAAAAACCACAGAAATCCAAAAAGAGGTGAAAAATTATTTTATGAAACAAAATGTCCCATTGAAAAAGTTAGTGGCAATAACAACTGATGGTGCACCTGCAATGATAGGGCGACATTCTGGTTTCATTGTGAATTGTAAAGCAGATCCCGATTTTCCCCCGTTATTGAACTACCATTGCATTATACATCAACAGGCAATATGTGCAATGGTAATGGGATTTGATCATGTAATGACTCCTGTTGTTAAAATTATTAATTCAATTCGTGCAAAGCCGAAGCAGCACTGAACCTTCAAATCATTGCTTGAAGAACTATCAGCCGAGTATGGTGGGCTTTAATTGCATACTCAGATCCGATGGCTTAGCAGGGGAAAAATACTCTGTGGATTCCTTCCACTATTGCCAGAAGTCAAAGCTTTCATGGAGTCTAGAAATTAAGATACCACACAATTATCAAACAATGAGTGGTTGCTCGATTTAGCATTTTTGACGGATGTGACAGAAAAATTCAATGTATTCAACTGCGAGTTACAAGGAAATACAAGACAATCACCAACATGATTAGTCCTGTGAAAATATTCAAATCAAAACTTTACCTTTTCATACAGTATGTACAGAAAAGAAAGATGCAGCCCTTTCCCTTGGATGCTCCAAATCCTTTTTGAAAACGATTCTGAGGCTGAACTCCTGGACATAGAAAAATACAGTAGCCTCCTCATGATGCTTAATCAAGAGTTCAGTGACAGATTTAGTGATTTTGAGAAACTGGAGCCCTGTGTGATAATCACTTCAACCCCATTCATGGAAGTGGATATTAGTGACGTTTCTGAGAAAATTAGTGTAGCTTCTTAACCTTGACTCTGCCATCATGAAAATGGAGATTGTCACACTTCAAAATGACATTGAATTGAAAGCAAGGCAATCTGACATTAATTTCTGGAGTCTTGTGTATGTTGAAAAGCATAAGAACATCCACACAGCTGCATTGAAACTTTTTTCCATGTTTGGTTCGGATATGAACTTTGTAAAATCGAAGTTTCGCACATGTCTGACTGACGAACATTTAAATGGCTCCATTAGAGTTGCCCTCTCAGGCTACACCCCAGATTACAGGGGATTAGTGGACACCATGCAGTGTCAAGTCTCTCACTGAAATGATTTGTATGCATTCACAATCAATAATTGTTCAGTGACAGCTCCTGGTGAAATCCCAAATCTAGGTATCTGTTTCATTATTGAGACCAAGATTAAAGTGGCTGCAGAGAAGAATCTTCAGCATCCTACAAAGTTTTTTATTAGTTGAACAAACACCAAGGAATGTGTACAGCAGGCTTGTTTTACTAACACCAAGAAAAAGTAGCTTGAAAGAAGAATCTTCAGCACCTTTCCAAATTGTTATTTGCTGCACAAAATAAGAACAAAGCAGTGTTTGCTGGAGGCCTGGTTTATTGAGATTAAGAAAAAAGATAGCTATAGAGAAGAATCTTCGGCATCTTTCAAAGAACAAGAACAAAGCAATGAGTAGTAGTAATAAACTTTATTCGTAGCCACGTTCCATCAAAGTATACATACACAAAACATTGCAATAAATACATCAGAATGCATTTTAAAATATCTTTCAGCGCAGTTCATTTTTTTAAAAAGAAAATGGATACTATTCAAAATTCCTTCCCTTCCATTATTACCAGCGTGCAATACAAAAGCTGAGGTCAGGCAAGGCTATGTACAATTCAAGCAAACACTTAAAACACATAACATTTGTCTTTCTGCTTTGTGTATAAAATAGACATCATTAAAAACAAACAGAAGTTATAAGGAGATTTGGTCTAGGCACAAGAAAGCAAATTCAGTAGTCTGCTACGTTTGTGCCAGACTGCCTGTAAACATTTGCTCACAGCAATGACAATGACAGAGGTAGTGTCACTTTTTAGGATTCTAAAAGCCACTAAATATTTAATCAACTTCAGGTTGCGACATAAAGGGATAATCCATTTCCGGCGTGGGCCAAGATAGCTGAGGCAAAAAAATAATATGCGAACCTCATCTTCGTCTTTCAAGCCACACGCTGGACAAGTACTGGGGCTTAGGACCTTATGCCATTTGTTAGTTAAATATTTCAAGGGTAAAGTGCCAAGTCGAAAGCGAAAATAATGGCTTTTAGCTAAAGGAGAGAAAACAAAATCTAAAAATTCCTCAAAGCGAGGAAACGGTTTGATGTCTAGGAATCTATTCGTCAATGTGTCTACTAGCTGGTTATTTGAATAACTATCTTGGGTATAGGCCCAAAGGCTAGATTTCATGGTGTTAAGATCGACTTTGCACATTGTTTCCGGGTTAGTCCAAAATCTTATCAATCCCAATTTGTTTAACCAGTCAGAAACGTGTTTCACCCAGCAATGAGTACTGCAGGCCTGGGTTTCAGACATCAAGAAAAAAGTAGTTGGAGAGAAGAATCCTCAGCACCTTTCCAAATGTTTATTTGCTGCACAAGATAAGGACAAATCAGTGTTTGCTGGAGGCTTGGTTTAATGAGATCAAGACAAAAAGATAGCTATAGAGAAGAATCTTCAACATCTTTCAAAGTTCTTTTATTAGTTGAACAAGAACAAAGACATGTGTCCTGCAGGGGTGGTTTACTGATGGTATAGAGTCTAAATATCGAATTTTAAATATCGATATGACAAAATATCGAGTTTTAAATATCGAGTGGACAGAATATCTGTGAGAAGTTGGCCTCGTATATGCTGTCCACTAATTATAGTGGGCACCTTGCACCAGTCCAAACAACCCCTTATTGGAGATAGGTTAAAGACAACCTTATTGAAAGCTATCCTAGTGGTAGCTATGGAGAGCAGCCTTCAGGCTAAGTCTTGAAGGAATGTAAAGCAGCTTGTTTTACCAGTCTATAATCTCTTGAGTGACCAAATGAAAGAGCACCACACCAGGTATATATTCAAAATATATGTATTTATTGCTAAACACACCCCTCTAGTCTCTTTATGAGGCTAGAGTTCGAAGTACATAAGTTATAAGTTATTAAATCACAGTAATAGCACAAATACACGTTTGGGCCCTAGGGGCGTACCAAACCATATACCAATAAAGTGGTATGCGAACCACGACTGAACTAGACACTAGGCCTAGAGCCTCTAGAAGTGCTTGGACCACAAGGAACCACCCAAGGTAGTGACACAGGGGACCTACGGGAGACGCGTGCAGTGTAAATACACAACCGCGATACGCCGTTGACTTCTATGGAGAAAGTCGGGATCGGGAAAATAGAGAAAAGGGACACTTAAAAGAGGACTAGGACAAAACCCTTTGAGATCTAGGACTTTGAAGAGTCTCTACCCACGGGAGCACCGGAGTACTCGTGTTACCTCACCCAGGGAAGCCGGGTGCATAGGTGCCTTTCGGGGTCGGGTTTCGTTGTCGATTCGAATGGCGATCCGCTGCAAAGTGCTGCTGGCGGCCAAGAGAAAAGTGTCCGGGTGGATCCAAGAGTGGATCGGAGTTCTGAAGAACCTGAAAGCAGAGGGGACAGAGTCTGGGTCACTAGCCAGTGACCAGGAAGGCGATGGACAGATGCCCACCGATGTCGAGTGCTTCAGGTGCGTTGACGGTCGTCTTGACTCTTCAGCCACGAGGTCCAGGAGGTGTTGTCGGCGACCAGGAGCAGGATTCGGGCTGGTACACGATGTCTGTCGAGTGCTGAGGTGTCGGCGACCGGATTGGACCCAACAAGCCTTGGCAACGGCAAGTCTCGGTGAAGATGTTGATCGTCGATGGTGCAGACCAGCAAGGTCTGTGGAACTCACCCAGCGAGGGTAAGTGAGGGCAGGCCTGGAGCAACCAGGATGCCAAGTAAGAAAAGGATTGGCCTTCGTTAAGGGCTACTAGCCAACGGGCTAGCGACCGCGAAGGAGCCTCGTGACGCCGCACGTGGATCTGGCTTACAGGACACTCGTGGAGTGGGGGCCAGTGATCTTCGGTGCAGGTGGTGCTGGAGGCTAGGGCTACTCGGAGCCCAAAGCACGACTTCTTGGGAGACCCAGAAGAGGATGCCCTTGCAAATGTGCTCGGTGTCCAGGGGTCACGGTCTCAAGTCACCCACGATAGCCACGGGCCTCAGCTTTGCTGGGGACTCAGGGTAGCCTCGGGGAAGTCTGAGAATCCACCTCTGGTGATGCGATGACTTCGGCTTCCGACAGGAGCTTCAGAAATGCGAACCGGACAGATGCTTCTTTGGTGCCTGCCAAGCAGGGAGTCACTCCTTGACCCCAAGGGAGATTCTTCAGTCCTCTAATCGTGAGTAGAGCGTCGAAGGTCCAGGATTCAGTTTCAGAGTTTCGTCCAGGGATAATCTAAAGTCCTAAGGACTGGGTTCCTACCTTTATTCTAAAGATAGGGGTTGGACTACTCTGTGGCCCCACCTATGGGTGGGTCAGGGCAGAGGGGTGGCTACACCCTTTCCCTTTGTCCAGTTCGCGCCAAAGCAGGGGCTGCAAGCCCCTGATCCGGTTTGAACTGGGGTATGCACAGGGACACCAAATGTGCCCCCAGTGCAGGACTTCAAAGCACCCGAAAGTGCTCCCGCCCAGCCCCAATACACATTATCCTGTCTGGGGAGGTGGTCACACCTCCCTGGGACAGGAAACCTATTGTCCAGGCCTCCCCTGCCGGAGTTTCGTCCAGCAGCAGGAGGCCAGACTCGTGTCTGTGGCAGCAGCATCCATTTTGTGATGCCAGGGCTCTGGAAAGAAGTTACCGGACTAGTCAGAGTTAACATGTCTTTCCCTCTAGAAGGGTGGAATGCTACCCCCGCCGCCAGGATTGGCGGGGGGTAGTATTCCAAGATGTTTGACACCAAACACGACATGTTTAGGTGCAGCCATTCCAAAGTTAGCATTTTACCGCGAGGATATAATGCGCTTAAGAGTATATGGTCAGGCTGCACTACAAACAGCATCAGAGATGGTCTCCGAACGCTGCAGAGGGGCCCTGCTCATGCAGGGCACCTTCTCACATAGGAACCACGCACTCTGCCTTTAGGATTGATAAGGCCTGCCTTAGGAGTGACTTATAGGTTTATATGTGTGTATGTATTTCGTGATATAGGTAACCTATATCACAGTAAGGGGTGCATGCACCACCTTACCCAGGCTGCAGTAGCAGACCTGTGGTGTCAGTTTGGATGGCCTTCCAGGGGTGGCATAATACATGCTGCAGCCCCTGGCAGGCCTCTGAGGTACCTATGCCCTTGGTACATAGTATACCATATACTAGGGACTTATAAGGGCACTCCAGATCCCAATCAGTGATGTGCCTAAGGCACATGGAAACCATTTTAGAGAGGAAGCAGCTAGGCTGGGGTTCTGATTAGCAGGGCCCCAGCCAGACTAATGTCAAAAAACAGTGAAGCATCAGCAAAAAGTGGGGGTACCCATGTGAAGCAGATCCTACTCTCCTACACAACCCCCCAAATGTAGGGACATTAAACTAACCTTGCCCAGTTAAGTCTTCATGTTCTAAGTGGAAATACCTAGAGAGTCCATCTGCATTCGCATGGTTACTCCCAGGCCTATGTTCCACTGTAAAGTCCATCCCCTGTAGGGAAATGGACCACCTAAGCAGTTTGGGGTTTTCACCCTTCATTTGTTTTAGCCATAAGAGGGGCTTATGGTCTGTCTGAACCAGGAAGTGTGTACCAAACAAGTATGGCCTCAACTTCTTCAGAGCCCAGACCACAGCAAAGGCCTCCCTCTCTATGGCTGACCAACGTTTCTCTCTAGGGGTCAGCCTTCTGCTAATAAAAGCTACTGGCTGATCCTGACCTTCTTCATTCAATTGTGACAGTACAGCCCCTACCCCCAATTCAGATGCATCAGTTTGAACAATGAACTTCTTGGAGTAATCAGGACTCTGCAGAATTGGAGCAGTGCACATGGCCTGCTTGAGGTCATCAAATGCCTTTTGACAGCTAACTGTCCACTGAACCTTTTTGGGCATTTTCTTAGAAGTTAAGTCATTCAGGGGTGTCACTATTGATCCATACCCCTTGACAAATCTCCTATAGTACCCAGTCAGGCCTAAGAAGGCTCTCACCTGAGTCTGGGTAGTGGGAGCAGTCCAGTCCATGATGGTCTGGATCTTGCTCTGCAAAGGTTGAACCTGGCCTCCACCCACAAGGTGGCCCAGGTACACAACCTGACTCTGCCCTATCTGGCACTTAGTGGCCTTGATAGTCAGGCCTGCCTTTTGCAGGGCCTGTAAAACATTCCTGAGGTGGACCAGGTGATCCTCCCAGGTGGAGCTAAAGACAGCAATATCATCTAGATAAGCTGCACTATAGGCTTCCAGTCCTGTGAGAACTGTATTCACCAACCTCTGGAAAGTGGCAGGTGCATTCTTCAGACCAAAGGGCATTACCACAAATTGATAATGCCCACTAGGGGTTGAGAATGCTGTTTTGGGCTTTGCAGTATCAGCTAGTCTGATCTGCCAGTAGCCAGCTGTTAGGTCAAATGTGCTGAGATATTTGGCAGAGGCCAAAGTATCTATGAGCTCATCTGCCCTGGGTATTGGATGGGCATCAGTCCTAGTGACTGCATTGAGACCCCTGTAGTCCACACAAAACCTCATCTCTCTTTTTCCACCAC